>VYXC01001806.1:619935-672123 GCA_013397175.1 Platysteira castanea | reverse complement strand
CGTGGTGATGGAGGAGGGAGAAGACTCAACCTAAATTTAATTCTAGTAAAGTATTTCAATAAAGATATTTTAAAAAATCAAAGGGGATTTAATCAGCATTGTCTAGACTAATTATAAAAACTGTCAGTAAAAGTGGTGTGTACAACTCTCCACATTATGAAAATTAACAATTCTTCCTCAGTTTCAATATTCAGGTAAAAATGGATAAAAAACAAAACAAAAGAAAAAACCACCACGAACAACAACCAAAAAACCCAAAATAAACAAAAAACCCCACAACCAAATAAAAATTAAAAACCAATAAGAAAACAAATAAATGAAACTACCAAAACAAAACAAAGCAAAAAAAGAAAATAGATAAGAAGGGTAGAATTTTCAAAGATTCCAGAAAGAGGATGCATGAGAGATGCATGTGGCCCAGAAAGGGAGATGGGCACATGCTCCCATGGGTGTAAAGAGACCTGAAACCCTGAATTACAGCTTGAAACCTGCACCTAGATCTCCTAGGTGTAGATTCATTCTTTCTTCAATTTAAATCAGCTGGAGAGCATCAGAAAAAGATGCTCTCATCTTCCCCAACATCCCAGTGATCCAGAGAGAGAGCATTACATTGCATTACATGGCCCTATTGCTAAAGCTGGTGATTTATTTTTTCTTTTGCCGTCTGTAAACACTTTAAGGGTATTACCCTATCCTGACTTGCTTTTCTTGGTGAAGAAAAAACTTTAATGAGGCCTTTACTTTCCTCCAGTTACAGTATCAGCCAGCCAGCCCAAGTGGGGAAGTGCTAATTTGCTGCTCTTTGGTTTACTGTTGTTTAAGCAGTGCTCCAACAGCTGCTGAATTGATTCAGAGGTGCTGAAGCACCTGTGCTGTGGAGCACAGAAAAGCTGTGGTTGCCTTGCTTGGTCTTCTTCCTGATTGTAAAGTCAGGGAACCTTTCAGGTTTAATGTCTTTGGTAAGTTAAGCTGTGTTAAACTGCATGCTTAAATCTAAGAGGTGAGATGTGTTTATGTTTGAAGACGTCATATTTGTTTTGAAGATTTGCTCATCTGTTAGAAAATGATCTCTGACAAGGTGCTCTTTTTGTCTGTGAGGGTCATTGAAGGTAGGCAGCAGAGTCACCTTTATTATGTGAAGCAGAACAGGAGAGGTTAGGCTAAAAATTGAATTCTGATGCTATGTTATTAAGCCACATATGTTGCAACCCACAAAAAGATGGTGTTACAGAGAAATGTGCCAATTTTGTTGGGGAAAGAACAGATAGCCATAGAAAGAGAGAAAAACCTACTTTTTTAAAGTTTGTAGTTGAGGCTGCAGCAACCTTATGATTGTAGACATAAATGCTGATACAGGAGCTCTTTGCAGTGAAGTGGACTTAATGTGGAGAACAGATAACAGGCAGATTTTTCTCAGAGTTCAAAATGTGTTGTGGTCCCTCACATTCTATATATGTGAAGCTGAGGGGATTTTGAGTCTGTCAGCAGAGAGGTCATAAGGGAGAAAACAAAGGAACTGGAATTAATTTCAGTACTGGCTTCAGGTGCATATGCTGTAGACTACTAGTGTAGTACATAATATTTCTCAATCTATCTGCCTGCTTCTCAGAAAAGAAGTTATACCTGTCATTTATTTTCTTATTATGACATTTAGGGAGCATGGCAAGGGTGCACTATATTAAAGAGATAGCAGTAGAAAAGGAAGTGTAATGATCATTCAGATTTCTGGGGAAAAAAGTCCTTTAACATAGCTTTTGTTGTCTACAGCAGAAGGGGGAGGGTAGAGCAAGGCTACAGCTCCATCCAGATCCTGTACTTTTAGCTGTAATTTATTTTGTCTCATAGATAATCCCATGATCAGCTGGATTCCCATATATACCCTTAATTTCAAAGCTTGAGTGTATACCTTACCAGCAAGAAAAAGATAGATTTATTTGTTGGGTTTTGTGAATTTGCTACTTGCAGGGTAGATAATTTTTCTTACAATATGACTTGTTGATATATGATGATGGAACTGGCCTGTTTTAAACATTTTCTCTAAAAAGGAATAAATACCCAGACACCAATGGCTGGATCACTGCTTTCAGTGCTAGACTGCTGCAGTATATAGCATTTTGAACAGTCATCTATTTTTCTTTTTTAAAGTTGTATATCATCACTTGTAAACCATTAGTACCAAAATGCCCTTAAAATTCCTCCTACAATTTTTGCCTGCACATTTACAGTGATACTGCCTTTAATTGTAGGATACAGGCTACTTCTTAGCAAATCAGTGCTATTTTAAGCACCTTTCTAACCTTAAATAAATGTATAACATCTATTCAGTACAGTATAAAGGACTTCTCCAGATGGCTTGATCATGACAGATAACCTTATTTATTGTTATGACAGTACAGGGGCAAGCTGCACCTGTGGTCTCTTCCCTGGTCTGTCTTGCAGGCTTCTATTTCAAGTAACAAACCTTACCAACACTTCGGCAGGATTGAATACGGCAGCTGACCTAACTTAGACTGAAGCTATGCTCTCAAATTCTTGCTCCAGTTTCATGTCAATCACTTCCTTATTCATCCTTAATACAACCTTTACAGATTTTCTTCAGAAACAATATGCCAGCATTTCTTCTTTTACTTTACTGTTCTTAGTCTTAATACTAGGACACTGCTCCCTTTTCTGATAGGGTGAACCTGGTGAGCCCAACTGTAAATTTTGATTTTGTCTCAGTGACACATTTCTGTAAGTTTTTGTGACAGAGATCAAAGTCACAAAAAATATCTCCCTATAAAGGCATGTGTTACCCATTCCCTGCAGAAATACATCACAAGTACGGGAAAGGTTGATCACAATAGGTTCTCTTGCCCAGGTCAGTGGAACATGCAGGTAGCTGAGCTGCAGGAGGTGGTGATAAGGCTGTATAACATCAGGGAAGCTGAGAAGGAGTTAGATAGCTGTTTCCAAGTACAGTCTGCAGTGAACCCAGAGCCTGCAGCCAAACAGCTGAAAGCTTACCCCAACAGCACACACACAGTAGGAAGGGGGCCAGTAATACATAAGAATGGAAGCTTGCAACAGCAAGCACCAGCAGGAGAAAGACACTTCCTTGAAGCCTGAGGTGCCCTTACAGAACCCCTTCACTGCTCTGCAAACTGAAGAGGAAGGACCCGTCACCTGAGGAGAGCTGCTGGGGCTGAGTAATGCAGTCCGATCTGCTCCAATCTGTGCAACAACCAGTGCAACTAAGAGGCTACAGGTAGTAAATAGCAGGTGACTCTTCCAAAAGCTATGGGAGGCACCCATTTGGCAGCCTAAAGTGGTCTCTAGAGAGGTGTGCTGCTCCCCTGCAGCTCATATCAGGGGTGTCACCGAGAGACTGTAAAGCCTTATACTGTCTCCTGCCTACTATCCACTGCTGTTGTTTCACATGGGCACCAGTGATACAGCCAGGAGCAGTCTGAGGAGTATCAAGAAGGATTACAGAGTCCTGGAAGCAGCAGTAAGGGACTCTCGAGCACAGGTAGTTTTCCCCCCAGTCCTGCTGGTCAGAGGAAAGGGGTTTGAAAGGGCTAGCTGACTCCATGGAATTGACAAATGGTCACAGGACTGGTGACACAACCAGGGGTCTGTTATGCCATGGGACTCACTTTGAGAAACCTGGTCTGCTGGGGACTGATGGAAGCAGGCCTCATCTTTGCGAGGAAGAGAACTGCATCTTCATTCATATGTTTGACAAGACGATGAAGACTTTACAGGGAAACTTACAATGAAACTTTCCAGGGAAAGGGAATTTTAATCCATTCCACTCCTACCAGTTTGATGCCAGTCGCAGCAATAGATGCCCAGAAGCCTGCACGGGTATCACAGATCAGCAGGAGAGCGCCTGAAGGGTAGCACAAAGGAATTTCAGCTGCTCCAGCAAGTCAGCTTCATTGGGGGCACAATTTAAATGCCTCTATGGAAGTGCGTGTAGCATGGGTAATAGACAAGGATTTAGACATGTGCATGCCTGTAGGGCTGTGATCTTACCGGCATCACAGAAATGTGTTGGGATGGCTTCTGTGACTGGAATGGAAGGATATAGGCTCTTTAGGAAGAACTGATACAGGAGACCAGGAGGTGGTGGTGTTGCCCTCTCTGTCAGTGACCAGCTGGAGTACGTGGAGCTCTGCCCAGGGATGGATGAGGAGTCAGTCAAAAGCTTCTAGGTCAGGATAAAGGGAGCGCAGGGATAGGTGACATTATAGTGGGGTCTTCCTTCTGACCAGGAAGACCACGCATATGAGGTGCTTTACAGACAGATAGGAACAGTCCTATGTTCAGAAGACCTGGTTCTCATGGGACACTTGAACTACCCCAATATCTGCTAAAGGGACAGCTTAACAGAGTATTAGCAGTCCAGGAGGTTTCTGGAAATACATTTCAGACCATAACTTGTTCTCTAAATGGTAGCGGTGCCAACAAGGTGTCCCTGCCTATGGTTGGAACTAGGTGGTCTTTTCACATCCCTTCCAACCTAAACCATTTTAGGAGCACGGCAGCATGACTGTGTACAAGTAAGCATGATGTTGCTTAAAACATATTATTCCCTCAGATTTAGGTTTATATATTCATATATAACCTCAATTGTTTCTTCACAATCATGTTTCATTCTCAGTATCTCTCTTGCATCATTTTTCCAATACTACCTTAATCCCTCCCTGAGATTTTTGTTAACATTTTAATACCTTTTTTTATCATAAAATTCCAACAAGTGAAAGAAACCTGTTAATCAGGCTGAAATCAGATAGCCAGGAATTTTGCAATTAGTAGTTTTCTACTCTTGTCTTATTAACTCTTGGAATTTCTGTATTGTATTTTATCTGTGATGACTTTTTTCTTGCAAAGTTTTATCCAACAAACTGTAATGATATCAGCCAGCCCCGTTAAAGAACACAAAGTATTTTTAAAATATTACCTCCTTTGTCCCTCAAAATTAATAAACATTTTTATATTATAATGATATAATAATATAAGAATAAGAGCATAACGTTCATAAATTTATCAATTTTTAACTGTGTAAGAATAGAATAAAAAACAATCAAAAATTTCCCAATCACTAATGAAGAAAAGAAAAATCTTGATATAATTTGTCTATTTTCTGGTGTGATCCTGTGAAGTAACACAGAAAATGAGATAAGGAAAGTTAAGAAAAAATTAACAAATAAAAATCTTAATTTGGTACCAAAATAAGGCAGCAAAATGCTGAAACCCAAGCTATCACACACAGGTGTATCTTAATTTAAAACAAACTCTTCTCTTACTCATTAGTCAGCAGTGGTTGTTGTCTTGACAGTAGAAAACATTGTGGTACTGTTGTCTGATTAATAACTTCCATTTGCAATTTGGGTGTTGCTGACTATGATGGAATCATTTTCAAAGTGACTCCAATGCTGTATGATAAATGAATGGATTTTGGCAAGAGGCCTTGACCTATAGACAGTGCTAGCCATGGAGAAATTGCTCTCTGCTTATTTTGCTATTTCTAAATTTCAGTTAAATTTTAATTAATTTTTCTTTATACTTTTATGTTGTCCAGTGCCTTATTATACACTTCTGTATAGTTCTTGCATAAATATTTTTCTGTTGTTACTACAATTTCAGCAGAAACTACTGAAGATAAGAAATGTTACGTGGAGTTAAAAGCTACATATTATGTTTATTGGCTTATCTCCACCCCTTGTGTGAGCACATTGATATTCATCTTGAATTTCAGATTCTTATTATTTTTCAAGAATAATCGGATGTTTCATCAGTTAACAAAGAATAAGCTGTGGTCCTCAAGTTCCAGCCCCATAGTCTGTTTCTAGATCGAAAGCTAAGTATGTGTGTTGCAGGCTTCTTGGCTCTGATCACACACTGAGGTTTATTTTTTATAGCAGACTCAGAAATCTTCTTAAAATGTTTGTTTAACTGAAGAAATAACACATCTATTGTGATAAATTAATCAAATTTTTTTCATTGTTCCAGTCTCGTCTTGAGAAAAGAAAAAAAAAGTTAAAGCAGGATAAATCATTTTTTTCCCCAAAAAACTAAAGTTTTAACCTTATGAGCGACAATAAATACAATTCAGTATAAATGGGAAAATATTTGTACTTTTTTGAGTTATTAATTTTGTGGTAGGCAGCAGGAAAGGCACTAATCAATAGGAATAAGGACCTCTGCATGGTACTGCCCATCAGCGTTTGGCTAATGTTAGAGAAGTTGGGAAATTCCTGCCCGTATCTCCAATAGTATCTAAATGTGCAGATGAATGTTCAGTGCTGCACTGAAATTTATTTATTATTCACCTCTGAAAATCAAACTGTAGGATGTAGATTAAGTAAATACAAGTATTCCCCAACACATCCAAGTTAGAAGCTTGGTGCTCAATACTCCCAGGACAACAAGTGTAAAGATAGAAGCTCTTCTCAGTCTGGTTTGATATCTGGAAGTGCCTTTTCCTTTCTTTGTTGCCACAGAGGAAATTTTGGACAAGGCATCAAATGTTTAAATTTCAATGAAGGGTTCGAATTTGGCCAGGAGGGTGCCTGAAATAATTTTACTATTTTTCCTCTTTTTGATTTTCTGTTCAATATAATTTAATTGCTATATAATATTCTTCACTATAAGAAAAAATTTCTAATTGCTATTTTTATTATTTTTTCCCTCTGAATTAATCCAACTTTAAGTTACTTTCATGACAATACATGATACCATGTGGTTCTCAGCAAGTTTTGTGTCAAATATTTAGTACAACTGTGTTGACATTCTGCCAGGCTCTTGGTGAGAGCTGCTTGTAAGAAGTCTTGTAGTTGAATCTGATTCACTTTAAGGCAGGTCACAAATCTCAGTCACAGTTCAGTAGATCATCCAGATTTTATTGTCTGAGTTAGCCTCTTTTATGGCTGGCTTCCAAAACAACGTGTTGGAGTATGAGTTCAGAAGAGGCCAACTAGGAAACATGAAGGACTGAGAAGGCACCATGCTGCTAACATGCAATCTGTACTTTGCTAGCAGTCCTCTGCTTCAGCTCTTGCCATTGTCCCTTGTGAATGACAACAAATTAAACCATTATAAAAATTGATATAATTGTTCAGAGGAACAAAGGTTCTCTGTCTCTTCTGGAGTTTAGTGCATCTATTATCTCTTCCGTCTTCTTAATCAAGAGAAACAGCTGACAAGAAATGTGTTAAATGTTATTTATAGGAAACCCCAGATAGCAAGACTCAGCACTTTTATTTACTTCAGAGAATACAAGTGACAAGCCCTGGGTAAATTCCTTTTTCTTTTCATTTAAAACCTACCCATGGTGCCAGCCAATATTAAACATGGCCTTTCATGACATCTGTTATCATGTGAAAAATAACTTAGACCTACAGAGAAGTAAATACCAGATTTTGTAATATGCATATATCCATAGCAGTAGCTTATACTCTATTTTGCAGAATGAAAGTTGAACTTTTAAATTGCAAGTTTTGGTATCAACGTTCTTAAGAGTGTATTGGTGTGTACTGCCAGCATATCTGATAAGCTGAAGCAGCCCATAGAAATCTACTAGTAAATACAGTAATATTCTAAGCCAGTACATCCTAGGGAGTGTCCCTGTGCCTATTCTGTAGAAAATAATTCTTGGCTGCAAAAGTTTACAGGAAAATGTTTTGGTATGAAATATTAAAATATTTATTAATGGCATTAACATAAATTTTCTGAACAACATAAGCATAAATTATTGTCTGCATTCTTCTAAATGTCTTTAGAAGACTGATTGCTCCCTTGCTGTAATGTTGCTTTCATCACTCACTGTTATTTGGAATAAAACAATTCAAACAATCTACCAGCAATAGCAACAGCTTTTTTTGTTGTTAAATATGGTGCTGTTTTTTGTTACTGCTCAGGTATATTGATTAGATTGAAAATTTATAGCATGTGTTTCTCAAACAAGTGTTTCAGAAAAATATCTGTCTCTTAAATGTATTTACAGAGAGTTTAGTAAAAGACCATGAAATATAATAGCAGTGAAGAAGGTCATAACACTTGTTCTACTATTCCTGGATGCATAGTAAATCTTGCTCTCCTTTTGACATGCCTTCCCATTCTGCTCTTTTTCTTTGCAATAACCTTTATAATTATTATTCTTATTACTTATATCATTTTAAGTATATGTTAACTTTTGTCCTTCAAGAAGCTACAATATTTGTAACACTGAATTTTTATCACCACTTTTATGACTGTGTTTTCTTCTTTATTTTCAAATTGGACCTTGATTTTTTTTGTCTTGTCTCATCCTTCCTAGACCAATCTGAATGATGTTTTGGGGTTTTTTTATTAGTACATTACATTTCTTATTTCAGCCATAGACAAACAAGGTTTTTCTTGTTCTCAGGAATGTAAACTTAATTCTTCTCTAAGTTTTAGCCCTTTTCATGCTTGAGTTATTAACCAACATGTTTTTTTTCCAGACCAGCTATTAAAATTTGTTTTCCTACCTCTAATTTATAAATGATATAATCAATTATTTACACTTTATTTCCCTAGAGAATCTTAGGCAGAATATTTGATTGTCCGCAGATAAGTCATGCCACGAGGAAAGATCTCTTGGGCAGTTGAGAGCAGTTAGCCCAGCTAGTTTCCAACCTCTCTTGAGCCCTGACATGTCTCAGGCCAGCCAAAAGCTGCCTGCACATTGTATCCTTCGGTGAACAACCCGGATGCGTTGTGCACGCCCACTTGCCCCCTTTGCTGAGGCTGCCTATCGCACATGCAGTCAGAGACGGGCTGGGCTATGAGAGAGACACAATCTACCTTCAGCTGTGTGACAGCCTGCCCTCAACATCAGCCTAGCATCAGTAATTTCACAAGGGTCAATAATCATGGTGGTATTCACACAGCCTGGCTGGTATCTGTATGTGTCCTCACGGTATTACCGAACTTGTCCTGTTTTCCAGGCAGACCTACATACACAACAATACTTCTGCATTCTGAAAGGCAAGCAGATTTATGCCTTTTTCATTGTTACTAATAATGTCCCATAGCTGTTCATTTTTAACTAAAGAACTCGTTTTATAAGTAGATGGCACACTGTCTTTTAGACTCTAATTAAAACTTATTTTTGGTCCTTAGGTGTAATGACTGCTCTTCTGAGATGAGCTCTTAATTAATGCACAGAGATCCTGAAAGTCCCACCTCTCAACAGTAATGATTGACATCCAAGCATACAAAAATTGCACTAATTGAGCTTTCCATTTATACACTTTTCTGCAGCCAGCTCATCAGAAAAGGTAGGAGAAAAGATAAGCATAAGAACAGTTCTTTTTCAGCCATCTATATTCTCCTGAGGGCAGGGGGGTTGGGAATCTTGCAGAACTGTGGAACATCTTAAACTATAGGACTCAGCGCTTCAGATTTTAGATGTAAGATTTGTTTTACTATGAAAATTAGTTTTTTAGTCATGTGATATACAGTTGAAAAATGGCGCAATATTTAATATTAAAAAAGAAGAATACTTGATAAGTCAGTGAACAATTCTTTGCACCACAAATAGTGTTGCATAGCAATATATACTTTCTGAACAGAAGTTGTGTGGTATTAAACTCAGATATTTCAATGAGCAAGTAGTGGCTTATCTGGAAATGTTCTCTTAATTTTGACCCACAGTCAGTATCAGAGATTTTATAATATTTGTAAAGCATTTCTTTCTTTCTAGGATTCAATTTACTACTTCAATAATAAACTTTGTGGTTAATTTAACTGCATATTTTTCTGGAGTCAGTTAAGATGAAGTCATTGTATAAAGTCCAGTATTCTAATCTGAGCTGAAGTCCACAAAAAGGTACTGATAAGAATATGGTAGCTGGAGAGGAATAAAGGGCACTGGAATGTACCAGAGAGATATTTGGCAGAACAATTGCACTGCAAATGGTATTTAGGAAGTACAAGAAGCCAAGGGGGAAAAAAATGGAAAGGAGGCCAAACACATGCCTACATAAAGATTTATCTATGTTTTGATAAAGTAATCCAGGGTACGATAAGAAAATATTGACTCTCAGAAAACTTTTCTGACCATGTTTTTTTGACTGGATAACCTAGAATACTTTAGCTTATTTACTCCTTATTCACAGCTTGAATTTCCAGTGTCTTACAACAAACATCAGTGAAAATGAAGCTCATGAAATAGGCATCAGACATTCGTGAAAGAAATTTCATTAATTAGATTCTCAAGAAATCCATTTCAATGTCTATATTTTAAATTTACCTGGTATCTGTCCTCATTTCTAGAAATGGAAAGCATTCAAGGTGTGGGGGAAAAAATTGAACATATTTCAGAACCTTAAGGATTCTAAAAACAAGCCAGCAATTTAATCCAAGGGGTTAAGCTTGAGGGCTAGAGGAATTACACTTTCTTGGGGAGTATCCATACTGAAGAAGATTAAAGTCTAAATGCTTACTGACATATGGTTAAAAGTGGAATAGAAACAGATCTAGCTGTTTGTACCCAGATGAAGAGATCCATGGGAAAAAATGTAAGCATACATATTGTGGGCACCAGGCTCTCTAACTTCTGAGGTGTTTTACCCCTCAACTGCAGCATAAAGGCTATAGAGAAAGGGATTGAAAAGAAAACTAAAGCAGCGATTACATAAGGGAGGTCCTGGAGAGAGAGGCATCCCATCAAAGCAGTACAATAATTTTGCAACATCCCTTTTGTGCCCAGCAAGGTTCTGAAAATGTGTATTTTCTGTGCAAGATTACAGAAAGGGGCAAACTGGTAGTGTGGGTGCAGAATGATTAAAGAGTCCAGGCCTTTTTATTTCTTCCAACAAAAATATAAACACGAAGTGAAACTTAAATTTAGAGTTAAGAGTACAGAGACATAAATGGAGGCTAGAGAAAAAAAGTGGAAAGTGAAAAATAAATTGTTAGAAAAGTGGCTATTCTAAATGCTCTTTATATCTAGAATAACTTTATACTCTTAGGATTAGTGCAAAAATATTAGTAGATCTTCTATGGGAATGTTAATTTGATCTTCTTTGTGAAATAACTCTTTGTCCAAAGAAACCCACTGCAAATTTTTATATTTACCTATAATTTATAATGTTACTGTGATTTCCATATTGCATGCATAGAGGCAAAATATCTAGGTTTTAAGTAATTTTTTCTTAATTGCTGGACACGTAATTTAACTTTATCAAAGTAGCCAAATTAGAGTGTGAATTATTTTCTCTCTAATTGGGCTACTTTGAGAAAGATTAATTGTTTAAAAAATTTTGGTAGAACCAAAACATGTTTTAGCTTGTTAAGGAGAACAAAGATACTTTTGTACAACATAATACAGCCACTAGCATGTCAAGGTCTAACTTTATTATTCATGCTTCAGAATTTGTGTGTTTTTATACTTAAGAAATGGTAAAAGCTCACTGTAAGTTTCACTGGACTGGATATATGTAGAAATAGCTATTGACAGGAAACATATGCATACATTCAGTGTGTTGGCAGTGGTTTTAAACTGTAGTTAAAATGTATTTTGTGCTAATTCAAAATCATAGTTCTAGCTATAACGGCAGCTTTAAAGATCATTGCAAATATCAGATCAACTGAGGCCAATATATTCCTCTTGCTTTTGGTAATCAATTAGATATTAATGATAGGTATTCCATTTTGACAATAAAGTAGTCTCAGGGTAACATGGTGGAGCCTAGTCTCCTTTGGCTTTTGGAACCAGTAAAATAACAGAACATCAATCAAGTTAATAAAGTGTGCCCTTATTACACATCCTGCATCTGTACATAAACTGCCAGCATATGATCAAAGGCTGCAGCTGTTTCAGTTATATCACAGTCACATCATAGACGTGTTGTAGTTATAGCAGAGAGAGTTCCAGGGACAAACCCAGTCACCTTGAAGACATACAGAGTTCAGTGGAACCTCATTAAATTGCACCTTGATATTATATGAAACTGGTAGGACATCTGTTAGGTACAGTATATATAATTTCCATGCTAAAATTGTTTTGTATGCATGTTTTATGCATTGCCTATATGTCTTCTCAATAAATCCAAGGTTTTGTTCACACAAAACTTCAGAGTTCCATGTTTACATATTTCAATTTTGAATTGGTAGTTGCCAAAACCAAAGGATTATTCATAGCCAAATGGCTGTGTTGTATTGCACATGTGAAGGCATTAACAAAATATGTATTATTAACTAAAATATTTTGAATGCAAGCTGGAATATCAAAGTGTGTTTTCACAGCTGTTGACATATTTTTCCATTTCATCTCGTGGAATAATGTTTTGCCTAAGTCAATGGGTTTTGTACCTGACTTTTTACAAAAGTAGAATTTCAGCTAGTCAATTCTTAGTTATAATCAGACGTGTTTTAATAGCAACAGGTCACCTTTTCTATATTACCAAGTTTCAGTCCAAGAAACACCAAAAGGGAGAGATCTTGCTAAGAGAGTGATTCAAAGAATTATATCTGAAAAATATGTTTTAAGTATTGCATAATGGTCGACACAGCGTAGCTAACTGCTGTATTGCAACAAATTTAAACTGGCAACTTCCTTGCCTGGAATTTGAAAGACATTGTAACTTCAGCCTCATTGTTGTTTTAGTACCATATTAGAATGCACCAAAATAGTATAACTTTATCATTTAAGTAGCTGAGCTCAACAATAAAATATAGGCAGCCACCTAATCTGAGATTTGAATCTTAATAGTTTTACAAAGTTTTGCAGGATTTAATTCCCAAAGTAAAATGAAGAAAAGAAAAAAGTGCCCAAGTTTACTCAAGGAATAGTTCTAATAAAAAAGACAACCTTGTGTTATTAGCTGTTCTTCCTAAACCTATTCACACTTTACGGATAAAGAAACATCTGTGTATTTGTTCTGATGATTCTCGGTGCATGTAATTAAAAANAAAAAAAAAAAGAGCATGGTTTGTAAAATTAAAATAAGTTCGGTGGGATAATAATCTATTACGGTAACAGTCAAATTGTTTGTCATGTCATGAAGGGTTATGCTTTAATTAAGCAATAAGGCATGACAGAGTGTGAATTACAATGTAATAATTCTTGTCTAGTGTATTACTAGGCAAGAGGCCAAAGGCCTAGTGCCACTGAATGCTGCAGGAATGAATTAATATGCTGTAATTTAAACAATTCAATATCATATTGCAATAGCTGTAAAATATTACGTTTTGAATTTTAAAATATGTATTCTAATTTTTCTATACCTAATTGCTCCTCCAGTAAACTATTTAGCTGCAAAGGCTATCACAGAAAAGAGGCATTTTCTATTTAATATATTATGTTTAGATTTCTATTGCAAATAAACTTCGAACACAGTTTTTTCTGAGAGATTTGAAAGATGCTATTTTGATACCATTCCTTCCTAAAATAAACAGAAAACATACATTTCTGAGGAACAAATGCTCCCTAAAATATTACTTTGAGTTGTAGTTTAGTTTTGTCCAATGAAAAGGAAGGGCTTTGTGAAATTACTCTTACCAAAGAGCCTTGCATTTAGTGTAGGCTTTGTTATCACCTTTACTTTTCGAAAACACATTTTTTTCTTCTTCCTTACTGACACTTTTCAGAAAACACATCAGTTATTCATCTTCATCTTCAAATTCATCTTTTGGACTAATGCCATTTAAAAAATTGAATTTTATTTTATTTTTTCCCCCATCTTCAAAAGCAAAGTCAATAAGAAGACGAAAATACGGGATTGTGAAAGAGCGCTTTTTATATTCCTCTGTTACAAAGCACAAAATCAAAGATACTGCAAATAGTTGGAAAGGTACAATAAAGTGATGAGCATTGATACTTTTCTGCATTTTCATTGGTCATATGATATAGGTAGAAAACCTTGTGTAGTTAAAATTTGCAATGCATAGTATTTCCCTCAGAAATGTTATTATAAGAAATCATACCTTATGGACCATGCTGTAAAGTTATTTCACAGTTTATGTGCCTGGCTGGAAGTTCAGCAGGTTCCGTGCCTTAACTGAGAGAATTTAGAAGCCTCATCCATTGATACATTTACTTGTTTATAGCTGAGTAACATCAGTCACATTAGTGGAATCAAAAAAATCCCTAAACTATTTCTTCACACTTGTTAGATTCAATAGAACTGAACTAAAATACAGGGGCTTTTCTCATTCTTTTACATTGCTTTTGCAGCAGTAATGTAAATCAATACAGCTTCCAGATGTCACAGCTCTGCTGTACAGTGTTACTCCAATCTAAATCTCCGTGTGTTCTGATTTTTTTTTTTCAGTTGGATTTTCATGTTCAGTCTGAGGCTGACTGTTGCTTGATGCACTACTGAAAATCAGATACAGGAGCAATTTTCAATTGCAGGATTGGCTCCTTAGTTGATTGAAGTTTGCTGTCCTTAAGTAAAACCAGAATTTGCCAGTTGACTTAATCACTTTACAATTAATGTACTTCCTTTCAGTGTTGCAATATTTGCTATGATAGTGGTTTCAAAGCATGTTTAATGCTCCCTTTTTTTTATTATCATCACTTCTGTACTGTAGTGTCGATGTAGCAGTAATAATAGACCTCATGCAAGAAAAGGGTGGGTGTTTCAGTTAGTACATGAACAAAGAGACAATTTTTTTCCATAACACTTGAATTACAAGCAAAATTGCCTTCAAAAGATTCTTTGTACACTAAGAAAATCTGTCACTATGACAGAGTTCACAGGAGGAAACAATTGGTTTAATTTTCTCAACAGTTGAGTAGCTTCCTATTCTTCCTAAGTACAATTCATCAAAAATAAAGTATGTTTCACTTCTGATATGCTTTACCCCAGACAGTCAAGGCATTTGATTTTGTTTTCATAGTTATTAGGCCATTTCTACTTGTTAGCTTTCAGCAAACAGTTCTTAATCTTAGACTGCAGTCTAGATAAGGATTCACAGTGATTATTCATCACTAAAATAATTTTATAGCTTGTAAATCCTATAAACTGATGTTTTGACTTACTTCCTCTATTTTTTAGTACACAAATCTGTATAAATACTGCATAATTTTAGAAGAAAAACCAAGCAGCAACAAAAATGTTCAGGGCAAAAAAATGATAAACTGCCATTTCAAGCTTCTGTTTTCAAAATAGTAATGCTTCTGAGATTTGATTAGCAATGACATAATATATGACAAAAGAAGAAAAAGGATCTAGAAATGGAAACTAAAAATAGTTGTGTAGTAATTTAATAACCTGGCAGATTTTATTCCATCTGTTAGGAAGAGTTTGAAAGCCATTTCCTGCTGCCATTCACACTGCAGAGGCTTCAGAGTTCAGAGATGGAATCAAATACCTGATGTGAAAATCTGCTATTATGATTCATATCCAAAGATTCATATTAATACCTTTGCCTAGAATATTTTGTAGGTTTATTTATAAAAAGAAAACATGGATTTAAAGGTTTGGGATTATTATTTATCTTTTTTATTGTCAATGCCACACCTTGAGGCAGAAAAAGTACCAAAAACATTCCTTTCAAATTATGAAAATTGCTGAAACTATTCTATGTGAGTGGATAATTCAAGAAAACAGATTTCTCAGGCGGCCCAGGATTCAAATTTCATGAACTTACTTTCAGGGTGTAAGTGCTGTACAGAAAGAAAATACAGTGTGGTATTGACCTGTCCTTTATCATCATTCAGAACTGATAAGCAAATTGGGGGACAAGAGCATCAGTCAAATTAGTGGACAGAAGGTATAAAGGAGAACATGTGTAGTGTAAACCTGTAGCCGATGAACTGGCATTGCAACAAACCGTAAATAAGTGCGGGCACGCACAGTTTTCTGATGATGGCTTAGCTGCAGCAACCCACATCTATCTGTATACAGCTGGGTAGGTGCTCTCATTGGTTATTTCTAGGTAATGCTTCACAGGTGTTTGATGGATGTAAGAAAACATAAATTACTTTTTGTCTTTAATAATGGAAAATCTGTAAGTCTCGCGGTAATGTTAATCTAATTGACAGTATCAGACTGGGGCAGAATGTAAGTTAGAAGTGTACATGGGTGAGTGGCACAAGCTGCTGTAGGCACTCTAAACTCCTTTTAGGCAGAAAAGGATCTTTTGCATTTGGTCATTCAGGAAAAGAATCAAGGGAACATCGAGACTTCACTGGCAGCTGGCAGTTTTTGGGTTTTTTTTTTTCCCTAAGGTGGCCAGAAGAAACATAGATAAGTGTGTTTATATTTGAAAAAACTAGTCTATTCCTGTTAGATAGAGTTTTCATGAAAAATTAAAACCCTTATGTAATGCACTTTCCACCCATTTACACATTCTCATGCTCTTTGCAAGTTTTAAAATGCTCTGGCCCAAGATTATGTTTTATTTCACCTGAAATACTAATTAGAAATGAAAATAAAATAGTTCACTTTAATTATAATAAAAAGGAGTACTGACAGTTCTACCTGACAGTGGGGGGTGGTTTTTATGTTTGTCTTTTAGAAAATTTCATCCCTAATTTGTAGGAAGGAACCTCTGCAGGTATACAATGAAAGCAGCATGAATATTTATTCTGATTCTGCAAGATGTGCACTTGCTCATATATTTTCAGAACTGGGCTACAGCAGGGATGTAAGGGTGTAAATCCTTGTGCTAGATTATTGATCCACCAAGTTATCAGCTCAGGCTGTACTTGTTTCCTGCCCAGTCTCTACAAACCAAATGTGATATTTACAAACACATGTCTATGGAAATAACACCTGTGTTAATGATGTTCTCAAGCATAAGAATCTCCCATTGTAAAGACTCACACTAGCGTCATTTATCAGGCCTAAGGTTACCCTGATGGAGTAATTAGAAGTTCATAGTACTAGATTATCTTGCTAAAGCCAAACTCATGATTCATATATTTCACGGTTAATATGTTTTCTTATTGCAATAATTTTCTTTTGTCCCAATAAATAGACCTCGGATTTAATAAGACCAGCTCAAGCAACCAGATTTGTTGATGTGCAAAAATGTGATTGGTGTATGTTACCAGGGCTTCAGGATAACCAGCTGTAAACAAAAGGACTGGGAGAGTTATTAGCACCATGCTCTAACCAGCTGAGCCAGTCTTGGTTGCTGACCCATGTTTCCTTCAGGCTTTAAATATAAATAATATGAACTGCAGTCTCATAAAGTACATTCTTAAAACTAGCTTGAAGATACAGTTTTCCACGTAGAACAACAATGAAATGGTTTCCTTAGATAGATCGGGCATATATGAAGCTTTAATTAATTAAAGCTGATTTGTGTGAGGAAGCTTTATGTTCAATTTTCCCTTTGTACAAAGCTTATTCTAAGAATTCCTCCCCTTGCCCTTTAACCCAGCATTAACGTTTGGACAGGTATACCTTGTCCAATATTTACCTTTGTCACTTGATTTTGGCATAAAAATTGATCCTAAATGGAACACTTTTGCATATGTGTCCACATTCTAACAATGATTGCTGGAAAGAAATAGCAATAACTTCAGAATTTGAATACCTAGGATCCATTTAAAAAGTAATCTTGAAGTAAAAGAAATAATTTAGTATTCCTACTGATGCAAAATATATGAAAATGAAAAAATTATTCCAAGCATTGCATTAGTGTTATTTATCTAATCGTACTTCCTTTCAGTTGTGTGTTAGAAGATTGATCGACCCAGACCAGATTTTAGCCTTTCCATTTATAAAGCAAGGATTTTTTTAGATCTATAACTGTGTGCTGCACACCCCAAGGTGGCTTGAACAGCCAATAGGAGTAATAGGGGTGATTAAACCTTGTCACAGGGGGTTAGATGCGGTGCTTTCTTCCTACATGACAGGCTGTGACAGTCAAACAGCACTGAAGCAGAACAAACGACAGTGGCAGTTTGCTGCGAGCAGTGCTACTGTCACAACTCCCACTAGAAAGCTAAATGCTAGGTATTCAGCTCAGGGAAGTTTCAAATAGACCATGCAAATTCTGGTTTCAAAAATTTCCCTGCAAATCAGTAGTGACATGCATTAACTGCAGAGTGATTGTGTTACTGCGTGAGCGATTGTCCACTGTCGGTCGCTGGCCATGATCATCGTTTATGAGTGACACCGCTGATCCATTTACATTTGTGCTTAGCTGTTCCTGTTATGGGAAATCTGCCTTCATTTGAGAGAGCTTGTGTACTAATGCAATTAGAATGAAGGTTATCATCATTCTTTAATGTTTGCATGTGTTTGTCACTCTGAGTAACTGTGTACAGGATGCGACAAACACCATCCACCTGACTGAACCAGGATAAAATCATATATTCAAATATATAAGCTTTCATTCCTGAGTAAAAGGGACTGACTTTATGAAGACTACAGAAGAATAACTTTGAATTTTTAGGATTCCTTATATGGCAAAAGTTAACCAAGAAAATAAGCCCCAAAGTTCAGTTTTTTTCAAGTACAGCATTCCAGGCTTTTGTAACAAAACAGGAGAGGGAAATTTTACAAGAAAAGGAAGCCAAAGATCTTAGTAGTCTGCATAGAAGAGAGGCATACTATCAATATTTTGTTTCTCATTTAAGACTGTATGCCAAACCCAGAAGAATAGTACTGTGTGCCCACATATATTTGTATTTAATTCTGTAAAGAAGGGTAGAAGGGGGTGGGGAAAAGTTCAAGAGAACCTCTACAAAATCAATAGCAAGATAACATAGGTAAGAATATTTTCATTATTACATAATACATCTTTTCTGAATATAGAAATGTTATGCTTAGATTTCTAACTACTCTAACAGAAACTAATTTTGAATAAATTCTGATTTAAATTTTTTAAGTTACTGCTTGTTGCTCTTAGTAATAAGATTAGATGAAATTGCCTCACTTTAATTGAAGATTACAGCAGTGCAGTTGATGTTGGACTAAAAATGTCCCTTCTAAAAGGATTAAACCCCTCTTTCTGTACTTATTTATTTAAAATTAATCCCAAATTTTGACATTTCTGTTCAGACAATGTTTTAATCTTAAAATATTTATTTTTCTGTTTTTAGTAATATTTTCTAAAAGATGGTTAGCAGCTAGTTTTCAACATTTGCTTTTCAGCATACTATTTTTGTTAATTCTTATAGCTGCAGATATTAAACAAGTAAAGCTTTACATTTGTTTTTTTCATTTTCTTCTAAATTCATGTCCTGACTGCCCAAACCTAGCATCTTTCTCAGTTTTAAAATCAGGTAAGAAAGGTCCTATATTATTAACACCAGAGTGCCAGAGTTTATCTTAGATTTGGTCATGTGCACCCACTCTTCAGTGAACGACTCTTGCACTGCCAGATTGTTGTTGCTTCTTGCAACTCCTGAGCTCTACTTCTGTGCTATACTAAAGCAGTAACAGCTGTGATAACATTTCCTGGTTGAAATAGCAATATGACAGTCCACTCTTTCATTCCAGGTCATCTCTTTCACTCTGTTCTCTCTCTGGCAAACTATATAAGCTTTTTCACTGAAGACACCCAGTCTGAAACATAAGTTCAGTCTCTCTGACATACCTGTCCTTTCCTTAGCCGTTTTATGCCCTTGTTCCTGATAGGATTTGAGACGTGCTGGGAGGGAAGGATTTGTAGGCAAAAATGCCTGAGAAACTATATAGGGAGCGTTGTTTCCATCTGGTTAACATTGCATGGTTCGCCAGAGAAAGACTCATATCCATCTGTCTTTTCTGGGTATTTAAGAAGAGATTCCTCTCTAATTAATATTATCAGTGTTCTGGGCAGCAGTGGGAGTGGTTATGAGATGAAGTGGGACTTTCACCATGCAGTAGTAAATAAGGAGTTTCCTTTTGGAACACCTTTTCAGCTGCCAGTGTCTTTTTTTCTCACTTCTCTTCCTAGAATTTTGCAGATCCTGAGAGGGTTGGCTGGAGGATGTCATAATCCAGTTAAAATGTGTCGCTGACCTAGGACTTCAGCCTTATAAATCAGCACAGGAGCTTACAAAAGAGAAGGATGATAATGGCTGCCTGAAAAGTTGCACTCAAATTTAAAAAAAATACTAATACCAACCTCAACAACATTAATTTGTTTGCTTTATAATTTCAGCCCATGAAATTATTAACAGAAATTTATTGTTAGGATTTTGAGAGTCATCTTGAAAAAACAGACATAAGCATTCAGTTAAAGAAGCCTCTTCTATTCAAATACCAACCCAGAGTATTTTTACAAAGTATAATTTCTTTTAAAAGATGCAATTTTTAAGCAAAAAAAGCTAGAGGAGGTGATGCCAATATCAATATGAAATGATTTTTAATTAGTGAAATCAAGTTAATAAAATTGACAGCAGCTGAGTAGAGAGTAATCGTGTTCAGAAAGCTACTCAGCGGCTTGTTCAAAATAAGTTGTTAAAGTCATGATTTAGTATTTCTGTCTTGCTTACCCACCACATAAGCAGTTAATACAAAAAATTTCATTTTTCTGATATGAAAAAAAATGTGTTTTTTTTAAAAAGCGGTAAATTAGGTTGTGCTGGAAGCATCCATTTTCTTGCCTCCATCACTGCCAGCTCCCACTGTTTTCTTTGATAAATGATTTGCAGACTACTATTATTATTTATGTGTTTTACAATTACTACGAATGACACCTCCCCTTCCTCAGCCCTAAGCCACAAATCTAAAATGAATAAATGCTGTTTATTGTGACAGTCTGCCTTTTGTCTGTGGAACAATGACAAACTACACCACTGACAGCCAGTTGCTGTTTTTAACTACTGCTCTCGAGCTCAGTCTTTGAGTGTTCTTCAGAACATGACAACAGTCAGTGTGGAATAAAATGAGTGAGAATGTATTGTGTTTGTTTAGCATGCCGTGACACCATTGTCCAATACATTGAGTAAACAGGAAGAATAAATTACATAACCATGATAGGTTTTAGTTCTCTGTATTTCATTGCGATTTGTACAACTGTGGTCATGTAAAAATTATTATATATTTTTACTTTTTAGCATCAATCATTTTGATATTCATATAGAGGATTGCCTTCTCACTGGAATTAAGTGAGGGAGGGGAAATAAAGGGAGCGCTTTTAATTATTTGTGAAATCTAAGAACATTTCTATTTTCTCTGTCTGAGCTCTTCAACAGATCTAAAGGCAGCATGGAATGACTTTATCTGTATGAATTTTATAAATGTCTTCTGACCTGCAGCTAGTCAGTTTTTAAGTGTTAGAATGACCTGTTTAATATCTAATTGTTCCTGGCAGAACAGAGTTGGCAGGTAAATCAGTTCTTATATTTTGACTAGACATTGGCTTTTATCTAAATTCAAACTTGTAAATATGCCAGGGTATTTATTTATTTAATGTCATTTTCTCTGAGTTTGAATGTTAATCTAGCATTTCGTCTTCAAACCAGATGTTATCCTTTTGTTAATGCTCCTTCTCCCTTTACATACACCTGGTGCACGTGTGTGCATGTTCACACACACAAGCAGACAACAATGCTAGTTTATAATCCTTTTTCTCTGCATTTGTGTTTGTGTGCATAAATGAGTACTGCACTGGTGTTTTACTTAACTGTCTGAACACCACAACATCACAAAGGATCTTCTGGCATTTGTATTACTTTAATAGAATCTTCTGCTACTATTAGTAATGGAATAGAGATATCTAGTGATTAACTTAAATTTTCAGTCAGTGTATAATGCTGTGTCCAGTATCTGACCTAAAAGAACTCTTTTACACAATTGCATACAGTATTCTGACCAATATAGGTCTTTTAGAATTCTTCAGTTTACATGTGATTTTTTTTCTCAAAGCAAAGATAATGGAGAGAAAATGAGCAAATTTCAAGTCTGCATTGGCCCTGCCAGCTTGTAGAAAATGTATTTCTAATTGAAAAGACATAATCTGCAGTCTTGCTTGGAATTTACCATAATTTCACCCATTAAAAACTGTAGCTAATTTTTTAATGCATCTCAGATAAATAATTTGCCTTCTTCTCTTCAACTATCTGTATCTCCTTTCGTATTGCCTTTTTTAAAGTCTTTGATTTCCCTTTGAAGTCTCCATTATCTCTTATTTTTTAGACTTCCTATCTTCCTCCTTGCAGAAACATCTAGATTCACTTTCTATGTAGTTTTCTATCTTCTATATAGTGGGATGTATTATTTTAATTTTCATTTTAAATACAATTAAAAGCTGTAAAGTAGGGAGCAGAGTAGCTTTAGAGCACACAGATTCTTGTCCTTGCAACAGTCATTCCTCCAGGAATGCTGTTTTTGTACTAATACCCCAGAAAACCCTTCAAGAAAATCCACGAAGTAATGTAGGGCATTGTATATCTTTGTATACTGATTAATAGATAATATAAATTCATACTCAGTTCATCTACAAGACTAGTAAAGACAAATAATATTTTTTGATGTTTGAAAGAAGTACTTAGTGAAAATTTTTTTGAGGGTTAAGTATGGTAAAGTACGTAAAAAATGTAGTGTGGCAATATAAGCATTAAAATGCTCATCTAACTAGGTAGGAAGAGCGTGTTTGTGTTTTCGGTGGGCTTGAAGTCAGAGTTCCAATTAGGTTCTCTTACCAAAGGCTTAGTCCACACTGAACCCAAAAGAAAAATTCTTCTAATTCCATCGTTTTTAGCTTAGAAGTTTTTTATGGTGTTGGACAGCCGGAAATTAATGAGTGAATCACATAGCATAATAATATATGAAATCAAAGGAAAGAAAGCAATTTTTCAGGAAAGAAAGCAATTTTGACATTCTCGTCTAGGTATTCTAATCCAATAGAGAACACTTCATCCTCTTGCATCGCTTCCTGGCTGCTGAACACATTCCCATGTGAATAAACAATGTTGGCTCATTCATGGAGCTGAAGTATCCTTCCTAAAGACGTAAAGTGTGGTTTAACTATTTCAGATAATATCTAGGTTATAGCCATTATCTAGCTGTAATAAGCTACTCACCATCCATCAGTAGAGCTATCCAAACATTAATGAGTTCCTTTTGAATCTGGAGAGTACTTAAGCTTTCATGATAGTTATTCACAGCTGTATATTGATTTGGGTTTTTTTCACTTTCACTATGAATTTTACTGAGATGATTTAACAGTCACCTTATTAGTAATTTCCTGTGTATTATAATTGAAAGTTATTGATAATTGAAAATAACATTTTTACACAGGGACAATGGATTATCTCTCAAAACCTTAATACAAAGCATGTAGCACTGCTTCTGGTATTTAAGACGAAAATTTAACAAACACATGTTCAAAATTAAATTGGTGCTTATTGTCATTTGAATGTATGCACAGAGATTGACAAATACTAAGAAAAACGTCTGTAAAGTGTATGCAAAGGTGCCTTACTAATTTAACATAGAGATGAGGCTTCATGCTTCCTGGGAACTTCTGTTATCAATTACAAAACTCTAGAATAGAAATAATTTGACCTGCAATATAAACTGCCTGAAGTTAAGCTTTCATCAGGAGTGTAACAATGAATTCTAACTTTCTGGGTTTCAGTTCCTAATGTGATTCTAAACATTATAATCTATGTAGATATGAAGATTCACATGAACATAAAAATTTACTCGAGTTATAGTAATCTGATTAACTTTGTGATTTCTCAAACCTGTAAAGAAATTGCCATTTCACATAAATGGAACAGCTTTAAAGTAACTTGAAACAAGCTACAATGGTGATGCCACTATTGAACAGAAATCTTTCTCATGCTTGTGAAACTTTGTTCAGGGTTCATGTAGTCACTTGCAGAATAACAGTCAAGGGGATCTTTCTTCAAAAGCAGAAAGGTTGAGGTCCCTTCATTAAAAGAGTGCTGTGTCTCTTCCCCACTACTCTTGCCCAATCATTGTAGCTGCAAAAGCCAGAGCTATATGTGTTCAGCTTCTTTTCCCCTCCCTAGTTTCATTCATTGCAGAACTGGACACCATGGGATCAGTGAATGTCTCCTATTTCAAGTGGCAATACATTAATTTAAAAATAGGAATATAAAGCCATTTTGACAATCTGAATTTGGTATTCTAATCTAATAGAAAAGCTTTCATGCACTAACATTGCCTCTTGACAGCCTCAACAAATCTTCATCTGTGAGAATAGTACCACACCGATCATATGACTGTGCTATTCACACTTCAATTTGGATATATAAAACAGGTTTTCAGTTAGAAAGGTATTTCTCTTACTTGGGCCATGTGGTCACTAGAGATATAAGCCAGGAGCAGTAACAAGGAAATTGTAAAATGACCAAAAAGAAGTCATTAATTCAGACCCATTGTGCTAATGGATCAGTAATCATAAGATTATTTCCCTAAACTACTCATTTGAAGCACCCATACAGGTAGCCAATGTTTTTTTGTCTGCTACCAGGAGCGTTCTGTAAGTGCTGCTTTATGTCTCACATTCACAGATTTTACTGGAACTTTGGCATGCAAATCAACAACCAACATCAGCAGAAAAATGCAGACATAGGATTTGACTTGTGACCACCAGACAGTCTAATTTTCCTGCAAAGTTGCCCTAGGTGTCACATCATGAGCTTGCAAAACAATGTGGGAAACACCTTCAGAACTGAATGTGGCTTTAATTAATACAGTCACCAAAATTACTTCCATAGAAATATCTCTGAGACTGTTGCCAGTGTCAGTTTAATTCTTGATCTTAATCTCTAAAGAAGTTACTACATAAAGTACAAACGAACAGAGCAAAGCAAACCTCAGACAAGCTGTTGTATGACTGAAAAGCGAAATGAAACAAAAATCTTGGAGGCTTTATAAGGTTGGCCAGACATTGTTATCAGTTAATTTTCTATATAGAACATTGGAAACCATTGTGATAAGCATCCACAGTTCTTGTCAAATTGTCTGTTTTGATAACATATTCGGCATAAGCGATTTGCATTAACTTCAACTGCAATAGGGTGCTAAAGTCTGTTGGTTTTCAAAAGGATATCTTGCAGCTAAATACCTGCATTCTATTCATGTCAGCTGAAATTACTCAATATTCAAAGATTTGCAAATTATTCTTCTGCTGTCAAGTCAGTGTTTCACTAGTAAGGAAATATACAAAATCTAGGTCCATATATGGTTATTAGAAAGAGAACCTTAGAAAATTCAATTTAAAGAAATGTAATAAAAAATTAAAGTTTATATACAGATGTTCTTTCTTTGATTAGTTTTCCAGCAGCATTAGAGTCAACAAAATATTTAAAACTTGTTTTTAAATTCCGATACTGTCTTCAGAACACTAGGGGTGTTCTCCAAGCACTGGAGCACAGTAGAATTCCCAATGCAAAGAGATTTACAGATAAAAAATAAGGCATAAGAAGCTTAGAACTAAAATATATGCCATTTTTTGTAGAATATATAATGAAAATCCTATTAATATGTAGTCTTGACTATGAAATTTCAGCATGGATCCCTCAGACTTTGCAGAGGATTTTAAAAATCTTTTTGGGGTAATTACATAAATATGCAAAGGAAATCTCTGCGTTTCCTCATGTTATCTGGCAGAGGCTTACTGCAAATAACAAAAGAAAGAAATATCTGGAAGAACACTAACAATTGGTTTTCTCCAGAATATACACTGCACCTGGTGTTGCTAAAAACCATAAGTGGGGAGCAGTTTACCAAGGAGGAAGTATTAGCCGGTGGTGAAAGTTTATATGGATTATTGAAGACTAAAGAGAGTTACGAAGAACACCGTAAGAACCTGACACATCAAACAAAAATAAATTCAACAGTGGCTGATGAAATTCATTCTCCCTAAGTGGGAAACAGCACACACCGCAGTGAGTGAATTACAGTATCCTTTATGTACTGAGGGGCTCTGAATTAGACATAGCCTCTCAGGACAAAGATCTAGGCATCACTGTAGACAGCTCAATGAAGACATCTGCTTAAATTGTATCAGAGGTCAAAAAACTGAATAATCTTTGGGCTGTGTAGGGAATATTATGGAAAATATTACAATGTTGCATAAATTGATGTACATCCTTACCTTGACTGTTAAATTTCATTTTGGTCAACTCTTTTGTGAAAATTGTATGAAGAGAAAAGGAAAGGTTACTCAAGGGTATCTATAGTTTCCTCCTGCTTAGAAAGGAGAAAAGTAAAAAGAAATATGAAATTCTGTGTAGTAATCAAAATCTCGAATGGATGTTTCTCTTTTTCAATCTTAATAAAGAGATCAGGTAGAGACATGTTCTTTTATGAAATGTATGATTGTCTTTAGCACTTAGCACCTTATATTTCTTTCAGTTTGCGGTTTGTGAAAGTGTTTTTTTTTAAAGCTATGGATAGGTTTTTTTCTATTTGTAACAAATGTTTTTTTAAGAACAGGAAGACAGAGGAGATTAACTGTTGAGGCTACTTCCCTGGACTTCTATCTGTATGTTTTGCAGGAATACTTTTCGGATTATGATGGCAGAGTGGCAATTCAGAATAGACTAAGAACAACCCAGTAGCCAAATGCTCCTGTAGAGCACTTTCCTAAATATATTTTCAAAGCACTATAATACCCTGAGCTGTTTTGGAGGGTGTGCACACTTCTCATTTGTGTATATTGTAGACTTTAAGATGGCTAGAAATATGAGTTAGTTATTGTAATGGATGTTGGAAAAGAAGACAGTTATCAAATACTTTATTATGATTTGATAGAAGGACATTATAGTGGAAGATATTGTCACAATTATCTGAGCAACTAAACATCAGAACAAAAAGGAGTAAAATGGGGAGACTGCTCAGGAGCCTTCTTTCTACGTTCCTTGCTTTTCTTTATTTTAATTTTTCCTATTTTCTTCCCCTCAATGTTTCTCTTTCCTGCTTGAGTTAGAAATGGTATTCTACAAAGGTGAAGACTTCTTGATAAATTCTGGGTTTTTACACTGTCAATTTATTGCTTCTAGAATATGTAGAAATAATATGTTCTTTTTTTAATTTTCCCTGTTCTTTGTTCCTGGAGGAATTAATAGAGTCCCTTCTAGTCTTCATCTTCATCCTGGGAAAAATACTACAACTCAGCTATACAGCAATATTAAAAAAGAATAAAATCTAAGTTAAATGTCCCTTATGTTTACATTTTAAATTTCTAACATGTTCTTTAACTACATGCAAATGCCAGTGAGAAGGATCATCAAGGGTGGATCTTTAAACTATGAAATAAAAATAAAAACATTTTTTCACACTTCTTCCTTAAAATATCATTATGTGCTGAGTTATCTAAGTTTTACTGAACTTTGAAAAAATGTTGAAAGGTTAAGAAGTGAAGAAATGAGCTCCCTGCTGAAGTCTAGGTAGAAAACAGACAGACATAGGTTTCTGGGCATAAGTATGAGAAACATGTTAGAGAACTGAATTGTGCCTGGCAAGCTTTCATCTGATATATAATGAATTAAGTTAGTGTCATGGTTTGATCATTAGGCAGTTTTTGATTGCTACACTTGCAGCAGTTCTTAAATATCATGAAGTACAAGTAGTACAACAAATCCATTGAGAGACAAAGACTGAATGATTTCAGTCTCATTTCTAATGTCTTTTATGGCTAGTGTATAAAAACTGGTCAAGAAGTATTAGATTAGTTACATAACTGATGTTTGAATCCATGTCTTTTTCCATTGTACACTGCCATAAAGTAATAAATTAAGATAAGGGGGAAAGTAAAAATTTAGAAACCATCTGCATGGTAATGACTCCCTTTTTCTCATTCAAAGGTATATTATTTAGCCACTGCTTTCTCTGTTAAATACGTATTAAAATGATTGCATAGAGTAAGCAAGATCCTCTGCTTTATCAAGTTACATACATCACCGAAGTTAAAACCTCCTATGTTCACAGTAAAAATCTTATCAATCAAATATGTAAAGATATGGAAAATTGATTGTTTTGTTTTGGTAAAACCTATTCTTTAAAACCCCATCTTGACTAATATTAGCTGCTATATATTCCTTCTTATCTTTGATAATACCTTTAAAACTTCAGTGTTTTACCTGGCACTGTTGACAGGCCTCAGGCCCATACTTACAAGGACTTACCAACGCATTGTTTCACAGACATGTTACCCCTTTGACTGTGGACTCTTAAAATTTCAGCCCAATTAATTCCCACACATACAGAATAAAAATTGCTAGCTCATCAGTTAATTCTTTCAAAACTCTTCCACTTTATCTGGCTGTCTGATTTTAAAATGATGGGTTAAAGAATTGTGTTAAACATTATTTCTGGTTACTGTCAACAAGGAACTGATTTTTATTACCGTGATCAAGTATACAAAAAGCTTTCTGCCTAAATACAGAATTAAAATATTTTTTGGTAAATCTGATGTTTTTATTTGTGATGGCCATAGTATTTTCCTTTGTACATATTCCTCTTATTTTTTTTGTAATACACATTTCCTCTAATTGTCAATTTTTCCTAATTATCACTAACACTTTCAGTTTCATTTCCACTGCCTGATGTGTTGTCCTTGTAACTGATTTTGATTTCATTAGTGTTTCATATGAGTTTATTCTTAAGGAACCAAGATATGTATATTTCTCTTTCAGACTTCACACTTAATGCCTGAAAATTAAGTAGTCTAGCAATCTATAGTCATGCAGTCTGTGCTTTATGATTTATACGGCATGGTGAATGGTCATCAACCTACCTATGCGGTCATTTTTAGAAGACTAATTTATATTTAGAGCTTTTATTGTTTTAGAAAGAATTTCACAGAGTGCAGGCGAGCAGAGAAATATCTTCAAAGTAATAAGATTTTTCTCAAAGGAGTAGAGTAGACTTTATTGAAGATCAAAAAAATTCAAATCTATTAAAAGTGACTCTATGTGATAGAAATCTGCTAGAGAATTACATGAAAGTGGTAGGAGCAACTTCTGAAACGTGTAAGATAAAGCTGAAAAATAAGATGAACCTCAAGCTGCCATTTATTTTCCAGCTCAGTGATGTCACTGTGGCTGTCACAAGCTGTGTTGCCTTGCACATGGGGCTGGAAGCTTCATACAGTAAATTCTTGTTCTTCCTTTGATTCCTCCGTGCCTTATCAGAAGAGAAATGCACACATACAAATATGCACAATACAAGGCAGTATTATTTAACAGAGTGCTCCTGTGACATATGCAAACCACTCATTTCTTGTTAATATGGCAACAGTGGAAAGTCTCCAGAGGTTTGTCCAACCTTATAATGAGAGGCCTGTGTTATGTGCAGTTCTGTAGACTCAGAAGTGGCCATGGATTCATCCCCTGCTGTGAAATTTGCCTGCTGCCTGAGGCCCTGTGGAAATCATGTTTCTTGCTATGCTCCACCACATGCAAGCCTCCCTGCTGAGAAAAGCAAGGAAATTTGCTGAACTGCGTTCATCTATTTCTCTCCCTCACCATCTGAGACATAGAGAAAAGGATCTGCAGGGCAATATTTCCATCCTATTTTTTTATTTCTGAGAGGGAGCTAGGAGGGTCACCAATACATTCTTTGGGATGTGTTGACTGGTGAAGTCAGTAAGGAATTTGGTTTTTGGAGAACAGTCAGGCAGACTAGGTAGATGGAGCAGACAATCTCAGCAACTGTGAACACATTGAGAAGACAGTGGAAGGAAGCTTTGAATATTCCTTTCTCCTCAAGAAGTTCCAAGACCACAGTGTAGGAGAAAAAATGAAATGCATAATGTGAATCATCTCCGCTCTTGTTACAATGTGCCAAAATCAATAAAACAGAGTCACATGCATGTTTTTATGGTTTATGTATCTAATCTCACGTAGTTAATGTCTACCCCCTTATTTTTCATCTGGGAGATGAGTTCCAAGAGTCAGTAAACAGTAAGGGAGCAAGAAAAGTCTGTCAAACTATGTATTAAAAACCAAAAAAGTAATTACATACAAGAAATACTGTACAGGAAAGACTATTTTATATGCTGCAGTGCTGAAGTGTTTAGAAAAACAACAACAAATCAGAAAATTTACTATATTCACCCTAAAATGTACAATTAAAGGATTTGATCTCAAATAGAAGGCATGTTTAGTATTTGTTGAGGTCAGAGTCTGAAGAACAGTAAACCTGGAATGAAAGAAACAGGATGTCAGAGGAGTATAAATGGAAACTACTTTTGAGAATGCAGCTGATGTGATGGGGGGCAGTAAAGGCAATATTGTTTGCTTTGTGGTTTTGTTTTTAGGTGTAATGTTTCCTATTAAAAACCTGCAAAGAGCTTGTCTGGCATAAATAGTAAGTGTATTGAAGTTAATAGAGCTGTCATAGCACATAATGATTTGAACTGGTCAAAGGAGAGAGAAAATGTTGCTGGTAATGCTAATAGCAACGTTTTCATAAGCAGGCAGAAGAAATCCTTTTTTGTTGTTTATTAAGTTGTGCCACAGAATTAGGGAAAAGTGGGCACCAATACAAGACTGGGGAGAACATTAGAGGAGTCTGTAGCTGGAGAGAGATCCTTCACAAATGAGAAAACGTAACTTGTTAGAGTGAGAGAAAAGAAGGCACTGTATAAATGCATACTGATGAGATGTGTGCTGAGAATGATTTCAGAGGGACTGGAGGGAGAAGATCACAAGAAGCCAGTGCAGAAGTCAATGGTTCCTTCCTCAGTGATTCAGAAAGGAGTGTCTGTTATAAAATAACAGGTTTGAACAAGAACAAAAAAATTTTATATGTAGCTCCTACCAAAAAGTAGGAGGTAGAAGAGTAATGTAATAAGGAAAATCAAGTAAAGGAAATATTTAATTTTTTAAGTCTTTTTATATATATATGTATATTCAGCCATATGTTTAACACAAAGGAATAGCTGCTAATGTTTGTGTAGCTGTATATATAAGCATGCAGGTCCTGTTAAGTGTAAATCCTTTGTTTCTTTTGAGAAATAATGATGAAGCATAATAAATCTTGTATCCCATAAAATACTACATTCACAGTTTTTTCTGTCACACTACCTATATATACATACATACACTAATATGGATCTTTTAAGTAGAATACTATGTTTTGAATGTATTTTTCAAATACAGCTTGTGATCTAGTTTCAGACTGAAGAATGATAACATTTTTAGGAATCCTATAGGGTTTTGTCTTTTTGTCTTTTTTGCAACAAGGAACTACCAGATATTCTTTTGCTTCTGCCAGACTGCTGAGTGTACCCAAAAAACCCAAAATCCAACCCACCAACCACCCTCCCCCAAAAAAAGTAATTTGTTTCACCTATTATCCTCATAGTAGTTTGGAGTTAAAATATGTAGAATTAGGTGTATATATAATCAAACTGCTTAAAAACCATGATGTTTCCCAGTTCACATGACATGCTAAAATATTTATTTTTATATTTTTCCCTTTTTTATTCTTATTTTTTCAAATCAATTGATTATGTGAAATCATTCCTCAAAGTTAAGAAATTTTCAGTAAAAAGATGAGATTTTGTTCTGAGGCGGGAAAAGAAATCTACCGTATTTAAATTGAAAGATTTTATACGGTGATTTAGAACTGGTGAGTCAAACAGTAGGTAGATACAGATAGTGCCACTAATGTAGAACAGTCAAGTGCCTCAAAATTCAGCTTTACATATAAAGAGGGAAAAAAACCCACTGTTGTTGGCAGTTTCATGAAAGTGGGAAAAAACTTTAAATATGACTGCAATCCAGTAATTCTAGAGTAGGGTGATACAGTTGATTGATATACAGCATTCTGACTTTTTACCTCCCTAGAGTCTACTTCATTTAGACCATGTGAACAAAAAACCCAAAAACCTTCCTCATTGGGACTTAAAACAACATTTTTCATCACACCAATTCTCATCTTGGCTGCAATATCTGGATTTTATTTTTTACTTTTTTTAAAATTAAGTGTTATAGATGAATAGTCAAACACTACTATAGCATTTCCAAATCTAGTAATCTTTTTTCTTGTTATTTAATATTTATTAATATAATTCTTGTAATCCTTTGTCTAGTTTTAAACTGCTCTATAAAATAATTTTCTGCAGTCTTCCTCAGTGAATTTTTGCTGTCTCAGGTGAATAATCTGTAGGGTGGTTCGGTTCAACTGCATAATACAATTAAAAGATTAATTGTCATGTCATTGTGAGCCCCACTTTTTCATAGTGTTTGAGTTCAAATTTTAGAAAGAACTAAAGTACATTATAGGTAACTACAGTCTGTAGTGTGGCTTTTATTTGTGACTTTGGGAATAAATTGCAGTATGGGAAAAGCAGCTGAAAACATGGATAAAAGTCGAATGCAGGATTATTGTAGACCCTGTCAAAATAAATGGTAGAATATTTTTTAGTATGTAATTAAATGTCAAGATTTCTGAGTTAATGGAATTTCTGTAGTCACATCAAGGTCAGACGAGCAATTACTGTTTATGAATTATCTGAAATCTTGTATAGCCTCTTCTAGCTAGTCTTATAGCATCTATTTATATTAGACATCTTTGCCATTTCTGATGTTTCTCCCCCATAGTTTCTGTTAACAGCAATGTGGTGCATTTTGTCAATTCTGTAGTTGTTTGCAAAACCTTCCTTTATTTCACTGAAGTGCTTGCAATTAGCCCACTTCTCCCCATTGAGAAGCATCTTTGTAATAACAGCTTTCCTGGCAGAGCTTTTGTTAGGGAGATTTTAAAATCAAGAGTCTACAAAGGTTGGGAAAAATCCAATCATACAAAAGTTCAGCAAATCCCTTTCAAGGTCATATCAGTTAAGATTACATAGATTTTCCACTTCAGCAAACAGTAGAGTTTTGCATTTTTAGGGATGAATTCAGAATTATAGAATTAATAAAATAAACCAGTTCTAAGAGAAATTGCTTGCTAAACTCAAAGAAAAGCCTGGATGCATCCCCCCTACCCCCACCCCCACAGTCTTTAGTGGGGTTACCTTTCTCCCCCATGTAGCCTCTTGTATCACTTCCTTTGAAGTCGTTCACAGCGTTTGCTTTGACAGCCACTGGGTGTGGGAAGTATAAGGCTATAGCAAGTATCTCCATAGCATAATCCGCCCAGTCACTGTTGGTCACTGATCCAGCTGCATGCAGCAGCTTAGTAGTCAAAGGGCATGGTAATTCCCTCCTTCTGTCTTTTCTTTCTTCCAAGGCAAAATCTTCACCTGGTGTTTTTGATTCATGCATTCTAATTATGATGGCTGCCATCGCCAGCCCTGTGGGTGACACTAGAAATTCTCTGAGCCAACGGCTAATACTACAGCTTGTTAAGCGACCATGTCAGCCTGATTTTAGGGCCCATTTTGCAGTTCACCACAGGCCTATCTAAAAGCATCAGGAGTCTCCGTCTAGCAGGACAGGCTCATTGTCTTTCTAAATGTCTCCTTCTGATAAGCAGATCCAAATATGGTTCATTCACTGTGGATTTGAAGGCACAGTGGGGAACTTGGCTCACACAGTGGATGCAACAAAATGCTTAATATTTTCACTTGGTATAGAGCTAAAGAACCCAATTTTCAATTTCAGGATACAAACATTTGCTCCCTGACTATGATCAAGAGTTTGAAATTTAAATCAGAAGTCTTCGAAAGCTATTCTAATTCTCAAAGGAGCAGGCTTTCCCATACTTAGTACAAAGAAGAAAATCCTTGGTTTGTATCAGAGTTTGAGCACACAGAATTCACACGATGACCAGAAGTATCCTTTGTTGCCTAAAGATATTGTAGGAATTTTTTCTCTGAATAATTTTGTGTGAAGTATATGCTTCTGGTAACTGTGAGGTTACTAAAAGCGCTATGAATCCTGCAGTCTGATCTGCCTTGCAAACTTTATTTGCTTTTAAATAATTGCTTCAAATACATATTTGTCTATGCTGCTCCATGTATTTCTTTTTAATGTTTTTTCTAACGCGAGCTCTGGCAAGAGAATGGAATGAATATCTCTCAGTTGCAGGAAATGAGAATTTTTTCAGAAAGTATACTATTGCGACTCTGTATATTTAACTGGGTCGCTGATCTGCAAACTACTGTTTTATATAGCTAGAAACAGGGCTAAGTTTTCTCTGACTTCATAAGCATATTTTTAACCAGAAAGCAAATAGGTGGCCTTTCCTGCTGCATAAATCCACAATTATAATATTGATGCAACAATTTTTGTTCTCTAAGAAGAAAATCAGTTACTTACCAATGAGGTATGTAAAAGTGCTTATCTTGCAGAACTATCAGTGTGAACCAGTGTGCATATGGGAAGAGCTAATTTAAGATCTCCACAGGAAATTAGAGTGGTTCTTTTATTATCAGCATCCATTTCCTAAATACTGTGTTGCTTTTGGCTTATATTCCATTGACCTATAATAATGATGTTGCAGACTTATTTCATCTCTTTGTAAGTTGGCAGACTGGCAGCCATGCCAATCTGTAAGCTTCCTTATGGAGATAGCTAAGAAGCCCATTTTGTTACAGAAAAATCTAGAATTTTGTAGCCTGTATCTGTTTTAGTGATTGTGCTTTCATGCATAACATGCTATTGGAAAACTTCTTCCTGATTATCCTTCTCAAAGGATTTATAGGGAGAGGGTATTTCCAATGTACACCATAATTGCACTTTGGCTGACTTGTATATTTTTCCATTTTTACATTGTAGATTCACTGTTGCAACCAAATATCCAAGGCAAATCTTTGTGGCTGCACAAGACAATAAAAAAAGATAAAGACTTGATTGTGACAGGTAGGGGTTCAATCTCACAAAATTTATGTATCTCTCTAAATATTAAATTTACCTGAACAGGCAGAATTTCCATTCTCCTTATATTCATCCACTTTTTCTCTAATGCGTCTGGAAGGCTTTTTAACATAGCATAAAATTGTGAGAGAAACCTGAGTACAAAGTGGAGCAAAAACTATTCATGTAGAACTACATCAGCCTATAAGGACTTAAAATAGTACAGACAGGGATAGATGTCTAAAATTAGACAAAAAGAATTGGATCATTCAGGAGGAATAAAATGAGTTCCATCATGTGGAATATACAGAAAAAACAGGTGATCAGGGTCAGCCAACATGGGTTTATGAAAGGCAGGTCCTGCTCGACCAGCCTGATCTCCTTCTATAACAAGGTGATCCACTTAGTGGATGAGGGAAAGGCTGGGGATATTGTCTACCTGAGCTTCAATAAAGCCTTTGTCATTAATTCCCACAACATTCTCCTGGAGAAACTAGCTATTCATGGCTTGGATGTTTGATGGGTTAAGAACTGGCTGGATGGCTGGACCCAGAGTGTGGTGGTGAATGGAGTTAAATCCAGCTGGCTGCTGGTCACAAGTGGTGTTTCCCAGGGCGCAGTACTGGGCCCAGTTCTGTTTAATATCTTTATCCATGACCTGGATGAGGGGGTTGAGTGCACTCTTCGTAAGTTCTCAGAGGACACCAAGTTAGGTGGGAGTGTTGATCTGTTGGAGGGTAGGAATGCTCTATAGAGGGATCTGGACAGGCTGGATCGATGGCCTGAGGCCAACTGTATGAGGTCCAACAAAGCCAAGTGCAAGGCCCTGTACATGGGTCTCAATAAGCCCATGCAGTGCTACAGACTGGGAACAGACTGGTTGGAAAACTGCGTGGCGGGAAAGGACCTGGAAGTGCTGGTCAACAGCTGGCTGAACATGGGCCAGTGTGCCCAGGTGGCCAAGAAGGCCACTGGCATCCTTGTTTGGATCAGAAATAGCATGGCCAGCAGGACCAGGGCAGTGATAGCCACTGGTGAAGCTGCACCTTAAATACTGTGTTCAGTTTTGGGACCATCACTTCCTGAAAGACATTGAGGTGCTGGAGCATGTCCAGAGAAGGGCAACAAAGCTGAGGAAGTCTTACGAGGAGTTGCTGAGGGAGCTGGGGTTGTTTAGCTTAGAAAAAAACAGCCTCAGGGGAGACCCTGTTGGTCTCTACAGTACCAGAAAGGAGGCTGTAGAGAGGTGGGGGTTGGTCTTGTCGTCCAAGTAAGCCATAGAATCAAATGAAATGGCCTCAAGTTGCAGCCAAGGAGGTTTAGATTTTGGATATTAAGAAAAATTTCTTCACCAAAAGGGTTGTCAAGCCTTGGAACTGTCTGACCAGGGAAGATGCTGAGTCACTACCCTGGGAGTATTTAAGAGATGTGTAGATGTAGCTCTTAGGGATATGGTATTTTGTCGGACTTGGCAATGCTGGGTAATGGTTGGACTAAATGATCTAAAATGTCTCTTCCAACCTAAATTACTTTTTAATATGAGATATTTTGTGGAAGAAAAAGACAGCAGTAGGCTAAGAATTCATTCCCACTGCTGTGGTATAGAGCTACTTATGGAGAACTGCATTACATTGGATCTACTAATGTGGTTTGTTAGCCTTAAGCTTATTTGAATTTTATTGAGTCTAGTCTACACAAGGTCATAACAGAGCTTAAACTTGAGTCCAGCATCATTTTCTCTTCTTCATTATCCTAAAATATAAAACATCTCTTCGACTTATGAAAATATCTTCGGTCGCTGTAAATATTTTTAGACTGCGGCTAGGAGTTAACACAGTTAATTCCAAAGTGAACCAGAAAAAGTATTCCAGAATTGTTAAGGGATGAGCAAATGAACTTCACAAAAAAGTCCTTCAACCTCAGCCAGCATGCCATTAAGATAACCAAAACACCACAATTATTATAAATCACATTTGTTTTTAATTTGTTCTCATATGCAAACTCTTAAAACTTTTATTACCAAGTCTTGTATTTTTCCATATGACTTTGTACAAGAGAGATACTGGTTATGATTTCAGTACTTGTGGACCAGTGTGTATGCTGTCAATCAAACTATCCTGTCTGGACTTTGTTAACTCCGTCCATTCTTTGCAGCAGGCTGCAGGCTGCTTTCAGGTCTCAGAAGATATAAGCCTTTCCTTTAAAAATAACCAGGAGCTTAGCAATGAATAGCAGTGCTGCCTCAATTCCTTCCATTATAACATCCTGCCTAATGCTTTTCACTTTACTTTTCATTTCCTTTGTAGTGCTGAGATCTGGGAAAATTAAGATCTGTGGTACTCTGTATTCAAGAATATATTTGAGACTTGCAGCTTGCAGCATTCTCACATGATCTCTGCTATTAGAGAATGTAAAAACAGTTTATATCCATCTCCCTCTTCCTATTTCCTGAACTAATAGATCAGTGGGAGAAATTTTCCATGCATAATGTTAAGAAAGAACAGCTTAGCTCAAAGATTTTTTTGGTTTACCTTTGATCGGAGGAGATGAGGAGAATCCAGAAATCCTCTCTTTTTTTTTCCTTTTTTTTTTTTTTTTCTTCTTTTTTGTTTTTCTTTTTTTCTTTTTTAGTGACTTTCTGCCTGGACTTACATCTCTAAGACAAACATTATCCTGTTTTTGATGCTGGCAAAGAGCTGGTAATTTCTTCTATAAAGTTATTTTAATGAGTTAGTAAAATGCTTGGATGATTGTAGAAGAGTAATATAAGGAAAACTTGGCACGGGGAAAAAACAACCATGAAGCTTTCATTTGGGTACTGGTCAGCCATAGAAAGCTCATTATTACATTAGACTGTTACCATTAAAGCTAATGAGCGGGTATCAAAGTTGAAAGTAGAGATCACCACGATACATGCAAGTGCTAAGCGTGCTATGCTTTGTAGAACTTCAGGATCAGGGGGCATGACAGATCTTTGCAGTGTATCTTCCTTTCTTGTAAAATACATAGCTAGTACTGAATAATTAATTTTAGTAAGAAGACTTTGTTTTTTAATATGTGCATGATCTCAGTCTTCACCTGATTCTCTTTTGGACTCCTAAATTATCTCATTCCTGCAAGTCATAAACTGCTTTGCTTCTTGTTGCAGAGCAATCTCACAGCACATGAACTGTGTATCTCTTGATTAAAACAGAATTTGAACATTTTCTGCCGATATGCTTTATGTGCTGCAATCCCTAAACATTTTGTCTGTGGGGTCATGACAAAAGACACAGAGAGTCCATAACAGAGTCTGAAACATGTATGGTGTGTGATGGGGTCTCAGTATCCAATGCTACACTTTAAAAATCTACTCTTATGGAATCACACTAGTATGTAGACATAGCCAAAGTTTCTTCTGTTTTATGTACGTTTATTTACCCATATCAGTAACTTGGTAACTGTCTCATAAATTGCAGGAAATCTGGGAGAAATTAGAAGTGCCCTTTGATGGGTGTCTCAGCATCCAACAGTACTGGGAAGAAGAGTCTTAGGAGATAGATCTTAGCTCTTTTCTATCCTTTTGTGTTAAGAAACATTCTTCCCTGCTGAGAAGAAATTGTCATAACTCTGATGTCTATGTCAGAGATGCTTTAGCAACTTTCCTGGACATTTAACCTTTGAATGTTTTGTCCTTAATTCCTAAACCTGATATTTCATTAGTATGTATTTAACAAATAACATTTCAAAAGGGTTTAGAATACTGTAAGATATATTATATGCAGTGGGAAAGGACCAAAAAAAAGTCTATTCTTTCCAATTATAATGAGGTCTGTAAAAAAGCAGCTCATCAAAAATGTAAATGTAACTGAATCACTAAGTTCTCATTTTCTAAGTAACAGTAATTAAACAAACTTGAAACTGGTGGCTGTAATCCTCAAGGTTGGATTTGATTAATAAAGCAAACGATAGCCTGCTGATTTTAAAGTAAAAAGCTGAATAAAGACATGTTGCCATTTTCAGTAATAAAGTAATAAGCTATTTAGAGTAAATGTGATTGTCATAAAATAATGTTAGAAACAATGTCTAATAAACTCAAAAAAAGAGGATGTAAAATAGGATAAATTTCCAACAAATATATCCAGAGTTTGAATCAGATTTGGGATGACAGAAATGGTAACAAATTATTCATGGCATAAATTACTCCCTAACTAGTGCTGCAATAGCAGTATTTATTTAATCAGAGCATAATCATTGTTTGACAATTACTTTTAAAAACTTCCCTAAAATCAAATAGATAATATTTGTACAAGTGTAATAGCTGAGCTATGCAAGCAATTGGAAAACTTACGCTGCTGTCCAAGGGAGTAAGGACCTAAAAGAATTTGGCATATCAAATCATTGCAATACAATAACTAGCAAAATAAAACACATACTGCTAATGGAATTACTTGCATATTAAAGAAAGCGGAGATTGCTTTTTGATATCTCAAACCTGAGAATTAGCTTGCAAGAAACAGAGAAGCTGGTAGCCATGTAAATTGCATGAGATAATACCGGTTGTTTCCTGTTGTGGTGGGGTCTCCCGTGCTTCCACTCCCAAGGCCCATTCCCCCAGGGGGGAACCTCCACAGTTTCCTTTCCAGTATGGCACATTTCTGGAAGTGCTTTAACTCTTCAGAATATAGCAATGGCCACAGCAGATCAGGCAACAGTTCTTTCTAACCTCCGAGTCTGTCACTAAGAGTGGCCATGGGTGGATACGCAAGGGAGGAGCGCTATGGAAGGCATGTCCTATTCATCCCTAATGTTCTTCCAATTACCAACTCTTTTAAGCTTAGAAATGTACTGAGACAGATGTGGCCATATGTGTGTGTCTTGTTATTTGTGGGTCTTTCTTTTGTCTCTTTTCCAGCCTCTCCTCAAGCCCGTGAAGACTCTGTGTATGTGTAGACTTTCTTAGCAATGACTTGTATAAGTATCGTCTCCTTTTCTTTCAAGTATAGCTTCTAGTTTCATGACTGGTCCCTAGTTGTTGTAAGAGATGAGCAGTCCCAATCCATCCTCTCAATAAGACTTTTGATGTAAATTTCTGAAACTCACGTAAATACATCTTTTAACAGATAATTGGACCCTAATCTAGGCTGTTCTTCTTCACAAAAGCGTGCTTCCACAATTTTTATAGCTACTGAACTCCCTTCTGAACCTTAAGAGATTTCTGAGATGGAGGAGACACGGTGTTTAAGGCATGGCAGAACAATAATTTTGGGCGCAGTGAAAATAGTACAGTGATGCTCCTTGTGTTCCATCATGATCTGTTTCTAATACTTGGATCACTTTCTGCTGCTAACCTTAACTTGCTCTTTGTGTTAGAAGTCATTTGGAGATTACTGTTATCTCAAGTGGACCACTCTGTACCTCAAGTGGATCATACACATGCTCCGTGATTCTTCAAAAGAGCTTCAGGGTTTGCCAAAGTTATGCTTCCCAAGTAGAATATGTCTATTCATGTGACCATTAATCAGAATATTCATTTACCTGGCACAGACATCAGGATTACATATAGGTATGAAGTTCCTCATGTTTCTCCTACCTTCCTTCATTTTCTTTGAAATCAAGGAAGATTTCAGGAAGAGATTTTATACTAACTTTAACAGTACATAGATTTCACCTCTGGGCTCTCTTGGAAAATCTGAGTGAATATCATCTGTCCTGAGGTGTTTATTGCCTTTCATTTTTTGTCACTGTGCTCCAAATAAATTCTACAATCTCTGTAATGTCAGATCCTCTGATGACTCTCTGTCAGACAGGGGCTAGCAAGGGATTGTTCCCAGTTTCTTCCACAATGAATGCAGGGAATTAACTTAGTGTTTCTGGAATGACCATAAGTTGTCTGACAATTCTTTTGTAGCATCCTCATCAACTGGCACTACAAAATCCCTGGAATGTGTCTTTCTCCTGACACATTTTAAGAAAGGATTATTATTATTCCTTATCTTTTCTACTCATTGTTCCTCAACCTCCCTTTTTAGATTGTTTGGTTATGCTTTTGCATTTAATCTGCCAGAGTTCATTGTTCTTTTTATTTTATTCATTTTAATAAGATCTCAAGTATTTGAAGTGTAATTCCTTCTTTGTCATAACCTCTTTAACCCTTTTTTGATTGGCAATATGCACCTGGGATTTTTTTTCTAATGTGGTATCTTTAAATAATTTCCATGTTATAATTCCCACAGTGTCTGATTTACTTCTCTTAGTTGCTCTGTGTGGCTTCTTTTCAATAAGTGTCCTTAAATTTATTCTTGAAAAGCCTGAAAAACATGGTTCCTGAAATCTTCAAGATGAAGAAGAATACTGTTTCACAGTGAGAAGCTTATACTGCACATATCGCAGCATAATTTTCCATAATTTATGCTGACTGGGGTTATAATGACAATGTTATTTTTATTTTTCAATTCTCTAACAGAAGAATTATATCAGCATGTACCAGAAGGATATTATTAAACACTTCCTACAAAAAAAATTCCCAGTTTTCTGATCTTCATTAGAAAGTTTTAAAGTTTGATCTGGTACTTCCATAAAAGATCCCTGATAACATAACAGGAAAATATCCGAGTTGTTAGTGCAGCCTGTTGTCTAACAAAGAAAGCAATTCAGTTTTCCAGGTGAGATGTTTTAGTTTTAATAGTGTATACATGCTGTCTTGACTCCAGGGCAGCCATTCCTTCCTTGGCTTTTAAATTATGGCACAAACATTTCTCATCGATTGCAATTTTAGAGCCATTTGAAAGCTCAGGTTTGGCCCCATGGTTTCACTGTGCCTGTACAATTGAGGAGAATAGCTTCTGTGATGGGTACTATTATGGTCATTGTGTTCCTGTGAGGTGGACCTACATCTCTGCTGAAGCCAAGACAAGTGTCTGCAGTCCTAAGTATTGCTGAGGGATTTCTGTGAATCCCAAGATGTAGAGTGTGCTGTTTTCCCTGTTCCATGCAAGCTATGAAAATATACCATTTTTAAAAGATTGCCTATTTGCACCACTACTCTGTGGTTAATTCTTAATTACAAGAAATAGGCTGTGTAAAGAGTGGCTTTGAATCAGGCTTCTTGAGTTTATGGAAGTAAATAATCATCCTCTGATGGTTTGAAATCAAGAGCTAAAGTGCCTTTTTCCATGATTACAGTTTTTTTAAGTGTGATTTTTCAATTAGGTGCTTTTTGCCTGCAAAATTGAGATGCATGGAGTGTACTTCTATGTTTACAGGATACCTATTTTGTGAGATTTATCATCTTTTGTATTTAACATATTGTACATACTTAGACTGTATATTAAGACACAGAATTTTGGGAAACTGAAAGTTTCAGAAATCCATTTCACAGCAACTACTTGTGCTGCTCAAAGTAATATTGGCATAGCAACATTAAAATCGTATTTATTAATATCTCTTTCAGGATTTTATAAACCACAGGCAGCTTTTCTCCTAACCTTTTCAATTTTGTTGTCAATTATTATCTGTTTAGAGGTATTCGACTTGGACATTGGTATTAACAGAATTCAAGATGTAACCCATGAAAAATGAAGTGATTTGTCATGAAAATGGCAGCCCTTACTAGTGGTTCACCATATATCATGAAACCACAGTTTCCTAGTAAAGCTGTTCTTACACCTTTACAACCTGCACATACCATTGGCCACCATCAAAGACAAAATCACTGGCCAGAAGAACTTGTGCTGTGGCATTGCTCGTGAAACTTTAAATTTGGTAAAATTTATAAATACCAAATTGTAGTCACTGAATACTCAAGTCTGTTGTCTAAACTGATGACCTATATTTTTATGTTTCTGAGTACTTCAAGCACAAGTTAATTCTTGACCAAAATGAAATATCTTTGTTAAAAAAGCTTGAAATTTTCTGGAAAGTAGCTTTTCTGTGCTGCCTGTATGTTTCACCTTTATTTCCCCAGTACAATGTAGTAGAATACAAGAACATGTAGTCATAAGCACTCTCAATTACTTCTGCCAGAGCAGATTTTATATTGTGCCTGTTTTAGCTTTCCCTAAGCCTTCTTGGAAAGTGTAGAATTTAATCCTGGTAAAAATGGGAAATAATTAACCTAGAAGCATAGAGTGGTTTGTGTGGCACAGACTTTAAAAATCATCTAGTCGCAGACCCTCCCACACACCACCATGGGCAGGCAGGGACACCACCCACTATATCACGACTCCATCCCACTTGGTCTTGGACACAGATGGGGTGTTCAAAACTTGTCTGGGCAGCCTGTTCCAGTGCCTCACTAGCTTCTGAGTAAAGCATTTCTTCCTAACATCTAATCTAAATCTCTCCTCTTTCACTCTAAAATCATTCCCCCTTGGCCTATAGCTATCTCCCCTTGTAAAACCTCTAGCAAACATATTCCTGTTGGAGAAAAAGCTTGTTGTTACTATTTGTGTGTATTCCGTGAACTGAATGGAGGCCAAATCCTGCTTGAAGTTCCAGTTTTTGAGCTTGTTGGGATCTACAGTTTGCTTTCCTAAAACTAGCAAGGGATCTTCCACCTTCTTTCTAGGCAATTTAATAAAGCTCTTTATCTTCTAATTCTCCTTTATTCTCCAAATAAAACTCATGTCTGCCTGTAAGAGCAGGTGGGGAAATGAATATTCTGAACTACAATTATTCTTAATAAACTCCCAGAAGAATTGCTGTTGATAAGTTACCTCTTCTATTAGGTAGAAATAGTAAGATGTCTGTGGTGTTCAGTTTTTCATATATATATACTTTGTTCCAAGCAGTCTGTTTTATTTACTTATGTTGCCTTCTTGGCCTCTGTCCCAGGGGTTAAAAAATCTACCTTTTACCCCTTCCTTCAAGTTCTGAATGTAATGATCTCAATCTCTATCAAGGAAATATTTAATCTATTTATTTATTTAGCATATTCATGCGTAATGACTTATTTAGTGAAATGGTGTGTTTACTTCCAGGTTACTTTAAGTATTTTTCTCTCCAAGTACTACTTTGCTAAACATATTACTGCACTAAAAATAATTATGTCAATCTAAAAAGTCTAGGAAATCTAATAAGTCATAAATAACTCCTCAAAGGTAGACATTGAATTGATCTATTTCCACATTTAATTTAGATCTATTTTCCAAATTTTGGGCAATTTGCTATTCACATAAACTAACTTACTTGATCTAGATGACTAGTTCTTGAAAAAAATTATTAGTCTTAATCCAGAAAAACAATAGAAAAAATTATGCAGTTTCTCATATGGGGATGCTGAACAGTTTTCTGGTTTTTTATTCAAACTGCATTAATAGAAAAATGTATGTAGCTAAAAAGAATTTGCACGACTTTTAAAAATGAATCTCAGTCGGTCTTATGAGCTCAGAGCTTTGCACTGCCTTGCTGCACAGTTTCTCAGAGTTTTCTCACATCCAGTCACCTTGATCTTTAGGCCACGTATACCCAAGGCCTGTCTGCAGGCATTCGTGCAGATATGGCCTCAGCTTGTCTCTTTCCTCCATCTCCTACTATCCTTCTTCCCCTCTCTTTGAAGATCAGGCTATACACTCTTTTTTAAATGAAGCATGGAATTCTCTCTTACTCACTAGAAAAAGGGTACAAATATAAAAATTGTACAAATATAAAAATTTACAAATATAAAAATTGTTGTGAGACTCAGTTTCTCACTTTGCTTTCCTAATTCCTGTCAACTCAATGTTAATTGAAAGAGTGGGTATTTCATTGTTTCACACGGACAAATACACCCATATTATCATTCTGTGAAAATGGTTATTTGCTACTCTCTGAACAGACCTCACTATTTCAAGCTGCTTTCCATACACTGCATTTTCTAGGTCACTGAGACCTCATTAGGTATTTCAGAGCTGTGTTTGCAGATTCCTAATACTTGTAAGCTTGAAGTAAGTATTCTGTCCAAATGCTGAGAAACAATCTTTAAGCTTCATTCAAATGGCATGTAGTTTGCTGTTATTTTTCATTAGATATCATTATATCCGTAAATCTGGAATAAAAAGGCTAGCCAGAATGTTTATGACTTTAATAAAAAAATGAAATCCCCAGATTATGACATTTCAGAAAGATTCAAACTGGAATAGTGCAATTCAAAATGAATATACTCTTACATTGTAAATTACAGTTTATCTTGAAATTATTTTATTAATTCATAATACCCTTTCTAAAGTTAATTTCAGTAAATTGCATTGGTGCTAAGGCCGCATTTGAAAGTCAGCTCTCAGTCAAACACATTAGATTAGAAATCCAAGTTATAAAAACTTTTCAGAATACATAGCAAATTTATGCTTCTTTGGTCACCAAAAATATACTCTTATGAATATGCTGAAATTTAATGGGGGAATTTCTTCCATGGTTACAGTTGCTTAACATTAAACTGAGAACTTAGATTATCTTCTGAATTTATATAGTCCCTATAGAATTGAAACTACACTGTGTAAGAAGTTTTCTGTATTCAGATTTTAATCAAAGATGAAAAGGATGAAGCAAGCAATCAGCATAGCCATTCAACAGAACTGGGCATTGTACACTCAAGAATGGCACCAGGAACCCCCATGGGGAAGTGACAGGATGAGGCTAGGAAATGTTTGTGACTAACAGGATACGAAAAGTTCTTTCACTTTCTAATGTAAACAGGTTCAAATTAGCCATAGTATAGCACTTCCCCTGGGAGTCACCTGAATATTTTAACAAGAGAGTTATAGAAAGAGGACTGAAAATCTACCATGTCTTCTAGGGCCCAACCACAGGTAAAATAAATTGATTACACTTCTCTTGGTTTCAAAGATTCATAGGTTACAATTTATATTTCTGAATTTCAGCATGACATTGAAAATGTAAGCTTTTGCAATAGTGACTTAGATTTTAGAGGCAGTTCAAAATGAAGTCAAGGTATCTCTTCATAGCACTGACTTTCAAATCCTGAAGTATAGAACAGATTATTTGTACTACCTGCTATCATCAAAGAACAGAACTTAAACATAATGTCATTGTCAATTGCTCTCTATCCTTTTTAAAGCATAATTAGTTTTTTGATCATATTATATCATGTTGTTTTGGAAAGCATACAGTGCTAATTCACAGCAGTATTTAAAGTATAGTGCAGTATCATCAACTTTAATTGAACTCATCAGACTGCTAACTTAGTTCAAAAGTTCATACACAATTATATGAATAAAAATATATGTTAAGTTATATCTGTAGAAAATACTGAAATTATAAATATGGACAAGGAAATGTCTATGATTCAGAAATTTTTTTAATGCAGTCTTGCATTTGAAAATATATTGACTGTTAAAAGCATGTTTTCACCCAGTTTCAATTTGTAACATAGGACTTTGTGATAAGTAATTGGTATTGCTTGAAAATTCTATGTCGTCAGAATGAATGCTGCAAATTCTGGAGGTGGTGGAAGGTAGCCATAACTATGTATGCACAGGTCTTGGAGCTTTGGAGAAGCTGGAATCAGATCCAAGCTCTCGGTCTGTGGGTCTTGTATGAATATAAAAAGCACAGATTGTATACTAAAGAAACAATGCTCTTGTAAACACAAATGAAAATCTCTATGAATCTCATCTTGGTTACACACAAGGGGGGTGTATTCGCCACTGAAGTCTAATGGGATGTGCATCGAGGGGAGAATAATATGCACCATTGCCTTGTTCACTAACAGGTGAAGGGTAATATAGATGAAATTGGAGAACTAATGGGCAAGACAGTTCCATTAGCATATACACGGCGGTTTCACATTTTGCAGCAAAGTAAAGGCAAAGTAGTGGCATAAACCAAGGAAAGATTAAGTCTAAGACCTGCTGTCGATGTGATGAAAACAACTTGACATTTGAGTGTTTCAAGTGCTGGTTTATCACATGAGTGGCTCAAATGATTACTTTCTCTGTAGAATCTCACAATGAGAGAACCTGAAGGACCTGCACACCATATCAGATATGGTGCAAAAGAAATGTTGAACTGTATGAATTTGGAGATACAGCATGAAGTTGTCATTATTTTGCACTTTTATAGTAAATGACTGAAGGGAGCCACCTGCCTAAAGGAGTAGTGTGATTTTTTTGCTGAAAAATGAACCAGTCAATCAATTGGTCGATCAATATTTAAAAACCTCAGTCAACTCAAGGCTCATGTCAATGATGTTTTAACATTGTAAGAATGAAAGGTTCACAGTACATACAGACACACTTCCTTTTCTTCCAGTTCAGATGTAAAGTGTTTTTTAATTCCTCCATAAATATCCAAGAATGAATTGCTCTTAAATGAGACAATTCAAATACATACCATATGATGTTTTAAATGTGTTTCTGAAAACTTTTTAATATTGTGAACGGATCTTTGATATCTGCCATCTGGAGAGATACCTATTTTTTTGTGTGTTCTCAGTTAAAAAAAAAAAAGGCTTGCAGAACTGCTGATCAAAGAGATCAAAGATAATTATGCTCCAAAATTAAAACACCTCAAAAGGTATTTATAACAATGTTAAGAAAATATTATATACTGCTCTAAGTATGAAGCAAACATATATAAGACCTGTTGTATTACTACTGAATAGCTTCAGAAGATCTTTAATCTCATTTTAACTGGTTAAAAATGCACCTGTGAGAAATCAGAAGTCTTTCCTTTGTTTATTAGAAATAACAGAATAAAACTTTCTTAGGAATCTTAGAATTTGGTGATATGAATTAAAAGCTGTGGATTCTTTTCTCCTACAAGGGAATTTACATGCAATCATGTCTTTTATTTTTGTCTTCTAATAATCCATTGTGTTTTCTAGAGATGTTTTCTAGAGGTAACAAGAGGAAATTAAAAGTTCGTCGCTTGGACCAAAAAGGTCATTACATTTGGTATATTATGGCATTGTAGCAGTACTCAGTAGTTCTCTTTCACTATGGGCATGAATAACAGCAGCATACAATATCTAAAATATCTGTCTACTGTCACAGCCTACAAAGTACATAATCATAATTAACACAATTCTTCCAAGTTGAATAATCAGCATAATACAAGGCATATAAACTTTTAAGACTGAATCTATTGACTCTACGAGATCTGTTCTGTAATTGTGTCTCTGCATTGTGAGAATGACGATGAAGTAAATTCTTTTACAAAGTGAATTTTCAAAGAAGATATACTGATTTTATTTAAGTAGCTCTTACTAGGTTACCATTAAAATCATTTCATTTTAATATTAAAGATATTTTTAAAAGCAAGAAATGTCAATCCTGATTAACACAAACAAATTTCATTAAGGTTTTTAGCAATAGTTTGGAAAGCCACTGTTGCTTAAGCTGTAGTAAACAAATTCTTGAAACAAAAACGAATTTAATTTTTTCTTATATTTGTAATTCCTATTTATGTTCTTATTTCTTAGCTAGAAAAAAACTCCTTTTTTTTCTCTTTGCACAAAGCTATTTGGGGGTATTTTAATTATATGGGGTTATTTTTGTGCTATATTAAAATTTTTGCCCAGGAAAGATATGTTTTGCTAGATTTATGGTAACAGGAAGGACTCTAATCTATATTCTACGCTCTTGTTAGCAGCCAGAATTATTGCTGGGAAATAATGGTGCAGAGGGAAGCTTGAACAATTGTATTGCTCTATAACACAGACCTGGAAGAGTTGTAAGGTAAAAAAAAATCAGTGTTCCAGGGAAAGCTTTCAGAGGGTCTAAAACTCTCAAACTGTATTTTGTTTTTTGCTAAGCATTGTGGCAGTCCAGTTATTGCTGTGCCTTTGGAGGACAATATATTCATAAGTGTGTACATCTATTCTTTTACTCTCTGCTCATGTAGCCAAACCATTTTCTTCACAGAAACTAAGAAGGATGCAGGCATGACATATCCTGATTACCATTTCGTGCTGAGAAGGAATAGTAGATCTTTTAGACCTATTTGGTTTTGACTTCCTGTGCAGCACCTGTCTACCTTTGCGAGTAGTATTACTAAATCTTAGTAAGCCTGCTGTGCCTAAGGGCAAATTGCACTTGCACACAACAGGAACAGGTTTTTGTTGCTGTACATCATGAAAGCAGTACTGAGGAGGATCCACTTCAACTTAAGGGAAAGTTTTTGTAATATTGCTGGGCTGACACCACTATTAAGCTGACTGCAATATACAAATTTTCTGCTATTTCCATGCTCTTTTACTGATAGAAAAATAGTAGTCCTTGTCATGGTGAGCAGAGTGGGGCTACTGATGATGGGCACTGAGCGGATGCAGCTGATTGGAGCCATCTGAGCAGGTCCCTTGGTGTCGGGGGGACAATCGGGGAGGTGGCAAGGAATGAGGGGCAGAGTAATGTTCATTCCTGGGGTAGGAGTATTTCCTCTCAGTCATGAGACCAGGTGCTCCATCTACAGCATAAACTGCCTCTAAATGTAGTTTTCTTTCCTTATTATTCTGTTCTAAAACTGGAAGATCTGTTTTTGTCAAAGAGAATACAAGAATGCAAGGAAGAAATAAAGAAAATATACATGTATCTATTAATAGAAATAGTGTTTTGAACTTAGTTCCTTTCTATATGAAGGTTTCCAAGCTGCAAAATTTTATCAAAAGTATTTGTGTTTGTTGTGCTTCTATTCCAGTGGCACTATGAACAGTTTAACCAGATGCCCCATATTTTCTGTGATTTTTTTTGTTTCTTAAAAACACTGTCACTCTTGATGTCTTGAATGTGTGCACAGTAGGAAATATAATCCTATCTTCAGTCAGAGAATTTGTATCCAGAGATCGAGTAGACCACAGGTTTTCACAGTATGTTATTAAAGGAGCACAAATCTTCTTTAACAAAGGTAAACACTGCACACTCATTATGATGAAAATTAGTATTAAGATGCTTTAATTTAAAATAAATAATTTTAAAAATACTTTCAACATGGTATTATTAGAATTTTATGAACTTAGGCCTGAGTTTTGAAGTGACATTGATAAAAAAGACAGCTTTTTATGGGCTACAAGTTTCTCAGAGACCAATACATAACCCTGTAGGACAGTAGCTATAATCATCTTTAAATCATAATCATACTGTACATGTACAAAATATTTTCACAGATTTTCTTTACATATCGTCTCTTGCAGCCTAAAGACAGACAGACGCAGGCCCCATTGAGTGGCTGGATTTTTAGCTTCCTGCCATTAACCACAGTCCCCTGCTATCATGAGCATCCATGTCACATAATCCCTTTCATCAGTACAGAAAGCTAGTCACAGATCCCTAATTCTGAGGTCAGTTCTGCACCAGCACCATCCTCGATTAGAACAGCTGGGGGTAGAAGTTGTCTAATTTGTACCTTCTTATCCAGGCTCCAGAGAGGTTAGCCAGTGCAGCCCACTGTGGCCACCCCCTGCAGAAGCACTTCTAGCAACCCAACACGCTGTACTGTGTGTATTAAAATGTGTTCCATAAAAAGACAACTTCCTCTTTACTCCTATTGCTCACTCAGTTTTCCCGAGCCAAACTGTGATTCTAGTGAAGGGAATGGAAGATACTCTGTGAAAAGACTTGTGCTATTTATTACTGGAATATCTCAAGCTATTTTGAAACCAATAGACCTCCTGATCAGTTCAGAAGGTGTAACAATCACCTGCATTTCATTTGGAGGAAGACAGTTGGTTTGCTGCAGAATAACCTATAATATGGCATCCTCTTTTTTTTTTTTTTTCCTTTTCCAGTTCTTAAAAATGTGTTAGATATGCCTATTCAATGAAATTGAACTTAGGGAAATACTTGCCAGACAGAATTCTAACTTCTGGCATTCTGCCAGTCTTCTGAGACCAGGAGGTTTATTCATTACTGCTCTTGCACTACTGACAGTCATCCATACATATAGTGTGAAGAGTGCCCTCTGTTTTAAAATTCAATATAGATGATTTGGTAAAATGCACCCTATTTCCATTTGCTCAGTGCAAAGTTGAATGATTAAGGAATGTCAAAGACTTTGGAGACTTGTACTTCACATTTTCCAACATGTATTTCTGTTGGCAATTTCTGAGCAGGTAGTGTGGAAACTCACTAAAACAAACCAGTGTATGAACTTTCATAAATCTGTGGTGATACTAAACTGGAAGGGTTTTCTTGACATCAGTATGTAACCCATAAGTAAAATTTAGTATATTTGTGTTCGACAATTTTTTTTCAAATAGCTGTTTGAAAATTTCTTGCATTTGTTGTTCCTGAAAAAGGGGAATTTAAAAAAAAATAATTTACATGAGACACAGAATACTTATTTTGTTCAGATAGTCACATCACAAATATTATTTTTATTGCAAAATTATAGAATTAACTAAGTTGGAAAAGAGTGAGCATTTCAGCCAGCTCCCTCAGTACCCTTGTGTGGTACCCTCTGGACCCACAGACTTGTGTGGGTGTACATGGTGTAGCGGGTGGCTACCATTACCCCTTGAATTATGTGGGCTTCATTCTGCCCGTTGTCCCTGTTCTCCAGCTCAGGGGGCTGCGTACCCTGAGAACAGCTGGTCTTACTATTAAATACTGAGGCAAAGACATGAAGTACCTCTGCCTTTTCCTCTTCTTTGTTACTGTGTTTCCCTCCCCATCCAATAAAGATGGAGATTCTCCTTAGCTCTTCCTTTGTTGCTAATTGATTTATATAGTGATTTTTTTTGTTGCTGTTTTTTATGGAAGTAGCCAGATTAAGTTCTAGCTAGGCTTTGGCCCTTCCCCTCTTTTCCCTGCATAACCTCATGACATCCTTGTAGTCCTCCTGAGTTAGCCACCCCATCTTCCAGAGGTCACAAACTCTTCTTTTTTTCCCAAGTTCCAGCCAAAGCCCCCTCTTCAGTCAGAACGATCTTCTTCCCCACTGGCCTATCTTTTGCTACATGGAGACAGCCTGTTCCTGCACCTTTAAATTTCCTTCTTGAAGAATGTCCAGCCTTCCCTTGCCCTTCAGGACTGCTTCCCAAGGGACTCTGTCAATCAGTGTCCTAAACAGGCCGAAATCTGCCCCCCAAAAGTCCAAAGTAGCAGTTCATCTGAGCCTGCTCCTTCTCCAAGGATCGAAAACGGTATCAAGCCATGGTCACTGTGCGCAAGATGGCCTTCAACCACCACATCACCCACAAGTCCTTCTCTGGTCACAAACACAGCCTTCCCTAGTTGGCTCCCTCAGCAGCTGTGTCACGCAGTTAGTTTTCTTCCACATACCCCAGGAACCTCCTAGATCATTTTCTCTCTCCCACATTGTATTTCAAGAAGACATCTGGTAAGTTGAAGTCTCCCACGAGAACAAGGGCTAGCAATTGTGAGGCTTCTCCCAGGTACTTATAGACTATTTCATCTGCACCTTCACCGTGGTTGAGTGGTTTGTAGCATACCACCACCAGGACACCTGCCTTATTGGCCTTCCCCCTGATTAACACTTGACCATAATCCCTTGATCCCTAGAGCATCACCAAGCTCCAGACAATCAAAACACTCCCAAATATACATAACTACCCCATCACGTCTCCTTTCTTGCCTGTCCCTTCTGAAGTGTAATAAAATGTATATCTCATATAT
>VYXC01001806.1:528950-619927 GCA_013397175.1 Platysteira castanea | reverse complement strand
TATATATATATATACAGACACACACAAGGATATGCTGAACAGGCATAACAAATGCTTTACCACAGCTTCAGCTGTGTTAAACTCATGCCACTGTGAGTTTTTGCGAGACCCATGAACAGAAAAAAAAAATTTCTTTGCTAGGTTGAAAGCCTTTTCTAAGGATGTATATGTTCTTTTGAATAATTTAGTCTTTTCAAATCCTAGATCTTCATTTTTCCTTCATCTTGGCTGTTTCAGTGTAGGAGATGGAATGAGCTTTCACAGTGAAATGAAAAATCCAAACCATATGAAGAGACATATAGTGCACCCAAAGCCAATTCTAGAGGTCTTTATATAAAGTATTAGACATTATTTTTTAGTTACATATAAAGTATATGTGTATGTTATGCCGGTTAATTAATCTGTTCTTTTTTTAATCTAAGATTCCAGAATTTTTATATTGAGAACTGGAAAATTAGTAAAATCTTTTTTTGATCAGTTTTTAAAACAGTTATTAACAATGCTAATATGTTAAGTATCTAAAGTTAGGTATTTTCAATTAGTGTTAAGTGCTGTTTATTTATTTACAACACATATAAAGGGTTTATGCTTTTATTTCAAAAAAATGTAAAGACATTAAAAGTGCTTATTCTAAATGAAAAGCAATGAGAACTAAAATAGCTACATAATTTTAAAAATTACATTATAAGATCAGAACTCAAAGTGAGAAACTAACTTTATCGAATCATACTCATATAATGAAGGAGAAATCAGGTAATGTTCTATTTTTTCATTCATTCTTCTTAAATTCTAATTTAGTAAAATAGTTTAAAATAAATGTTTTTGTACATAGCCAGAGTGGAGTGTAATTGCTTTAAAAAGTTGAGAAACTAGAAGAAGTTGTATCTCCATCATACAGAATTCTTCTCATCAAAGCTTATTTGCCAAATAATAGAAAGACTCAGATGCCACGTCTCTCTTGTTTTATTAATCCTTTGGCAAGTAAAGGTAATAATTTCATTTTTTTGCATTACTTAATAGAAGGCACTGATTGTAGATCATCACTAAAATAAAATATAATGGAAAGTGTGAAAGGGATAAAAAAGAATATGCAAATTCCAAAGAGCCTTCTTTAAATTATTACTCAATGTGTTTTTCTTCAATCAATGTAAATGTTAAATAATATTGTATAATGACATGAAAAAATACAACAGCCATAACAGAATCAGAGATTAGGGTCTCGAATGTGTGAAACCCTTACGATAGCTGATAAATAGAAAAAGAGAAAACAGTTATCACAAATTAAAAATACAAGACAGAAACTTAAACAAGATTCAAAGGTCAATTTAAAGCATATTTTTAAGGAGCTCTTTATCATATTCCTCATCCCCCACAGAAAGAATTCAGTTACAGGTTCTTTCTCTAATACTTTACACATAATTCTGATTTCTAGTAGAAACGTCATAATCTGGTTATGCTTTTATAAGCAAGAAAGTTGGCCAGAAATGTGGGCAACAATAGAAAGAGGTTTTCAAATATATTAATGGCAATAAGCAGTGTGAAAATACCATTGGCCTGTTACAGGTTGAGGGTGATAGCCTTCCAAACAGGGACAGGGACAAGACGCAGGTGTTTAACGCATTCATTACCTCTATCTTCAACATGGATGATGCACCAAGAGGATTTCAGTGTCCTGAGCTGGAGGACCATGACTATGAGAATGTTAAACTCTCAGTTGACCCTGAAATTGTGTGGGATCTGCTGCTCCAGCTGGATCCCTACAGATCCATGGGTCCCCATGGGATTCATCCAAAAGTCCTCAAGGAGTTGCCTAATGTCATCGCAAAACCTCTCTTGATGACTTTTGAGTGGTTTTGGGAATCCAGAGAGATCCCAGGTGAGTCGAAGCTGGCTAACACTGTCCTGATTTTCAAGAACAGCAAGAAAGGGGGCCCCAGAAAGTACAGACCTGTCAGTCTCATTTAAGTGCCTGGCAAAGTTACGGAGAGGATCATTCTGGGAGGTGTTGAAAGATACCTGAAAGGCAACGCAGTCTTTCGTCACAGCCAGCATGACTTCATGAGGAGAAAGTCCTGTTTATCAAATCTGGTTTCCTTTTATGACGGAGTAACCCAACAGTTGATTAAGGGAAGCCAGTTAATGTCATCTTCCTGGATTTCACTGGATTTCAGTGAAGCTTTTAATATTGTCACTTACTGTATCCTTCTGGACAAAATGACAACAGCTGGATAAATGCAACATGTGATGGGTGAGCAGCTGGCTCACGGTTCAGGGACAAAGGGTCACAGTGCATAGGGTGACATCAGACTGGCAACCTGTCTCTAGCGGGGTTCTGCAGGGCTCCATCGCTGGCCCTATGCTCTTCAACATCTTCGTAAATGACTTGGACACAGGACTAGAAGGGATACTAAGCAAGTTCACAGATGACACAAAATTGGGAGGAGCCATTGACTCCCTCAGAGGCAGGAAGGCTCTTCAGAGAGACCTTGACAAATTAGAGGATTGGATAATCACCAATCAAATGAAACTCAACAAGGGAAAGTGCTGGATTCTGCAGCTGGGATGGGGCAACCCTGTGAATGTACATACAGACTTGGGAAAGAGATGCTGGAAAGCAGTGCCACAGAAAGGGACCCGGGGGCCCAGGTCAACAGAAAGTTGAACCTGAGCCAGCAGTGCTGTGGCAGCCAGGAGGGCCAAGTGTGTCTTGGGGTGCAGCAGGCAGAGCCAAGCAAGGGAGGGGATTGTCCCGCTCTGCTCTGCACTGAGGCAGCCTCATCTTGAGTCCTGTGTGCAGTTTTGGGCACCACAATATAAGGTATTAAACTGTTGGAGAGTGTCCAAAGGAGGCCAACAAAGATGTTGGAGGATCTTGAGGGGAAGCTGTGTGTGGAGCGGCTGAGTCACTTGGTCTGTTCAGCCTGGAGAAGAGGAAACTGAGAGGAGACCTCATTGCACTCTACAATTTCCTCGTGAGGGGAAGAGGAGGGGCAGGCATTGATCTCTATGGTAACCAGTGGCAGGACCTGAGGGAATGGCCTGAAGCTGTGTCAGGGGAGGTTTAGGTTGGGTAGTAGAAACCCAAGGTGGGTTGGGCACAGGGTGGTTGGGCACTGGAACAGGCTCCCCAGGGAAGTGATCACAGCACCAAGCCTGACAGAGCTCAAGAAGCATTTGGACAATGCTCTCAGGCACATCGTGTGATTCTTGGGGCTGTTCTATTGAGGTCCAGGAGTTGAGCTCAATGATACTTGTGCATCCCTTCCAAGTCAATCATTCTGTTATTCTGTGAAAAGAATAGCAAAGAGGAAATAGAAAGACATGGTATAAGCAAATCAAAGCTCTGAATTAGTACTTACCAAGGTCCAGAAAGAGGAAGATAATTCAGATAGAGAAATTATTAATCCTGCTTATATTGAAGTACTTAGATATGTGTTTTACTTTCTCACTTCTGTCTCACCCTTTCTTACAATGGGACATCCATATAGCACTTGCTGTGTTTTCAGCTAATTGTTGGTTGCATGGTAATGTTATATGATTCTGAGAAGTTACTGCTTTCATTAAATAATAGCACTGCTCATTATGAAATATATAAAAGTGGTGGATTTGTCTTGCACTATTTCTCTTTTTCATAGTCATAAATGTCTGAACTTCTGAGACAAGTTTTTTAACATCCCTACCCTCACCTACCCAAAACTAAATTTGGAACAACAACTTCCTTCCTCTGTGATGGTAGTTCAGGAATATGGTTGAAACCATAGTAATTAGAATTAAATTGGTACTTAAGTGTTTGTTGAGTATAACTGTCCTTACTCTCCATAATACCTTTTGGTAATTTTTTTTCAATTTTCATTTTTTAAATACTCTCATCAGCACAAGAGTGCTCAGCAGAAGGAAGAGACCAGCTGCATCTGAATGTGTGTTTACATCCTAGCAGGCCAGAGTCCAACCACCTTAAGGTCACACAGCCTTAATCATTAGAAACCTCTTTTTCGCCTCAAACTGCTCAGAAAGTATTTTCTTCTGTGAAAAACCACACAGAAAAATTTGGGTTTTTTGTTACATGACTATTCATAGATCTTACTACAGCTTAGAGATCACATCCTAGTAAACCATATTAAAGGTAGGTTAAGAGTAGGTTTTCTGGTGAAAAGGGAATATGGCATTTTTAAATCTACATAGATGGGCTGACACCACAAACATAGGTCAGTGTTCTGACATAGCCACTATGTATTCAAGGTTGAGACAACGTATTTTTGTCAGCTAAGTAATAAGCCCAGCAAGATGCAGTCTGGGCAAAGCTCATAAATTCTATCCTCATTACTGTCTTTTTCTTGCTCTGAAATCTGACAGTGGCTTGTTTAAACATAGTGCTAATCCAAGAGCTTTGTAGAGCAGAGAATTACAATGTTATGCCCCTCTGTACTTTGCTAGCAGTACACTCTTTGCAGTGTGCTGCAAAGTTCCTCACAGCATTTGTGCTGCATAAAATACATCTGTGGAGAGGAAACTACACCTTGAGGTTCCAATAGTCCATCTGCCTGAAGGATTCTTATAAATAAAGTAGTACTTTTGAAAGAACAATTTAAATAGTTTGTCTTAAATTTCCTTAATCTTGAGTGTCATTCTTCTCAGGGCTTTGTGATTGTCATAATGAGCACAATGCACTTTTCCATTTACATCTTGTGTCTTGAGATATGATCACTAAGTCTCCTTTTTTTTTTGTTTTCCAGAAAGTCATTGGCTTTCAGGATGAAGGAAAGAATGTTGTTTTAATTTTAGGTGTAGGTTCCATTTCAGGCTTCTCAACCGTAACTGTGTCCTTTTAATGGAAGTTATATGCACATATCAAAGAAAATAGGTACTTAAATATCTGGTTTGATTGGCTGGATCCCTTTAAATAATTTATATACAACTGTAATCACAATGTTTCTTGTCTGATGAGCTTATATGCTTGATTCAATGATGGGGAAAAAAACCAATAGGCTAAGTTGTTGATAGTAACTCCCAGGGAAAATATTCTATACTAAAGGATTGCTACTGTAAGTGTTGAGAATCTTGAAATGTTTGAAAAATTGAAATTATAAAGCCACCAAAGGAAACTATTGCATGTAATCACCATCGTCTTTTTCTCACAGCTTGACTCTATGACAGTTTGATGGGTTTATTGCAGTTGGCATGGATTGCTTCGGCTGAACTAAATGGCAGCTATCTCCCATGCCCTTGATTGTGCTCAGATTAATCAAACGCTTTTGAAGTGATGGCTTTTGTGTGGTTTTGAGGAATGATGCATTTTAAGAACTGATATATCAAGACATTTTAAAATAAAGGTATTCCAGCAAGATCTGTATTGCCTCAATAAAACCCTACTGGGAACTATCTACCTCTCTCTTCAGTAACACAGGGGCCATGTTTAGGTTAGTTCTCTGTTATGACAGTGTGAGTCTTTGCTGTTTTTTAAAAAAGTAGATATTGCTTAAAATTACCATCCTATTATAACCAAATTAATTCTAACTCAGATCTGAAAATCCTCAGCACAAATTCTGTTATAGTGACTAAAATATAATTGGCTTAAATGACAGTTAAATAGAGACTGGGGGTGTATTTTAAAAGTCACAAATTATACAGGGAGAATTCTATTATTAAAGAGGTTTAATGTTAATGTATTTAATGAAATACTTGTTTGCCACTTTGTTTTGATCAAAGCTGCTACTTATAGACAGGTAGATAAAGATAGGTAAACAGAATGTAGACAGTACATACCCTTTGATAGCTACAACATAAAGCATGTAAGAAAGAAGGGGTTCCTCTCAGCTACTGCTTGTGACATAAATTTATTGAACATCCTATTTCATTGCCTGGAGGGGACATACATAGTTCCTCACAAAATGAGGGCAATATGATTCACTTAGATTAATTCTTTTCCATAAATCTATCAGCTTGAGCTGCTAATACTTACGTATAATGCACTTAGTCAGAAGTCTGTATTATGCACAGTGAGTCATGATGGAAAATTTGGTTTGCATTGTCCTATTACTTCTGTAGAAAAATGGTACAATATGCCTTAAATGTTTAGTCTAGGGTAGCTGTTAAATGTCTCAGGTGATGTAGCATAATCTCATTGGAAAAAACTCCTGCTTGTCAATGTAGTGTGATACCTTATCTGTGATCAGCCTCCTTGGTACTAGTGGAGGTAGGATGAGGTGCTACTGTCCACCCAACCAACACAGACTGTCATTAGCATCATTTTGCTTCTCTTTGTCTATAGCATTTAGTCAATTCCATCTCATTGCATTTAGACGTATCCCCTCTAAAGTACCTTCTATTTGAACATGTCTGTTTCTCTTCAGGAAATTTATGCAAGGAGTAATTAGAAATTAAATCATCATGAGAGGAATCACTTCTTTTCCCTAAATTCCTTTCTTTCTGGAGTCCCTGATGTATTATGGTCTATACAACACACAACGCACTTTCATATGTTCCCCTTGTACTAGCCCCTTGCTTCTCTTTTGTTGAGTAGAGGTGGAAAAGGTCACAGTCTTGCTTGCTGCTTTTTCAGCCCCTCCTCAGTCCTCATAGTCCATATAGTCAAGGCTGTACTGTTTCCTATGCTTTTTCTTAGATATCCTTATTTTTGAGAATCTTTGATGAAGATATGTGTCATGGAAGACTGGACTAAGACTTCCCTGGGTAGCTGCCTTAGTGTAAATTACAAGTTGAAATTAAAATATATACTTGTATAGAATACGCAATTAGATTTCAATCTCTCCAGTGCTGGAATTTTTTTTTCCTTCTTTGAAATCCCTCTAATTTGCAAAAACCTTAACCTACAGCTGACCTAATCTCTTTGCTCATGTCATTAGAATAATTCCAAATCTCTGCAGATGAGTCAAAATGCAGTGTCCATTCTAGTACTGCCGAAGACTGCCCTTACCAGGTTATCTGAGAATCCATTTTCCCTGCTACGGAGGAGAATTGGTTACATTCTCCCTTGCTAGAGGTCAGATCAGAGTGAGTTTTACTAATTACTGCTCAGTATCAGAGCTGACAATGGTAAAAATTAAACAGGCAGACAGAAAAAGAGCAGGACAGAGTAAGCAGTGAGCAAGTGTCAATGGCAATTATGTGTTGGTTCCTGCATCCATTTCATTAAAGGTAATGGAAAAAACAGAGCAAGTGTTTAAGGGTTCAAATATGGCAGTTACTTTTTTCCTTCTCACCCTCAAGAGATGTCACTTGTTTTACTTTCTCTTTTACCTTCCTTTCATTTTTTTTCCGGCTCCCAGTGAATCCTGTCTAAAATATGTTGAGACCATTTATGTGCCCTGTGGTATGTCTCATGTTTGAAATAAAAGTAGAAAGATTCTTCCATATTGTAGTTTGGAGATCATCATCCCAACCCTCTTTGCCTCAATTAAGATGGCTTTAAGGGTGTGTTTTCATATGTAGTCAAGGGAACTGGAATTCCTCCAGAAGGAGATTTCGGCATCAACCTACTTAAGTGCAGGGTTTGTATTCCTAGCGGAATTTGTAGTACTGTGACAGCCGTGAGGCTGTGCAAGAAGCGGGGGTGTTACATACTCAAGTATCAGCAAACACCTTCCTCTTTAAAGGAAATAAATAAAATTCAAATTCTACTCCTTAAGACAAAGGAGTAACTGACTTCTGTAAATTATAGCTATGGTAACACACTAACATGTATAATCATGGAAGTAAGAGTTATAGTAAGGATTGTATCTAGCCCGCTAGCCTGACTTGTATTTATATTAGTTACATTTCTTGGGGGTTTTTGTCAATTGTGACAATAAGGACTGGTTTGTTTTGTTTTTTTTTTTTTTTAATAATAAACCTTGAGATTTCTGTATCATCATATTATACCAGGGGTGAAGATCCTAGGCACAAACTTTCAGTATCTCTGTCTAAAACTATTTAAATTTCTCTGGTAATCAGAATAATCCTCACTGTGATTTTGAGGAATCAAAAAAGCAGAATATAAAAGAAAATTGCAACCAAATCTGTAAGTTGCTTTTCCATGGATGAAGAAGCAATACATACAGGCTTATATGATACATCTTCTATAGATTAGAAAGAACATGTCTTAATTTAAGTTTGCATTTTGTTGGAAGTGAAGAAGGCTTAGCTTACTAGGAATAGAAATTAAATACTCTATTTTATTCACCATTGAAATCTGGATGATGCAGGTGCTTTTACAGCATTATTTTTCATTGTAAACTTTTATAATGTTTTTGTAATCTGATTCAAAACCTTCCAGTCTAAGAGACTGTTACCCTTGGCAGACTGAGCCACATTGTAATGTATTGCAGTGTATGACAAATATTTTCTTTCAGTTAAGCTAGTTGAATGATTAGCCATTGCCATTGAATGGTGGTCTGCAGTAGTGTTTATTTCACCCTTAGGTTATTTGCTTAAAAGTAAATTATTGCAAAAAGAAGTTTCAAACAGACTGCAGCATTTGTACACTTCTGTTAGATATTTTTATTATGAAAATATGAGTTCAGATCTCATTCTTTATAACCTTAGGAGCATAATCTGGGTGGTACTTAAGCATTCAAAAATTCCATCAAATCAGCTCCTCCCATCTGCCCAAAATGTTGCTTCTGTCAGTAGTTTCTCTTCCTTTTCACTTTCTATTACCTTTCTCCTTTGCATGCTTCACTAGCTTCTTATTTGTTTCTATCTACATCTGGACATCTTATCTTTGACACTGAAGTTCAGTCAACTCCCAATTATTTATCTGAGTGCCAGACTGACCATAAGAGAGACATAGAGCTGTCTCCTTGCGCAGCTGGTTCAGGATCAGCAGAGCTTGTTAAGCGCTGAGCCTGCATCGCAGGGATGTAAATGCATCACTCCCAAGATTATCACGGTTGGGTTTGGTTCTGCAAGCAAGGTACAGAAACTTCCAACTACTGCAGGAACAAACTGGACTCTTTCCACATTCATAAAACCTGATACAATGCTGTTCATGCTAACCTTGGCAGACTTCAATGACCTTTGTTTGCCTTGTCTCTGTCATTCCCATTATTTTCTATATTTTCTGTTATTTGGGATATTTAAGCTCTCATTACAGAAAATTTCTTTACTTTCTCCTCTAATTCCATGTTGTTCTTTTTAAATATTATTTATATTTATATTTATATTTATATTTATATTTATATTTATATTTATATTTATATTTATATTTATATTCTCTTTATATCTGAGCTTTATATACTGCATTTGTATTCTGTCATGGTTTCTCCTTGTATCTTTCTCTTTTTTCATACTTTGTCAGGATGGTCTCACCAACATCTTAAGTCGTACTTAAGCTTCTCAGTATGATGTCTTTGACTAATAGGATTATAAGTGCTATGGGAAGGAGGGCCTAGTCATTTCTATTTGTGCAGCACATTCTCATGGTATTTTATGTTTAATAGACCATATTCTGCATATATCACCCTGTCTCTTCCAAAGAAGGAAAAAATGTAATGGTAAAACAAAAACAGATTGGGATTCCCTGCAGAGTTATATCTATTCCTGAAATTTACGTAGTGCTTAGAATGCCATTTCTTCTTACTTGTATGGTATTTTATTCTTCTTTTTAATTTTTGGCTTTATTTAGAACCAAAAGCGAAATTGCATCCAGTGCAGATCAACACTTACAGGCTGAAAGTCTGCCTCACTATCTCCAAAGGTTACTTTTTTCTGATTTGGAAGTGCTGACATTTTAATAAAATATCCTATTCTGATGTTGTATGAGGATCCAAGTGGATTAAATTAACATATAAACATATGTGCACTTGTCATACTGGAGTGACTTACCAAATTGTCTGTAATATCACCTTTCCTTAAAAGAGTGAATGAGCTCAGTAGTTTGTAAGTAAAACGTGGTGGTTTTTGTCTGCAGTAAAATAACTTGATCTTAGAGAACATTTGGTACTACACTTTATTACGATCATTCATTCTTTAGGAAGTCACCAAAGAAGCCGGTGTACAGATGCAATACAACACTGTACAGATGCAATACAGCTGTATCTCTGACTGCAACATCCTTCTCGTACATAGTGTAATGACCTTTCATTGACTATTGCTGGACAGATTTACAGTTGTTAAAGGCTTAATTTCACACATTTCGGTTTCAGCAAAATCATTGTCATGATGATTACAGTAGTTATGGTAATAATGTGGCTGCAGCGTACCATTGAAAAAATACTCTAAGGATGGTCAAAATCAGCTATTTCTAATAACCAAAACAGTTTCTGGTTGTTCATTACAAGTTTAAAACTGCTATCTTCAACACATTCTGTGTATTTTTATATCCAGCCAAAAATTGGCAATTTTAAGGCAAACTAATTAACCTTTTCCAAAGTCATTTAAAGAAGAAAAGTGATATCGATGGTTGCCCTTAATTGTGTATTTTGTTTGGTCATTACCTGCAACCATGAGTGTCACACCAGTGAAATGGTAAAGTAAAAACTAGATCTGGGTCTACCCTCTTTTAATGCTGCAGTAAGTACAAATGCATCATCAGATGAAGACATTTGGAACATCTATATGGCACACAGCTCTAGATCAGAGGCTCTGATTTGCCAGTTTGAAAATAGCTCAGCTTAGCAGGGACTGAGGCTTGTTACGTGATGATTATTCTGTGAATTACTTAATCCACTTCCTAATTGACAGGTTGTTATAGCCACAAAAGGTAATGCCACAAATGGCACTCTAGCTTGCACTATTGGTAGAAACAGTGAGCACTGAATGGGGTATACAGACTATGCTGCTGTCTTACTCTCGCAAATAGTAGTTCAATGGCAGCAATTATGTATGCTAGTGGGAAATTGGGGTAGCGTTTTTCTAATGAGAACAATGCAAGGCTCAGGATTTGAGGGACGTCCATTTGGCACCTTTCACAGGAGCAAAATACATTTCAAAAGGAAAGAAAAATCTATTAGAAGTATGATTTGTCATACTGAATCACCATATGTTTGGGTGCACCAAGTAAATATTCGCAAAGTTCTCTAAAGGATAATATTTCTTCTATTTTTTATGATCTTCAGAGCTTTCCCAGTGGTCAAGAGGGCTTCTAAGTATAAAACAGTATAGCATACATTTATTGTGTTTATATATACTAATACATGAAATAAACTTTTTATTACTTGTACTACTCTCTCAATATATACTGCAGCTCAAGCAGAATATCTTGTATACTAAAATGTGACACAAATTTGGGGATCTGTCTGTTATTAAGCAGGGGGACTATATCAGTAAACCTATACAGCACCAGTACAGATGAATAAAATAAGCAGTTACATGGGAGTGGGGTTCTTCATATGCTAGTAATTTGTTTGTTGGTGGACCCTGGCAATTTTGACCAAAAACAGAGGGGAAAGGAACAGAGAGAGTCTGAGACTCAGAGGGAGGGAAGGAGGGAGAGAGAGGGAAGAAGGAAGGGAGCATGGAAGGAAGGAAGGGAGGGAGACTCTTTCACATTTAAATAGCCTCAGGGTCCTGTCCTTCCTAACAGCAAATTGAGGTTTAGACTTGGATTCTCTTTTTTTTTCCCCCACAGGTTCTCTTTTACTGCTTTACTTGCCAGATTTGTTGCATCATCTGGTATTTGTATCTATCCCAAACCAGTAAGCTATTGATGGCTCATGTCTTTACCATGAAAACTGCAAGGAGAACAAAGCAAAATATCAATTAGAGATTCCTAAGTAGCAATATTTTATATTTAGTTACTGTTACTGGATATTTTCAGAGGGCCATGAAATTTTACTAAAACATACAGAAAATCTGAAGTAACGCATATGTGACATTACTGCACTTTTTGGTGTTTACTTCATATCCTAGGCCTATCAGTAACACGAGATACCAGTCTTCGAGTATTCTGTTACTTTGCTATTGCAAGTATTCTAGGTTATGGTACAGGTTCTAATAAGCATGCTCCTCCCATGAAAGCATTCCTCTCTCTCACAACTGAGCTACTGAGAATTCAGTCTTTTGTAGACTGAGAAAATTGTTGGATCAAAGCTGGTTTTGCTTAGCTCTCGGAAGTTAGTAAGTGATGATTTTTAAATGCTGCTGATGAACTGGACAAATTCCCACGCCCTCTTTTGAAGAAAAGCCATGGTCCTTGTTTAGGTATATTTTCATTTGCGATTTAAAAAAAACTATTTCCAATTTTTTGTGTCTTAAAATTTGTCTAATGCTTATATTGATGACTGTTCTTAAGGTTTGTGGGAGGAAGTGGCAATGAGCTGGAAGATCTGGATGAACTCTAATTTAGCCTGCCTCCTTTATATTTTTAGACAGAATCGGATGAGAATATTCCAAAAGTAGATACACATAGCATTTCTAAATATTGGGGCTTGCATTGCTGGTCCAGTCTGAGCACAGATTCTCAATACTCCCTGAAGACCAAAGACATGCACACACACACACGGACCCCCACCTGACTCCTGACCTCGACTGCTGCCAGGGTGGTGACTTCAGCAGTACTTCTGAAGGGTCTGTGCTCTTTCTGAGTAAAGGAGTTAAGGCACATTTTGAGCCCTCCTGGTTGGCATTTTGCTGTTCCTTCCAATGGGTTGTGACAGAGGAAACGGACAGCAGTGACCATGTCAAGTTGCTGCTAATTCACTCGTCTTCTCTCACTACTCTCCTCTTCTTAGTGGGGACAAGCAGAATTGCCTAAGGTAAAGTAATTGATATGTTATGTGCCAGGACTACTCTTGTTTCTTCTTCCCTGGTATCATCCCATGCCTCATCATGGATCCTCCATATCACTACAGCTCCTCAGTTTCTAATTCCACTGTAGCAGTGTCCTCAAGCCAGGATCATCCTGCTTACTTTCACTCTCCAGCTGCTACATTCCAGTCTCAGTGTCAGCTCTCTCATTTTTATGATGTTATTTATTTGATGAGAAAAACAGGGAATACTTTATTTTTCTTAGATCTACAAGGAGATTCTTTTCATTCAAATATCATTAACTAAAAGGCCAATTTCTAATGCAGCCTTCTCACTGTGCTCTGACCCGGGGTCTTTCCTGGCTAGCTCAAGAGCCCCGGATCAGGAGCAGCAAGTGACAGGAACAAAGGCAAAAGACAAAAGGCGTTCTTCCCCCACCCAGGACCATGTCCCTGGGGTTCTGCTTTTAATCCAGTCCAAAAGGGAGAGAGAGGGAAAGGAAGGGAAAGAGGAATCCCGAGCCTCACGGGGGTCCTCCTTTTGAAACCCCCGGGAGGAAGAGGCGGGGAGGGGGCTACAACCAATGGGGGCAAGGTGACGCGGATGGGGAGGGGGCGGGGATAACAGGAATAGACCACCACCAGACAGGGGTGGGAAGGTTATACTACACAGTAGTGTAATAGTAAGTTTCACCCAGTGCAAAATCATCATGTAAACAACTAGATATACTTAGTGCAATACAACACAGCCTCTTCTGAAAATGTTAGCATTCTTGTAACACATATTGCACAGTGAGATAGAAAGTTTATCCCAGAGGAAAAGACCCTGAATACTAGCATCAGAGAGGAACACTATGGAAATGAGATACTTTTCATCAATTCATAGCTGTTTGATGGAAAAGCTGGGAGACAAGGAAGTTGTGAAATTGTGCTTTGCTGACAGAAGATGGAACTTAAAGAAAAACTAAAAGACAGTTTAGGTTGTGAAAATCCTTGTATCATCTAAAAATAAGAATAAGCCATGTAAAAAAACCCATAGCCATATTTTTTCTAAGTAGATTAGTAGCTATCTTCCCATACAGTTCTTATACTATGCAGCTTGAGGAGCATGAATGCTGCTTACAGTTAGACTATAAAATAATGAGTTTATTTTGGCTGGTAGTGAGATCAGTGCTGAACAAAGTAAACCCTAAACTTGAATGTCTGTTAAATTACTACCACAATTTTGATGCATAAGTTGTTTAAGTATTTTATCTGTATTGGGTGCTCAAAACTGCAAGTTGCACATCCTATAATCTCATTTTGCCTAAAACAAAAGTATGGAGGAACACCTTTATCTGAACTATTGTGATGAGAAATTTGTTCTGAATTGGAGCCTATGTCTTTAACAGGGATAGGGCTATAAAGTTGTAGCTCTTCATTTGCTTCCCTGGAGTCACAAGCTACTTGCTGAGTTGTACTATAAAACTTGAATACACTGTATCTTCAGTAAGGTACCTCTAAGATGTTCAGAAGAAAGAGTATCCATATAAATTTGGGACTGTTTCCTCCAGGAAGTACTTAGGATACGGCATTTGGATTTTTAAGAGCGATCGAATAACGTGGTGATGACCCCGTATTCCCTCAGTCATCCCAACTTTACATCAGTGAGAGCCTCGGGATGATGGAGTTTCTACTGCACAGTTTTGTATTTGCTACATTTGTAAACAATTCCTCGGATCTCCACCTATGCAACTACGAGGTTGTTTGCCAGTGAGTACATGAACTGTTGCTCTTTGGCGACCTAGTTGCTGTTCAGTTAACTGTGGCTTTAGGTTTATTAAGTGTATGACTAGGCTTAAATTGTAACAATCTGTCCACAAAACTTTATTAATAAAAAAAGCCTATGCCATTCAACACTTTACATTTTAGTAAACAAAAGACCCATCTGTGCCACCTCTCCGTTTTTCACATACATAATTTTTCTGCAGTTTTTTTCAGAGTTTCTATAAGCCCTGTAGTCTAATGAGGCCAGAGACTGGGCCTACACAACCACCAAGTGCAAAATAACAGCATTTAAAGGGCCTAGATTCATATATTGAGTTGAAATCAATTGGAAGAAAAGAGCCATGCTCATCAAGGAAAATGTTGGCTGCTTATAACTTAAAATGAACAGTTACTGTGCTACAATTACAATACTTTTTAGGAGATGAAAATATTTTCTGCTTACAATCTCATAAGAATTTCACATTTGTCTTTTCAGTTCTTAATTTAAATGTACTTAAAATACACCAGATCTTATGGCACTGCTAAATTTTGTAAACCCTTTTTGACTTATTTTTCAAGACAACATAAAATTTAATATTTCATTGGGGAAATGCTGCAAAAAGAAAAATTGGATATGATATAAATTTCCCCCTGAACGTTCACAAATGTGAGAACTTTTCCTATCAGTGCATAGTAAAGACTTGCATTTTTTCAAGCAGTCTTGCTCCTGGAAAAAAGTGCATTGGATACCAACTACATTAAACATAAGTTGATTTTTAATGTAGATGGCCTTGAGAAAATAGAATATCATCTAGCATATTGTGATTTTTGAAACATATTCATCCTTTGTGTTCATAGCTTTAAATATTTGTAACTCCCAAGAATTTTAAGAAGTGGAGCTCATTACATATGACCTATCTTTCAGTGGAACCTGCAGGACTGTCATAACCACTGAATTCAATGCCAGTTTCAGGTATTAGTTCCACACATCTAATATTTTTACCTCTTCTGGTTTAAGTTTGTAAACCATAATCTCATGTGTAATTTAAATCAGTGTTTTCTGGAAGTTCATAAATATGTATTCAGTGCAAGGGATAGTCCAGAACTCAATCCCAAGATGCTTCTCGGGCTAAGTGGAATCTCTTTAGGAACCGCTTCAAAGATCAATTCCTCTTGTCCATAAAAAATAAGTTTAAATTGTCTTCTATGAACCTGCTGTTAGCAATTGTACTGTTACATTATGTATGATTCTTTGACTGCTCATTGCTTCAACAAACTGCACAGTGCTCCATTAGTGATTTTCAATTTCATGCTAAGCTTTGCAATTTATTAGTGTTGTTTAGGCTAATGTACTATTATTTTGCATATTTTATATCATATTTCATTTGCTATTCATACGACCTAACAGTTAAGTATTGGGGATCAATAAGCCCTCTAAATGTTGTCACATTCATATTAGGAAAAAAAGAAAAATCATGCAGGCAGCCCAATACATAGTCAATTAGGATGAAGTTATTTTTTTAGCAATTTACGGGTTCCCCTCCAGTTTGCTTACAGATTTGACTGCAGGTTTCCAAACAATGGCATAACAGCCAGATGCACTTATTCATGAAAATAATTTGGTTTAGTAATGATCCCCTAATTGTAGATACCTGGACCATGTTCATGTGGATTTTTTGCCAGTGTGCTGTCCCTCTGTATGTAAATACCAAGATTAAATTCAGCTTAAATACCACCTACTTCCAAGAAGCAGGTGCAGTTCCACATTTATTTTGATCTTGATTTCGTCTTTCCCAGGGCTGTGCACTGATTCAGAAACGGGAATATTTAGTATTAATCTAAGGAACACATACCCCTCCCTCCAAACCTTTTTAAAACTTAAAAATTTTATGTGCTCAATTGACATACATAGTAGAAAAGCACAAAAAATCAACAAGCACCAATTCAAATTTTCAAATTAGTTTACTTCAAAACTTCTGGAATTCCTTTTCTTAAATTGCAGAAAAAAATGCAGAAAGCAGTACAGCTACAAAAATAGACTTTTGAAAGTATTAATAAAGTGATTTGACGTGGAAAATATGTATGTAAACATGTGTCAGGTTTGCTAAAACATTAATGCCAGCAAGGAAAAAAGTGTCAAGTATCTTACTGGTACATTTCAAATAGGGAATAGAACTTAAATTTTGAATGCTCCTGAGGACATGGATCAAGGCACTAGTGACTGCTCAGTAAATATTATGGTAGAATCAGCATATAAGAGAGTTATAAAGTATTGATACTCCTGTTTTCCCTTTGAACGTTTCCCTTTTGTATAAAATTTAGCATGTGTAGTTTTTCAACATTGATCCAAAGCTACAAGAATTTTTTAAAAGGCAAGATAGCTATTAGTTGATAAGCAGTAGTTAACCTTACAAGGTTCTCATACTTTCCGTGATTTAGATATTACATCTTAAATGCTAAAAATTCTAGGATTTTTATGCATATTCAGCAAAGAAAAAAATTAAGACCTAGTTTAATATAGAAACTTTGCATTTCCTCCATAGTTTCAGCAACAGCATAACCTGTAAGTAATCTTTGGATAAAATTTTTTAAATAATGAAAACTGACTTTAGTATTTTCATTTTTGAAATCTCTACATTTATAATGGAAATCAAACATGCTTACCTTCAACGTAAGAAAATGTTTTCCCAAAGTTAGTCTAATCATTGATTTCCAAAACCCATGTTATAAAGGAAACTTAAAGTTGGTCTGAAGTGGGAGGCAGATTTAATTGCTTTTTGGAACCACCAAGTGCCAGATTCTCTGCCTGGAGGCTTTGGCATCCTTTGTGTCCCTGGCTATGGGCAACACAGCCAGACAGCTCCAGAAGCAGGATCTGCAAAGTCCCAAGTACCAAACAAGTCTCCACAGGACTGATAAGAAATAAGGCCTTTTCCTCAACACTCCATGTATCCACGAAGTATTTCTGGTTTGGCACTTCATCACAGTCCAATTAAATTGAGTCTAACTGTGTCAGGTCAGGCTTGTGTACACACACACAGGCATAGAATTATAGATCTGTAATCCCAGTATCTTCAAAGCTGTAATTTGAAAGTTCATTAGTTGTTAATTTGTAGGCATTTTACTACTAGACGTTCCAGGTCTATATGTTTCCATACTGGTATATTGAAATGCAACAGGTACACAATGACATCAGTAGTAAAATCTCAAACTACTTTCCTTTATATCACTGGCTTCCCCATTTAGACAGCCAGTCAAGAGTTTCTTGGCATGTCAATGGCTTCTTTCTCTGTCAACATATGGAGAAGATAGAACTCCTTCTACATTCCCCTCTGACACACGCAGCCCTCGTTGTACCCATCTGGATTTGCTGTTACTCCTCATAGACGCCTAGCACATTTCCTTCCCAGGGCCAATGTAGAGAAAGTAGTGATGTATCACCGTGTGCCAAAACTCCTTCATGACAGCTAACGAGAGTAAAAGTTTCCTTCATAAGGACAGGTTTTTTTTCATGTCATGGTCTAAACTAGAGATAGTCTGAATGTGCCAGAACAGCATAAAGAGAATTAACATCATATTTATAAAAGTAATTACTTTCTCAAAATCAGCTTTGTCAGACTACAGAAAGGGTTACAAGTGATATGGCTATCACAAAAATTGCATTTGCAATAAATTCCTGGTCTAAACAAGGCATAGTTAAACTTAACATAAATATTTAGAAATTTCTCCAGATCTGCAGTGATTAAAGATCTGCTTTAAAGGATTATTTTGGTTATTTGCTTTCCCTTTTTCTGAAAAATATATACGTATATATAACAGTGGTCAAACAGATATAGACCATTAATGAAAAAGTAAAGCAGGCATCTGTGCTGAGAGATAAATGGTTGTGGTTCACAGCACTAACAATCTCTGCTGATGCAGCTGGTAGAGATCGTAAACCCCATGATGAAAATATCTCCATATCCATATTATGATGCTCTGAAGCACTGCAGGCACAGATGGCAGAACTTGTAAGTTCTCTCAGAAACATAGTTATGGTTCACAACATTTTCAGATTCTTCTGAAAGAGCAAATATAGCTTGTAAGCCCTGAGGAGAAGTTGATGGCACTTACAGACTACGCCAGTTCAGGTGGCAGACCTCGTAGACACTGGGAGAAAAAATAACTGTGATTCACAATGCCTGTCATAGAAGTGCTAGCATTTGCAAGCTCTGATGACGCAGTCAGCAAAGCAGAATTTTGGCATGTTTATTTCAGGATGACATCTGAAAAAACGTGGGGAAAAAATCCCCATCATGCAGTAAAGTGCCTTATATTTCTGGTTAGACATCTCAGGTAGATGAAAGACAAAACCAGTCTTCTTAGAACTTCACTTGTCAGTCCTAGGCAGTCTCATTAGTTCTTCCTGTAACTTTAACAGCACATTCAACATAAAACTACACAGAAAAGCTTTATTATGTTACGCAAAATGGCAAATTAAATAAGGTATAAATGAAAGGACAGTGCCCTGTAATTAGGTGTTTTTATCTAAATAATTTGTTTCAAGATGAATACATGGATATTTGAGTACATTTGGGGAAAAAAATGGTCATATCAAATGCTATTTATTTCTTTGAGAAGTATTCGGAAGAACTTCTACTGACTTCATTGACTTCATTGTGAATCGAATAGCATCTATAATGAGATGGCCTGTAAGCTTAAAAATACTTAACTTTTCCTCACTTAGACATTTCATTTGTAGGAACAGTTCTAAAATCATTTCTTTCTTAGTTATTGAGGTAATATTTTGATATGAATGGATACTTAAAGCCCTAGTGATTAAGATTTGTATTTGAGTCACCAGTACTTGCTGGTTTGTAGAGAAGACTATTGAAGGCAGAAATGAGTAAAAATCACTTCATAATCAGGGAAGGCCTCTGAGATGTGCAGTATTTCTCTGACAGCAGACTTTACTACTTGAGTGTTACCCAAGAGCAGATGCCTACTGTTTGGAAGCACTGACTCCGGAAGTGTTGTATGTGATGTGAGAAGAGTAATTTTGATAATTTGGTGTTCTTGAGTACCTAGAGAGATGTTAAAATTAAGTACCTGTGAATTAACAAGTGCTCCTTGCCACGCTAAAGGAAATACATAAGTTTTTAATGAAATTATTTGCAATATATGCGTAACACTTTTTATGTGTTTCTGTATTTATTTAAATTATATATAAATTCCTGTGTGGAGCAGTGGTATTGAATATTGATCTTCAACTAATAGGGGTACACAAGCAGATATTATGAAATTTTTCCCATTTTCTTATGCGTTTGGAGAACAACATCTGAGTGATCCAAATCCCTTCTTGTGGCTAAAAATAGATTGAGAATAAAAGTAATTTAGACCATTTTTTTAAAAAAGTTAAAGTAACTGAATGCTTAGTCACAATAATATTTTAACACTGAAATATAAAAAGAAGCAAAGAAAAAAACCCAAACCACACCCCCCCAAAAACCAACCCCACACACCAAAATAATAAATAAATGAAATGAAGAGATATAAAATATGTCATCTGGAGGTGGAAAGATTAAAGCATGAAAAAGTAGGCCACAAGTAGTACTGGCAAGTATTGCCACAATACCAAAAGAAATCATTTTAGAGTTCAAAATTTATTTCTAAATTTTAAATCAAATCCTGTTGTCAGGCAAATTGAAAATTTTGAAAGATGAATGTAAAAACGTTGGAGAAAAATCTATGTAGAAAATAATTTCTTTTCAATTTTCTAAGAGACATTATTTTCTGTCTTAAATGAAAATATAATTTTTCTATTTTTTCAGCACTGATGCAACCTTCATTATTATTATTATACAGTTTATATGTTATTATAAAAATACTGTGAAAGATAAGATGCATTTTATCCTTTCATCTTCAGTTTTGCTGGCTTATTTACAAATGCTTAAGTGATAATGTGACAAAATGCTTGACAGATACAACCTCCCATATTTACAATCTGGTGATAAAATTCTGGCCATGTTCACAGGTATAGATGTGTAGAGCACATACTGGTCTTCATCTGTGTATTTCACAAAGCATGACAGTAGGATAACCTCCTTTCCTCATCTTCCAGTAGAAATCTATTCTTAGATTCAATACAAATTTAAAAGCAGTGCCTTTTTGGGCTTGAAGGAAAGGTGTTCAGAACCATTGGTATTGGGGTTTTGAGTAACACATCCAAAACCAAGTTTGAAGTACATTTCTTAGTCCTTTTCTGTATGACTAGAAAATTCAAATGCAGAACAGAACAAACTGAAGCAGGAAGGAATTAATTATGACAGAAAGAGTTTAATCTCTGTTGCTATTTTAACTAATAATGTGTAATATGAATGAACTGATAGCAAAGTAAATGCATTAGCAGTATCTAAAGACACTGCTTGTCCTATGCACAGGTTTTGCTGCTGGATAATTATGGCTTTTCATTCATTCTCTGAAAGACACTTATGCTTTAATTTCTGCTCTCAAATAACATTTCTTCATATATTATTCTCATATTGTAATATTATTAAGGGCTAGAGACAAATAAAAAGATGGTTTAATTCCCTTCTCCCTACTAAAATATGTTCACATATAATTTTCATATGAATGTGACATCTTATTAAGAGCCAATGAAAAAAACCATTGACATTATTTCCCAAGGCAGTGTTCAGGATTTCATGAAAGTTTCAGTTGAGATAGTATATAATACTTCTCAAGTATAGCTCAAGTACTAATTAATATATTTCTGCAAAAGCCATGTGAGTATATTAAGTAAATATTATTTTCTTTTTCTCATATATGTGAAAATTGAGGTACAGCAAGGTTAAATGGCATGTGTAATGCATAATCAAAATATTTAAGTCAAGTTGTTGCAACATATTTCCAGACATTCCTTTGATGCTCCAGAGGAAATATTTGTAAATGGAAATGCCTCTTGTTACTGAGTCCTCTTTCTATGATAGTCACTACCCTCAACTCTAAAAGATCTCCAGGGGAAAAGATTAATTAGATTTCAATTACGCTACAGAAAAATATGCTTTACATACTTATCATCTGAAAAGCATTGTGGTTTTTGTCTAATGTGTTTAAAAATTCAAAAATATTTTTAAAAGCCACTTAAAAAGTCAAGCCAAACCCAGACTAATGGAACGTGGTGTCATCCTTGAAAGTGATGTATTCTCTATTCTTCCAGACCTTCCTGTATGATATTACACAGATATTGTCTGAATTTTTTTTGGTTCATTACTGAATTTTTTCTAGGAGATTAATCAAACCAGTTGATGGATGTAGAGGATTATTTCTGCAGCTTTGCATGGTTTTTTAAAAGAAACAAACTTCCAAACCTGAAACATTAGGAAAGCACCCACATTTTTTCTTGGTTCTATATATAAAAGTTGCAGTTTGTCTCAGCATTTTATTAGCACTTGCATTTTCTCACAAACATCTGATATTTTAGTCTTTTTCTCAGGAGGAAGTTTGACTTCCAGACATTTCAAGTATATATTGTTAATTTTAAAGCAAAGTTACAGACAGGATGCTTTTAAATTTTTTTCTTTTGGTGTTTTAGTTTATCAGTGTTGTGGTTTTTAAGAAAATAAGTGTTTGGAGATTAGTTTGAAATGCCTTCTCCTAAGTCCTCTCTTCAGTAGAACCGCATGAGAAACAGGAGCAAATAGAAAATTTTTTAGCATTACCTTAAAAAAAGGTTGGCTAGGCCAGTTGAGTAAAAGAGCATTGTAATACTTTTGTGTAGGGGTTTATTCTATTTATCACTGAAGAGTGCACCCAGAGTTTACAGGACTGACTTAGCATCTATATTTTAGTTTGGTCTTTTTCAAAATTTTGCACCAGACCTGGCTGATCTTTTTGTTCCCCAAACACACACATTTATTTACCTGTTCTCCTTGTGGCTTGAAGCCCTTCTCCTTCAACAATTTCATGTCTCTATTATTCACCCTACCCAAGGGCTCACATCAAGCTTTTCACGTTCATCTCATATGTTCGACATTACTGGAATCTTAGATGATTGTTCAAGTGACAGTGCTGAAGTTCAAAACCTTTCAGTCTCTTAGAGGGGTCAACACGCTGGTATGTAAACCCAATGCATAGACACTGAGTGTTTTTGATTTGTTTTAAGTAGGTCTCTAATTTCTGCAGATAATGAGTGTGCATTTGTCGCAGAAATTCAGTTCCATCCCAGATCACAAGACATTAGAGACGAATTTTTTTTCCATCATAAAGAAGAGAAAGACATTTGTTATGTCTTTATTAAATCATAAGCTTCTTAATAGTCAGCATTCAATGTCTTTTTAATTTCCAAGCAGTACAAAATCATTGACAGAGGAACTTTAATAGAAAGAATACATCCCTTTTTTAAAAAAAGGCTGTGTTAAATTTTATTGTTGATAACCTCATCTAAAAACGGGGTGAGTAATCTAAAGGCCAACTGAAATAAATAAATAAAAGATTCCCAGGAAGAGTTGTGTGAAATAAATAGTCCCTGAAAGAGAGGCAGGTTGTTGTGAACATTTGGGATCTTTTGGTTATGCAGGGCATTTTCTGAAGCTCTAGTACAGAGGTCAACCAATTTAAATAAAGCTTTATGAAGGCTAAGAGCTTAAAAAGATGAACTACTCTAAAACTCCTGGAATACTACAGAATGTTCAATGAAGAGCACTTCACTAGTGGCAGAACTGAAGTCATTTTCAGGACATTGCAGCTCCTTCAGTTTTACAGAAATATGAGAGAATAGAATAGAATATTTTATTCCAGTTGGAAGGGATCTACAACGATTATCTCACCCAACTGCCTGCCCATTTCAGGCATATGTGAAGTACATTAATTTATATTTTTTTCATTAAAGTCTCCACCCTCACCAATGAACACATCCAGCTAAGATTGGTGCTGCTCTTAACAGTACTGGGCAGTTCTGTTTCCTTTACACAGAGCACTATCTATTTTTATTATAGTAGTTTTGAAATTTTCTATTAATTGCTTGGAGAGCTCATCTTTGTATTCTTGTTAAACTCTATAACACTTCCTCCTCCAGGAAATGTAGTTGACCCCTACTGCACCAGTTACCGTGAGTGTCCAACCCTTCACTGCCAAAATGCCTTCCAAATTGTCAAATTCTCAAATTACATGGTGGCTGGTTCACTATTTTAATTGCAGGAAAATTTACTGAATTTTCTGTAGAATTTTAGCATGTGTGAATCCTGAACAAAACTCAAATCATAAAAAGCTTTCTTTTATACAGTTAAATACAGGCTGCCTCCCTGCACCAGTGGGGTTACCTACCTACTTCTACCCATGACCTGAAAACCAGTTCTTTCTTTTGTTATCTGGAGGCAGGCAGAACAAAATAATACAAATTTTATCTACTCTTGTATAGCTTGTTTATCTTTTATAATTTTTTAACCATTGAGTCTTGTTACGCCCTGTCCCTTCCAAATTGCCATTTCCCTTTTCTTATCATTTGGGCCTCTTAAGGTACTTACATGAGTGAGCCAAAAATATACAGTATGAAAAAGACATGAGAACAAATAGGATATATTTTGAGTCTGTATATAGAGTTATAGTAAATTTGTTATCTGCAACTGTAAGGAATATTAAAAATCTATCTATACTTGTAAATGTAAATATTAATTTAAAACCTTGCAACTCTTAAGTAAAGTCATAGAAAAGTTTTCCTCCTTTTAGCCAGAAAACATTTGAGAATATTTCTTTATAGTATCTATTTTCCTACTGCTTTAATTCCAGAAAAAACATTCATTTTTCTTTAATTTAGATTTTATGGCAAAGTTTTTGGATTAGTGCATTAAAATTGCACCCACAGAATGCTATATGTGTTGTGGAAATGGGACCACTCAGAAACTACAGATCAAAGCAAAATATTCTTTTTTTTTTTTAATGTGAACTTGCCGTTTGGATATAGAAAATGAAAAGGAGAGAAAGACAGTTCTGGGGATGAGCTTAGCTATATCAGGTCACTGTTGCAATATTTTTAGTACTTTGTTCAGGTCAGCAAAATCCTCAGCTATTGAAAAAGCCCTTCTGCAAAGCCAAATATAATAAAAATTCTGTGGAAAACAAAGACAGGTGTTTGGTCCATCTGCTTTAGGTATCTAATTTAAGGTGCATGTGTAAGTTAGGCTCACTAAGCTCTCCATAGTCATTGGAGGGAGGGAGGCTGCTCTAGGAGCTGATTCCATTGCTACGCTGTGCAATGGCACAGCCTGCCTCTTCCTATGCTGCCTGCAGAACTTGGCTCCCTATTTAGAGATCTGAAGTTAAATGCATAAATTAGATGTTGTGAATACCAAAAAGAGTACCTTCTGACTTAGTTCATATCCATGTTGTATATGTACGTATTTTAGCCTTTTACATATGCCCAACATAAAGGTAACTGTGGCAATTAAGAGATGATTTTGTCATTAGTGTTTTTGTATAGAAAAGGGCATGTCATTAGAGAACATTTTTCAAATACTGGATGCTTTTATATATGGCGTCTTTCTCTTGTGCTAACAAAATAAAAAGCAAACCAAAAATCACTGAGCTATGGTTGATATTTAATAACACAGAAAGAGGAAATAGACATATTTTCGAAGCATCTAGTGGAGTTAATACGGGTTTCCTTGACAGATTGCTTTACACAGCAAGTTATTTTGTTTCAGACCATACTGGCAAATTATGATGAACCATCTGATGGGAAAATTTTCATTTAAATGTTCCAATGAAAACATCACTTTTGCTAGGGAAAATTTTTGTCAAAAGTTTATTACAATCTTGGCTGGTCTTTATTTGCTCAGAGTATGGTATAGGTTATTTAATTTATGAATCCTTATGCAGATTATGCATAAGGAATATCCTTAGAAATGCATTTTAAAATCACAGCATGTATTTCTGTCCCTTGGTTATCCAAGCTGTGTAACATCAGGAATACTACCTTGATAAATTACTGATGGCATAACGGTTATGGAAATGGTCAATGACTGATCATCAGTCACAGTTTATTTCATATCGATGTCCCTAGTTCGCAGCATGAATCAAAGCTTTTTAGTATGGTACAGCTCTTCCTGAAAAACGTCTTCCGAAGAGCGTTACAACCTTGTTGGGCATCATTGCTGTGATGGAAACATTGCAAGGCAACATGGCCTTGGGCAGTCCAGAGTAGTCAGAAGACCACTGGGCTATCACACACTCACAGGAAAACTATTGGCAAAACACATTAATTTGAAAACCAGAAAATGTGCCAAATGCAAAGTCTCTCTCTGGACACAGAGACTATCTTTTTTTTTCCTTCTCATCCATTTGGCAATAAATGATAGTGTGTGAATCTAATTTGCTATTAAATTGCAAGTAAATTGTTGCTGAATCGTGACATAATGGTCTTTTATATATCTCAAACAATTCCAGTAAGAGGAAATGTGATTTGTACATTTTTGTGAAGGCAATGTAGTGTTTCATTATTTCTTTCCAATATATTTAATAATTGTAGTAATTTTAGGTAAGTGAACCCCAAGTAAATGACTCCCAGTGGTATTATTGCTTACTATTTTTCTAATTTCTAGTTCTTTGCCATTTGCAAAGGATTATCTACATATGAAACAATGAATAAATACCCCATGGAAAGATTTTCTTTTAAATGGAGGTTAGGGGGGCTTAAGGCCTCATTTTCTTCTTACTTGCTACTTGAATTCAGCTGCTGTGGACCCTCTCCAGCTGATCTTCAGAATTAGTTTTGGAGAAAAACTCTATTTTAAAGGATATGATCCTATTTCATTTTAACAGATACCAAAATTTCTTTCACTTAAGCAGTTTGTACTAGGAAAAAGTACAAAAGTCCAGAAAATGCACAACAGAGAAAGTTGCTAATCTGTTAGGAGTTTATCAATCCTCTTTCCCCACAAATTATTAATATTTTGTCTTTAATAATGAATTTTGTTTTCATATATACCTTCACTTTTGATCTCTATAGCTAACATTATTACACAGATGATAGGAAAATTTTACCTTTTTTATCTAATGAATTTGTTTTCAAAATTCCGAAATATAAATGAAGGAAAAATTTTAATTGAAATATATCCTTTGCAAATCTTCTTAGGGCGTAGCTCTTCTCTAAAAAGCTCAGTGTAATCTTCCTGTGTAGTTAGAGCGTTATAGATTCTATGCTTCGTGTATGCTGTCACCTTTGTTTGAACTCTCCTTTGGCTCCATGGTTAACCTGCTAATCTGACAGAGGGGAAAAAGGCAATGAAACAGTTCATTATAGTGTTCAGCAATATAAACAGTCATGAGATATGTAGTTCACTGTGTTGGGTACAGAAAATCTATAATCATCAAAAATTATATATATTGACTTCCAAGTTTGGCCTTTTTAGAGGTTTCTGAGAACAAATTTGAGGACAGAGCATGGAGGAAAAACTTCTTTTTGTTGGTTTTGGTTGGTTGGTTGGTTGGTTGGTTTGGGTTTGGTTTTGTTTGGGAGAGAGATTTGTTCTGAAACTCAGTTCATTGTCTATGAAGAAGCCCAAAATACCAGTATACTTAGGAAATAATCAGCTGTTGCATAAAATCACTATCACAAGTTTAAATCATGAAAAATTTATGCTAATCAGAAGGGAAATGCTTTTAAAGTTAGGTCAAAATCCTATTCATTTCAAGGTTTAATTGTACTTTTACTGGACTTTAATAATGAGGTTCATAAGGATCTCAAAATTATTCTTTTCCCTTCCAACTCACTAGAAAATATCTTTCCTGTTTCTGGGTGAAGAATTTGCTATTCTGAGCTGTACATCTATTATCCTTGAATTGGAATAAAAAAATCTCACTATGTCAGAAGCGTAATCTATAGCACTTTCACTATTCCATCTTTCCGTATCAAGCCTATGCTTGCTTTCAGTAAGCTTCCATACCACTCTGGGGCTTTGATGTTCAAAATAATCTTCAATGCAATTAATGGATTTATTCTTACCTAAATTATGAAAATTAATTTTGATGTAAATAACTCCATTCTTCTTGTTCTTCTGTAAAGTAAAACAGATTATTAAATGTAAAGTAAAAATAAAAGATTCAAAATCAAGGGCATCTGTCTATAGAAAGAGCAAAAATCTAGGTAACAACAGATGTGTCTAGAGCTTTATGAAAATCTCTGAAAAGACATTTCCATCATAAACACAATTGTGATATCATGACAGCTCTTTTCACCTAATAAATCTCTGCCAAAAAGGAAAGAAAGGAAAATAAGAAGTCTTTAAGAGACTGGAGGAAATTCTGGAGGCTTTTGCAATCCACTGGGGACTTGGTTGTCACTATTCATTTCATGTAGAAGAAACTCAAATATTTCAGTAAGGGTAGCTGTCTTTAAAAGCAGTGACTTACCGATTTTATCACTAATATGGTATCAGTCACAATAAATATTAACTGAGACTTAAATTATAACCCATTATTCCTCTATGAAAGGGGAGAATGTTAGTTAGATATTGTTAAGAGCATGCCCTTTACAAAGTAAGCAATAATAGGTTTTTCCCAAAGCAAAAAGTGTGTATAATCATACCATTGGATGCATCCCTGCCAATTTGCATACGCCTCTCTTGTGGCCAGTAGCGTGTTATTTATTGGTATTAAAAAAATAAAGGCAAAAGAAGAAAAGAAAGGAAGGTCCTTCATTATGGAAGAAGGAGACAAAAGTTTGGCTACTGGCAGAGTATTTCTGGCTTCATGAGCACAGCAAGCAAAAAAAATTAAAGAACCTTGCAATTTTTTTGTAAGTAAGACTACTGTGAATCAAAAATAGAATTTTTTGAGATAAGTCACAGAAGTAGGTGTCTATCGGCAAGAGTTTCACCTTCACCTGGTTCATATTCTGTATGTATTCAGTATGCCTGAAATGAATTAAAACTAAGCTAGAAGATGCACCAGAAAGCACCTGAGGCACTCCTACTGAATTGGACATTCAGTCCATGGAACTAATCTACCTCTAGAATTGCCTCTTCATGAAATGCCTAATGCGGACATTAGGACATGAGCACCAAAAGTTTGAGTATGCAGTTTTCCTTCTGCTGGGCTGTTTTAGTTGCTGGTGATACTCAGAGGCCTTGACAACAGCTGAAGCAATGACCTCTTAATCTACATACAGTAGCAGATTTCTTTGGCTGCTTTGAAGTGTTTCCTACATCAGTGAGCACAATGTCTACTTCCGTGGATCAAGTTTTTACCATGTGGTTTTCATCCAACACGCAGTCCAAAACAAACATCAGGAAAGATTTCTAGAGTGTGTGAGTCAAGCAATGCACAGAATGTTCAAAACGAGTAGGAAGCATAATGTTCCCTATCCAAGATTAGAGTAATTTTGTAAAATCGCTATAGCCTAAAGCATGGCACTATGAAGTAGAATTTCTTTCTTTTCATTTTTGTTAATCCAGATGTTTCACCAGTATTGTGGTTCTGCTGCCTCCTGTGAATCTTGAAGTTATCACAGGAATGAGTCATCTGTGCAATGTAGCAATGTCTGATGTTATGCCAATGGGAATGAAAAATCTTCCATTTACTTTGGAGTCTTTGCAATGTCACCCACATTGCTCCTCTGCCAGAGTAAATAGCAGAACTGAAGCAATATAAGAAATCAAATTTACAAAAAGAGTAGATAAAGGGCTGAACATGCACCCAGAAATCCAGAGAGTAGTGTGTTAAAGTATATACTACATATCATAGCAATTACCAGAATCAATAGATTAGATATTATGTGTTATTGATAACCATTTATTAGTAGTACATATATTTAGATTTTCATCATATATATAGATATACTGTGACTTTTGTATGCAAGTTCTGTAACATCACAAAACTGTCACCAACTAAATAAATGATAAGAGATACAAGTAGATTTAAGAGCATTATAGAGGTTTAAAAACTTTGATATTTGTCAGAGAATGCCATTTGGTAAAACAGTAAATAAATGATACAAGTGAATAAATGTTACATACTTAAACTTTGTGAGGTAATTATCAAATGAGACATTATAGCACGCATTTATGTGTAAAAAAGGAACCAGCCACCAGAAGTCAGATTGCTTCATGCTGTCCTCAAAGGACATTCCATGTTACCTAGGTATTTTCATGTACTTGTGTGGATTTATAGCTGACACAGCTACCTGAATTTCACCTGGTTGTTTATGAGCAGTCATTCACAACCAGCATTCGGACCAGCCCTGTCATCCACTTAGCTGCATGATTAGCAGCAACAACAGGCAGTCTCAAATTTCAGGAGTAATAAACAGCAACTCAAACTCCCACACAGAAAATTGGGGAAATTAAAATAGTCTTTCTGTTGCTCAGTCAGCTAATTTTCTCTCCTTGCAAATATGAATCAGATGGCTTAGCCAAGAGTACTTTATTGAAAGCAGAAACAAAAAGAACAGCAGGGAAACATACAATATCTAATTACTCCATCCCCACCACGGAACCATAACTGTTTACTCTTCTGTTTGGTATCTTGGTGAAGCAAGAGCTAGGCCAGCTGGCCGCTTCCTACCTCCTGCAGAAAAACCTCTCTTGCAGTTTGTGATTCTCAAGTTTCATGGCTTGGTCTCCTATCTAGCTGCACTGTTTTAGCTTGATAACAGATTCTGTTACTTCATTTTTGCCCTTAAAACAAAACAAAACAAAAACAAACGAAAAAAAAAAAAAAAAAAAAAAAAAAAAAAAGAAAGAAAGAAGGAAAAAATAAACAAACATAAGGATCAACACACATTTCCTACCACTCATTCACAGAGAACTTCCTGAACAGACTCTCTTGTCCATCTTTTTCTCCATGTCTTTTGCCTTTCCCTTTCAAGGTTGCAGGCACACCAGGTTTAGTTGTTCAAGACATTCACACACTGTTGCAAGACCTTTGCAAGATGAAAATAGCTGCTGTTATTATTCTGCATGAAAATATAATGGTGGTTGAAATATGCCACTTAATTTACATTAGACTAGTAAAGCAACTTAAGATATATATAGATAGATATAGATATAGATATAGATATAGATATAGATGAAATTTTTTGGTTTCCTCAAAATACATTTCCAGTCTATAGAACCGAATAAAAATCCATGTTTACTCCTCAAATATGAATATTAAACCATGTAAAAATCTTAGTAACCTAAAACATGTGCCTGATATTTTGAAAGAAGGAAAGTATATGGCAAATTCCAGTAGTCAATGTTGCCCTTTCACAAAATACTCACAGCAAATCCAGCAGCCTATTCAGAGGACAACAAGAGGAAGTAATATTTGCCGTCACTTCATGTTGTAGCATAGCTTTTCCTTGTTGCATGCCATTTTTAGACTGCTGACTCATGCAGCACTCTACTGTTTTTTCAAGAGGTGAATACATGCATAATTAGAAGTATACTTCACTCAACATGCAAGATTTGAACTACCATCCAAGTATATTAAAAGGTCTTTTAAGCAAAGTGACTTTCTAAAACAAAAATTCTTCATGAGTAGTAAAATACAGTCTGCAGTTTCAGCTCACTATTTAAAAGGTGATGTCTGTGATTGATTTGGGCATGATGCCACTGAGTAATTTACTTTGGCTTGATGTTTTTTAACCTTCTCCTGGTTGTTCTGGCAAAAGAAAGTATTTAACACAGCACTTATCTCTTTGTAAAAGAAAGATAAACTGTGTTTTCAGGAATGCATCTTTAGACCATTTCAGAAAGTGTTGCATGACTATACTGCATTTCTTCATTCGCTAATAATGAGAAACAAGCAATTCAATGACAAATACAACTGAGGGATTTGAAGTAGCAGGAGGTTTATGAAACACATATGATTGTAAATGGACACTGAGATAATGTGGTCTACAGGATGATAACTGTATTCATTTAGCTTCTTAATACCTTAGTATTTTATCAAGCTTCTAAGTTTTTCTAAGGTTTTTAGTATTTTATAATGTTTGCAGATACAATGGTCCTACAAATTTTCATGTAAAATTCATAATATGATTTCTATGCTCCAGCAATGCTTTCTACATCTATTTATCAAAAAATTTTAGACTTTTACAAAGGAGCCTTTTTGTTTTCACATAATTTTCAGGTTGTCATGCTAGGCATTATGTATGTATGAGTGTCTTTGCTTTTCAGCTGACTTCAGAGATTTAAATAATGTTTGGGGATTCATTTGCCTGTGCTCTATAAAATATATACTCTTGGATACAAACAAAACATATTTTGAACAATGTCATTAGTATTCACTTGCCCTTAGTTGCATACTTAAAGGTTTTAAAAATTAATAAACATCCCATTCAAAGAATTTTGAGATAAAATACCTACTAAATATATCACAAATATGATTGTTGCTATTTGTGATTGTCAGATTTGAATTTACCAGTGCAAAATGCACTTGATAATGTACAACATTTTTTCATGGTAGGTTGTAAACAAAGCCTTGCTAATACTGTTGTGATCATATATGTCAAATAGAACCTTTTCCACCCTCCAAGAATAAGAGTTTAATAGTCTTTAGAGCCATATAATTTTGTCCAGAGCTATTAGTGGCACTTTATGTCATATAGTCATCAAATGCATTTCTATGAAAGAGAAAAGAATAAATATTTCATGGCTACAGCTTTTGAAGAACACTCTGTCTTTCAGTGTTGGGCTAGTCTTTCAACATATGTGCCAATCAGAAATCTTTAGCAGATGCAAAATGCATCTTGTCTCCTTGTCAGTGAAGAACGTAAAGATCGCAGGATGTATCTGAAATATTCATCACATAGGCAAAAATCTGAGCATTGTAAGGAACTGCTGAGCCCTGTAATCATAACTTAACTGTTTGCTCTTATCCCCTCATCACTGGCCCTGAACAGTGAAGAGCGTGGCTAGTCACGATATTTTGGTTACATGATATATCTTGACAATCAGTGACAGTATTTAAACAAGACATATGATCTTACATGTTTTATCTTATTGCTTCCTTCATTTTGGACATGCTATTGAGTGAAAGGATGTGTACGTAATACATTTTTAGGGTTACTTCCACTCGTAATTAATTTTTGGTATATAACTTCTGCTTCCAGTGTTTCTCTGCAAGAGGAATATTGCTGATGTCAGTTGCATCCTGGTCTTCATTCATGGGCTAAAGTAGGATTGCTGAAAACTGCTAGAGCAGATCCTACGTGGTCTTTTCCTGTTCCTCTACCTTTCAGCCAAATCCAAGGCTGATATAATCAACTGTAACTACTTCATGTAGTTGCATCAAGTCATATCAAATCTACTTTTGGCCCACTACCATGTGAGAGGGTTTATGTGCACCATGCCTTTTGAATGAACCTGTGACCTGCTGCTGCAGTGTGGGCTAGCCACTCCATCACTGGGCACTGCTGGAAGCTATTAAATCTTGTGTTGCTTTATCTCAGTTAAATGTGGTTAAGTGAAAGGACGTTATTTTAAGTGTCTGCTGTTTCAATGGAATTGCATAAAGCACTAGCTCACAGTGTTTCAGCTCTAATACCACGCTGAAAAGTTGGGAAAATTGAAGCCTTAAAAAGAATTAAACCTTTGATTAAATGCATTCGTTTTTCAAGAAGAAAAGAAAGGTTGGATTCTCTGCTATACTCCAAGGTCTTCACTTTAAATGGTATTTTAATGTCTTTTTAAGGCCTATTCACATCCTTTAAAATATGAAATTTCTTCATAGAGGCAAAATAAATGCATTTTTAAAATAAACATTATTCATTCCATTATATTAGTGATTTATCATTACTAATACAATGATATAGAAACATGAAAAATTGGAAATAAGTGTAGAAAAAATGCTGAAATATGTTTATTTTGTGAAAACTACCATGAAAAATGAACCACTGAAATCATGTCTATGGAAAATTATATACATGTGGAAAATGTGACACATTCAAATTTCTAAATCTACATTTTCCCTAAATGCAGATTTAGCATCTAAAGTCAGTAAAGCTTCTTATATCTTTCTAACACCTGAAAGCAAGAAACCACAGAGGAACAAAGCTATTTCATGAGCGTGACAAAGACAAGTCTTAAGCTTGTTTCACAGCATTCTTGTCTGTCTGCAGGTAACTCGAGAATCTCAATATACTCTGCCTAATAGTTTCTTAACTTTCAGAGAGCTTTCTTAAAACTAGTGATTATTGCATTTAATTGAGAACTGGAACATCTGAAATAATTGATTCAAAATGATTATGTAGTGATGCAAATGGGAAGAAGAAAAGGCATTTTCTTAATAGAAGGTAAGAACTTTGCCAGCTGGGAAAGAAAGGACTTGAAAACCAGTATGGAGAAATAACTGTCTGGAAAGGTATGGTACAGAAAGAATGAGATGCAGAGGCTGATTATGAGTCTTAACATGATCAGAAAGGTACGAAAAGCTCTATTAAATATCTATGCTGTGTGTCTCAAGCAGCCAAAATCCAGATGTAGAGAAATCTAGGATCTAAGGAAGATGTTTATTCGAAGTGGATTTTGCTGATTACAGAATGTATTAATTTAAATTGGAATTTAAAGAAGCTGACTCTGAAGGAAGGCATGTGTGGCAGGAGCAATTTTCTGCAAGGACTTTGACAGAGAAGGATTTTCCTTTGGGGCAAGTGTGAATTTCTATTGTGGCAGGAGAAAGCGGAGGGGCAGAATACTGAGTAAGCAGGTGGTAAAAGTCACCCTGAGACAAGGAGTTGAAGCGTATCTGTACTTCATTACATACCCTGCATCAGTATCCTCAGTTGGTCCCCTCTCCCTGCACAAGCCTTCCCCCTTGCTGCATTCAGAAGCCTCTCTTAAATCCCTCAGCTGCCAGCACATATCACAGGCAGTAGATTTCTGTGCCACTCAGTCTCATTGGGCATAATGCCCAAACTGCTGAAGCAACGCTCTGTGCTAACTTCCAGCAATTTATGGTTTTACTGCTTTCCTGCTATGATAATTTTCCTTCATGATATTTGAAAACCCATAACAGCCATTTGTGACTGTAACCCTAATATCCCATCAAACAAACAAAAAATACCCACCAAAAAAAAAAAAAACNNAAAAAAACCCACCAAAACAAAACAAAACAAAATAAAAACAACAAAAACAACAAAAAAAAACCACCAAAAAAAACCACCAAACCAAACCAAAACAAACCTGTGCTTGGTTAAATGAAGCTACTTGGTGTAACTTATTTATTGTGAAAAGCATTAATATCAAATGAATGTTGAATTTAAATGAAATTAATACCTTTGCTAATATCTGGTCCTTCAATACCTAAAACTCTTTTAATCACTGCTTCTGTTGAACCCAGTGAATAAGTAATTGGAGTTTTTTTGTTAGGAAGCAAAAAGCAGTACTTTTGAGGCTCTCATCTTTTATGGGAAATAGGAAAGATAGACTTAAAAGATAACTGAGCTTTGCTAACTATTTATGTGGGGGGTTTTGTGCTGATTAAAAAAGTCTCAGACAATCCCTTTAGTGTTCTATCTCTAGTCCATGAACGCCTGAATGCACAATTCTCTTATACAAGTGAATGATGGTAAAGTGATTCAGTATTTTCCTTATTGATTTAACAAGGAGTGACACTGATCAGTGGTTCATGAAATCTTTTAACACCAGAAAAAATAACTATTTTCTTTCTATCTTAAGAGAAGTGGTTCATGATTCCTGCACATCGCCCTTAATCTTTGGCAACTCCAGGATCTAGACACTGTATTTTCCTTTCAGTTGTTTTAGCTTGGCTGTCTAATTAAATTAGATTCATCTGTATGCATTCTGTTCGTCCATCCATCTGTCAGTGTAGGCTCAAAGCAGAAGATGGTCCCATGCACTTAGCAGTGCTCACACATGGGAGTACTTTAGTGAGCCTAATGCACTGTAAACTTGCACTTTTCCTTATTAAAGGTAAGCTCCCCGTGTGGACAATCCTGGTATCTGTTCTGCTTTTGGGAACCTCCAGATCACTGAAAGTTTTCTCAAAGGTAGGACTGACTGACTTCTAGAGAAGAAAGCTCATACATATCCTCTAAGTCTATATAGGCCTTGTGATTTCAGGACATTAAGAACTAATCAATTTTATTTATTTGGAAATGAAACGTTCTGAGAAAAGAGAAAAAAATGTAAAGAGTACTGCAGGGAGACTGAAATACTGTTTTAGGCATTTCACTAAAAGTTTACTTGTTTAAAAAAATTGACATTTCTTTAGGCCAGACAGCATAAAGGTCAGTTTTTATTATTACTGACCTATTAATAGGTCAGTACAGACCTAATTTTCAGTCAGTACAGTACCTAAATTTTTTGTTTTCCAAATTCATACTCATGTCACCTTTTCTGTCCACACTGAATTAGACCCAATGTTACTGTCTGAGTAAAATCACCTTTTCTTCAGGTAAAATAGGAGTATTGGATCATCTTATGTGTGTAGTATTATTGGGAAATATACTATGAAATATTTTCTTTTTATGTTCGTTGAAAGAACAAAACTAATTAGATTTTGTAGGACTCTATAAATTAAAAAACTAAAAATAATGAAGTGTTTTAATAATTTTCTAATTCTTGAAGGTTCACAGTTTTTCCCTGTAAATTATCAACCCATATTCATATCTTTTTTTATTAATCATGGAAAGGTAGTTTAAAGGGACCTTAGAAGATCATCTAGTCCATCCCAATTGTCCAAAACAGAATCCACCATATTCTTGTCATTCTTGATTGCTGACTTCATAGTTGACTTCCAACACTTCAAACTTCAGACTCTAGTCTGTTCCTAATCCTTTCCAATTGAATTGCTTTTTCCTTGATGCTGGAACAAAATCATTTTTACTGCAATTTAACTGAATTATCTCTACTTGTATTCACCATATGAAACAAAAGGCAGAGTTTCTTTTCTCCTGTTTGCAACAGCAAAATTTTTGTTTAGAAAACCCTTCTTCAGTCCCTCTCCCTCTCTTTTTTTCCCTTTTTTTTAGTTAAACAATCCTAGTCTTTTCAGTCTTTTCTCACAGATCATGTTTTCTAGATTGGTCTCTGCATTTCGAAATATTTCCAAATATATCCCTTTGCCTTTGTGTATGGCACTCAAATCTGAACACACAATCTTGCTTGAGCCGCCACTGATTCTGAAAAGAACATAAGGAAAGTGTTTGCTATCTTGTCAGTTGTAGTGTTGTTCATATACCCCAGTTCTCTCATTTGCCTTTTTTACAGTGTAAGGTTGTTGGCATATTCATTGCTAACTCATCACTTTCCGCTTTAGCCCTGAGATCTTTCTCTGACTAATTACTACCTAATTAATTGATCCCCTTCCATACTGGTGCAGTTGAGTATATCTGCCTGTCTGTAATACCTTTCACCTGTCCCTATTGAAAAGTCATCTTTCTTTCCCAGACCACCCTTCAACCTATATGAGACATAACTGAATTTTAATCCCACTCCTCAAGATATTTACAGTCTCACCAAGTTTGTGACATCTGCAAATTTAATAAATACACCTTCTTTTTATTTTTGAAGTGTTAGATTTAACATAGGGAGAGTGAAACTAAGTAAAGCAAACTATACATTGCCCCCCCCTTTTAAAAATAGCAATCCGTTTGCTCTTTTTCACTCCTCCAGCATCTCATCCATCCTTCATAATTTTTCAAAGACCACTAAGCCCTCGGAGTCTATTTTAATCAGTTAAGTCCTCTAAGATGAATTCAGTTTACCAGATGATACGAGAATATCTATGTTATTTAAGCACTATGTAACCTTTCCTCTTCTTTTTACATAGTGAGATCTTATCCCTTTTTGCTGGTATTAACTGTGTGTGCTTGCAGTTGATCTTTTCGTGAAGGTTAATGCAAAAGAGGTATTGAATTGTTTTTACTATATCACAAATCTATAGATTATCCTCTTTGTTGAGCAGCAAACCAAAATTTTCCTTGGATTTGCTTTACATAAATATAAACTCCTAATAAAAAAAATTCAGAATAAGGAGGCATGGTAAAACTATATAGAAACACAGAACTGGAAGAGTTCTAAATTACCAGTTCCAGGCCACCACAGACAATGGTATCTTACAGGCAATTCATGTAGCTGTCCCAGTGGTATCTGAATGTCATTAGATTACTTGCTCGCATTCTTTTTGTTGAGAGATTGTTTCAAGGCCTGATGGTGCTGATAGTCAGAACCTTCTTCTAAGTTTCAGTGAAAAACTTGCTCCAAAATTACATCATAATGGTGGCTCAAAACTGTTCTGTTCTTGATCCATTCACCCAAAATTTTCTGTTCTGAGACTGACAGATTAGGACAGCAGTTTCTGTTCTACTACCTAAGTAACCTGACCCCAGGACTTTTCTTTTAAAAGCACTATTCTCTGAAGTATTAAAAGTGAAAATTCTCTAGCCATCGTGTGTAAAGTTTAACAGGAGACGAATTATTAATGAATGCAATATCATAGCTTTTTGAACTGACTTGATTATTTTCCATGAGGATTTCAGAAACAAATCTTCTTTATAAAGCCTTTTGTGTGTCAAACTCTTAGCTGGCTTTCATTAGTGATAACTTCTTAAAAATTATAATTTAACACTAAATTTTAATCCAACCTTAAGAGCATGTTGGCCAAAAAGTACAATTATTTCTAATGTAGAATGTTCAAACCCAGTTTACTGACAGAGGAGTTCGTACTCTGGAGTGACACTGAAGATCAAGTCGACCACCAGAAAAGGTGGTTATACGACTAACAGGGGACTTTGCAATTGTGTCAAGAGTTTCATATTTCACTAATTACTAGGCTTGGGCATCTCAGTAAAGAACAGAACACTTTTACAAAAACATTTTAAACTTCAGTCATGAAAGTAAGGTTCAAGCTGACATGCAGGGTTTCATAGCCAAGAAATGTCTAATTAATATTATTATCTGCAGTAAAATTAAATTGACCTGTGTTACCAGTTTGTTCACTGCTGGAGTGAAACGGCATCATTTGTTCTAATATTTTCTTTTAACAGCTAAGAAGTCATTTGCAAATTCTTTCCCAGGATATGAATTGCTAAAAACTGGAGTGCAGGAACACATGTGCAGGGGAAAAAATAACAAGCCTCTCAAAGGATCTTTTTCTGAGATTTTGTGAGAACTATGCAATTACACACATACTAAAAGTTCATTTTCTTCCACATTGTCAGCTCTTTCTACTCTGTGACTCTACTGTGGGTTAGGAAGGCGTCCCTGCAGTGTCCTTCCCCTGCTCTGTTCAGGCACACTAGTCCGCAGTGGAGGGGCACAATGCTGCCTCGAACTGGAGACAGATGCCTGCCATGGGGATAGCAAAGAGCTTCCAGGCTTTGCAAGAGGCCCTGGGGAGCTCTGGGAGATGCTTTCAGTGACATTTTTTCCTGTTCCAGAGCTGGCAAATTATGTTACCTTCTGAGGAGGGAGGACCAAAGACAGGCTTTTGCTTTTCTGTTTAGGCAGCAGAAAAGCAAAAGAAATGAAATTGCAGCTGACTCTTAAGATTACAGGGAAACCTGCTTTACTATAGTTCAGGTCATTATATCTACAAGTGGAATCATAAATCTAGCTGAAATAAATCCAGATGAAAGCAAAATTAATAAATTCATTTGAAAATCTAGAGACTCTCCCTACTTTTCATTCTTTAAATCAGATCATCTAAAGTTCCATTCAGTTTCAGCTAAGTGCATGTGTACAGTGACAATAAAACTTCAAGTGATAATTTGTAAAAACCACTTGCTATAAAAGAAATACTGTGCATGAAAGAACAATGTTTATAAAACTCTAGTGACTCAGTCAAGTGAAAACACATGAACAATACAGAAAGTAAAGAATTTTTCTAAATATGCACAAAATTATGGATTTGGGTGTTTTTATATTTTACTCTTGCTGGGTGGAAATTTAGAACTACCCTGATGCCATGATGATTTTTTGCCTTTTCTTTTATATACCTTTTATATATCCTTTTATATCACTTTTATGTAGCCTCAGTGCTTTTAGCATACATACTTGTAATTCCTTAAGTCTGATAACTTAGCTGAGACCCCATATTCTGTTAAGCCAGGAGACCAAACCTCCTGGAGGCCTCGCAGTTGGAGGCCAGAAAGCCCTACGCTATCCTGAGAAACCAAGGTCTTCCCTAGAACATACCCTGTAAACTAAGATAGGCCCATCCAGGGGGTAAGTTCTTTGGGATGGGGGGTTCATTCAAGCCTCTCATTGGGGAATTTCTGATAAATATGCTAATTTGCAAGGCCTATAAATTGTATACATGATCTATCCTGTGTGTGCATTCCAGTGTGCATTTTGGCGCATTCCACCTGGACAAAGTGATGCACCTAAGGATCCTTAAATAAATATCGAAGCAAAAACCCCTTTTTCCCTTAACCTTGTTTGGCTCCTAATTTTAAGACCAGGGACAGGCAACACCTGAATACTGACCCCAATTTTCTAGGTATAACAAAAAAAGCATTTCTCCCCTCAGCCATGTGTTCTTAAAAATATTCCAGCTGAATAAGACAATCCTGCTTTTTTTGATAGAAAACAAACAAACAAACTTTTTTGTGTGCTTTGTCATGTTTTGAATTTCCAAAAGAACTTTTTTTTGACAGAACAAAATTTTTTAAATGTACAAAATTGGTTGTTCAAAACCATGTCAAACATAAACATTTTAAGTCCTTACAATTCACTTTTATAAGGTAGGACCTAATTAGAATTTTTAAGATCTAGCGATCTTTTGGGGTTTTTTTCCTGAGATTTTGAGCAAGTGGTTGTGTCATACATACAGGATTACAGAGAAGGACAAAGATTAGAAGCTTGACTGAAATATGGTTCTCACCTTAGACTGTACTGGCAAAAAAAGCAAATGTGACAACTAGTGGTAATACTGATAACAAATGGGCTGCCTGCAGTTCTCTCTATCCAGTAACATTCGTTGCAAATGATGGTTTAAAATTTCTCTTAGTGTGAAGTGTTTTGTTCTTAAAGCTGCTGTTTTAACAAGGTGCCCTCTCATTTTTAATTATTTGGTTTTTTCATTAGTTAAATGGGTTCAGAAATACTTCTCAATTGTGAATACCAGTCTAACGAGTAAACTGAATAGAAATATACAGGGTATTTTTCAATTAGTAAATCATTAATATTTACTATTTTTGCATTTTCCATTTGCTCTTTCTTATGATGCCTAAAATACTTTGCAAGAAACTTTAAATCCTTTAAAAATTACTATATGTTTGTTTGCAGAAATACAGATTGAAGCAAGTATTTTGAGGGAATGTTTACTTCAGTTGCAAGTTCTGAGTTTAAGAAAATGTGGGCATTTCATCCTTTGTTTCTCAGTTACAAATACTCAGTCATTAAATATTTAATGTGATAAATACAAGGGGAAGTGGGTTGGGAAAGCATTTAAGACTGACCTGTGTAGGTTATCTGGAGAAGGTGATGATTGTGTTTTTGGTCAGATATTTCTGATACAATCTTTTCCTTAGAAGCAACGTTCTCCAGAATACAATGGTTTAAGCTAAATTAGATACTTTTTTTCAGCTGCAAGCCTTTTTAAACTGTTCTTAAACTCAAAAACCTTTTTCTGTATTTTTCTAAAAGTTCCTCTGTGCTTCTACCAGTTCCAGGTATCAAGATGGTTAAAGCGCCCCTTGAGGGACTTTCCCCAGTGCCTGTTAATGTGAGGCTTCTTCCAGGTGTTTGAAGAAGACCTCATCTACTTTCTTTTTCTGATTATGGGCGTCTATAAAAGATACCAACTACAAGAGCAGACAGTATCAGTCTGCTCACTAATCTTCCCCTATTGTCTCTCTTCTGACTCCTGACCCATCCCCAGGCAGAGCTCCATGCATTCCAGCTGCTCTCCATCACAGAGAAAACCCTCCCTCATTGCCTTCCTACACTGCCCTTCCTAAAGAGCCTTCCTAAGAACTCTCCACTGTTGCGCTCCAGTCATGTGAGCCATCCCACCATGCATTCATGTTCCCAGCAAGGTGCCTGGTGGCTGCACACTGACTTCTGATTCTGCTTTGTTCCCCATGCTGCACGCATCAATGTACAAGCATTGCAGAGGAACATTATCCACACCCAAGTGTTCCAATTCCCCAGAAAAAGCTTGACGGGTTTCCCCATGAGACTGTTGTGCAGGCATTTCGTTCTCTACTCATTGTCCATTGCTGGTCCAGACAGGTGTAAAAACTTCACTGGAGGTAGGCAATTATCCTTCATTTCTAATACTACTGACAAGTAGTATTAGACTATAGTATTAGTATTAATATTAGTATGTGAGGACTACTGTCATCACATTTCTTTCTTTCAAGATGCATATTTAAGAGTGAACATCCAAATTTGTCCTGAGAATCTCCATCTGAAGGCTCTGTCTTAATCTATTTAGGCCAAAATTACACCCAGACACCAGTCTTTCTCACCACAGCTGAAGTCTGCTAACTTGTGCTATATTAAAATTCAGAAAATAACTGAAAGCAAAACTCCCTCTGAGTGGGTAAGTGTATCCCCTAAGTGAAAATTCACAGTACACCACTAACAATTTTCCAAATGAGGATATCATGTCATTAATATATGTAAAGAGTTTGTACTACATCAGGAGGAGTGTCAGTTCCACCGCTGTTACCCAGCACATGCTGCTCGAATGTAGAAACTCCCAAAAGTTGCAGGAGAGCATTCTCCTGACACCAGCACACCACCCCGACCCTCTTTTTTTTTTGCTGTCATGGAATTCAAGTCTCCCACTGCTATTATCCTTTACAGTCCAACACATACTATGATCTGGCTCAAATTTCTGAAATCTTGTTCCACACAAACTACTCTGGACATGGGTTCAAGGTTAGCTAGCAAAAAGTAATGGCTTGAACAGAGAAGGCTATATTTGATTTTTGTTTGCTTTGATCATAATTGGAAAAGGATCTAAACAGCATTAATTTCTCTCGTATGATGGCAAGGCATTGCTGAGGGGAACACATCTAGTTTTGTATTTGGTATGGAAGAGAAATATGGTCAGTTAGAAATTAGTCAGCAAAAGGCCAAGGCCCAAGCATGGCAGAACATGAGCTGCAGGGGTAGGTGTGGCCATAAAGCACAAAGGACCAAAGTATTTACTTTTGATAAGGCTTTTTCATCTTTGAGACAGTAATTGCTAAACCTATTTTTCAAGCTTTGCTTGTAATAAACTGTGTTAAATACATCTGTTATTCTGCTCTGGCAACTCAGGTTAATGCGATTAGTGTTTCATGAAAATTTTACCCTTTTATATTTGAGTTTATGATTTCTTCGTTTTAATATTGTTAATACAAGAACTGAAAGCATCAGTAGAAAGGATCTGCTTCCTGTAACCCCAAAAGAAAGCTATTACCTGAAGCAATGTCCTTGGACAATTTCTGAACTAAAAAAAATCAAAACAAAACCCACAAAAACACAAGCCATCAGCATGAAAACTTTAGTTGAAACAACATCTGTTTTCAAGGACTTCCTCAGTCATGCTGTTTGCCTTGCAAGGTAAGCTGGTGTATTCTGACTCCCCAGGTTGTGGTACTGCAACATTAGGAAAACCCTTCGTGGTGGGCATCTGTTCAGTTGTATTTCATACACAGGAAATATATTCTAAACTCCAGATACGAGCTCATCAAGTAATTATTCCTTTAAAATTTGACAGGGAATAAATTAATTCAATATAGTTGTCACTAACTTTTTTTGTTATTGTAATTCGTTCCCAGAGATTCTTGCCACAAGATGTGTAACATTTATATTGAAAAATAAGAAGTATTTGCTCTTTGGAAAATAGTTCAGATTAACTTCAAGTAGTTAAAAGTAGTATGTTTTTTGAACTGTAATGATTAGCATAGTTTGTTCAGTGTAAAGTACTTATAATTGAACATAAGCACGAAATATTACTAATGATTAAGTACAACATTTTAAAATTCTAGGTAAATTGTGGTTCTTTTAAAATGCTGCGGGTGTAAACACAATAGGGCGGGAGGAAATTTTGCTACAAAATATAGAATTAAAATGCAGTCCCATTGCCTGCTACAATATGCTGCAGGACATCCCTGTAGCATTTCCTTCCTATGGTTATTACTTTAGGCTCACCCTTTTAATGAAGATCTGAAAGCATTGAGCTTTCAAACAAAAAGAAAAATTAATTCCCTGCTTTTAATCAGTAAACTTATGTCAACACAACATGAAAAGGAATTAGTAAGTAGTCCAAAATGCTCTGTGATACATACATTTTCTATTTACATATTTTTCATAGCTGGTGTCTTTTGTTAATTTAGGAATATATATAGCAGATTATTTAACCCCACCAAGGTTCATATATTGTACATGCCGGTTTCACAAACTGAGTTTCACAGGTTTAAAATTAACATATGTTCTACATAGTGTGTTGTAACACGTACATTCTATTGTGACAATCCATTCGCAACCTTTATGTCAAAAAATACAAGGTAAACCATATTAGCATTCATATTGTAGTAATTTAATTATTTTCAATTCTTTTTTAATTCACCAAGACACTCCTGCTCTGCTGTATTGCAAGGGCTTTTTTGCTTTGTTTTTTGGTTTCATATTTGACATTTCTCTCAGGAACTGACTTATGCTGAATGTGTTTTTCAGTGATAGAGAGATTGCTCCCTTGAGCCAGCACAAATGAAATCTGAAAACCAGAAATGTATGGAACTATCCAAAAGTACTTTTGACTAGTCAGCATGCTGAGTACTCTTCCAATACCTTACTGCACATTCTCTTACAGTCTGCTGCAATAAACTGGGCTTGAATGGTTTATGTTCAGTCATTAGTTTGGCCGCTGCCTATCAATAGCAGCGCATGAAGTTCTATATTGTGTCACGTTGTAGGCATAATGTAACATGACACATCCTAATGTGAAAGGCATGCAGTAGTAACAAGCTGCTGCAATACAGACCGGGAAACCGCCTACATGGATACAACCTGACAGGTGCAAGCTTACTTTGTCCAGCCTTAAATTGATGGGACATGAGCCAGCTATAGTCAGGAAACCACATAAATGTGTTAGTACGGAGATTTCAGCAGCAGTTCTGCATATCAGAACCAGCTTTTGTCCATCACGACTGGAGTGAGGCAAATCAAACTTAGCTCTGTAAACATGTTGTTGTCATTACTGTGCCGACATGTAGCTGTTTCCATTATTTGGATAAAGTCCACATTTTTTGTTCATGTGTGTCTATTTCCTTATTCCTTGGTTTAAATCAGATTCCTGATGAAAATAATACCCACAACTTCATATTGATTTCACTGTATGTTTGTATTTTAAAGTCTTTGAAGCCCTGTAAATTACTTTCTGTAAAATGAATTCAAAACAGTGAACTTCTTTCCAACATCATCATGTTAGCTTCCATTTTACGTCATCTCTTGCACAGTAAGGAAACAAAAAAATTGACTAAGATGCCAAGTGGAATCCCTCATAAATATCTTCCAAAATATTCACAGTAAGAAATACAATTTGCAAAGTTACAGTATGAACAAAATTATAACCACTTTTCTGTGCATGTTTTCTTTCTTCTATTTTTTCATGTGTCAGTCTACAGTAGGAACATAAAAGAATTTGGAAATATTTATATAGAATTCCTTTAGAAAAGCTATGCAGGCTAACATGTTACCTTCTTGTAGGAAGGAAAGATTAGTGAATATGACTTTTTAAAATTCCATTTTGTTCATCTGTAGGATTCAGTTGTGGAATTTTCCTTACAGTAAAGTATCATGTTAGCAATTCTTGCTGGCTGTTTGTTACTTTTAATTCCTCACTTCCTTCTCTGCGAACTGTTTCAAAGAGGATATCAAAACTAACATATACCTGTGACCCCAAAACTTTCTTCTCTACCTCTCCTTCATCCTGCCACCTATATCAAAATCTCTCTATTATTCTTAAAGATACCGCTTGCCCCAGTAATTTCATGTACTGTTGCCATCTAACATTTCTCATACTCAGCTGAAGCTTTTTCTCTCTCTTCAGTTTCTTGGTCTTTCTTTTCCACACATTATAATAATAGTCTCAGCAAAAGCAGAGTAAAAACTCAGCAACTTTTGTCAGGGTCTTCTGTCTCACACAATGTCCTTTTGACTCTTCCCTTTACACTCTTACTTTTTGTCAGTGCCTTACTCAGTGGTCTATTCTTCACCCATCTTTCACAGGAGCCAAAGACTGTATCTTTCCCCCTTCTCATTATTTGCTCCAATCTGTTTTAGTGACAGAGATTCACAAACCTTACGCTTCCATTCTGCTTTGGCTAGTTGTGCTTTTTTCTGCCCTATTTCTCTATCACCCTGAAATTTCCAGAAGCCCAACTCCTCGTTTTTGTTCCAGTCGTTCATTCTTTGCCTCCAAAAATGTAAGCATCACTCTAACATACTTCCCGTCACTCAGGTTTATAATCTGGTTCTCAGACATAATTCTGCCCTCACTTCGAGATGAGAGTCCTGAACAGATTCCAGTCTTTCAGGGACAAAGTCTTCTGTTATCAGAGAGATGATAAATGAGCAAGAGTTACACATTACCAACTGGCAGGTGATAAACCCATCAAAACTATAGCAAACAAGATTTGCTAAGGCAGCTCTTTCCGGTTCCCAGATGTTGCTGAGTTCCTCACTCAGTGGTAGTTCGTCACCCTTGCTGGTTGCAGGGATGTTGTCTCCAAGAGTGACAAGGTCCTGCAAAAAACTCACTTAATCCCTTTTTTTTCGTTTTAACCACAGGCTGCAAGCTGACTAAAAATGGTCCCTATATTTTTTTTCTCCTTCTTCTTATGCAAGAAATCCCAGTTTCTGATACTCTTCCACTCATTTCACAGTAAATCTAGAAGCCAGTTTTTGGTACCAAGTTTGCTGGCATATAAATAAATTAATTGAGTTAAAGTAAATTGAATTAAAGTGCAGCAAAGCACAAGCCTAGATAAGAGAACTATGCTCACAGTGGCTCTCTTTGCAGAACTGGAGATTGTGCAACCAAATTCTGAAGAAAATTGTAGAATTTTGGTTGCAGAAAGAGGCCAGTTGGATTGAGCTAAATCTTTGAAAGAGTATATAGTTTACTTTAATGCAGAAATTCTTTAATCCTGAATACACATTTTGAACCTGCTCAGCTGTTTTAGAATAACTTTTAAGTTAAGGTTTGCTTTCTGTTCATAGTGTGCTGTTGCATATGTATAGGTATATATTCTGAGATTATCATTGTTAATCAAGTCAGCTGGAATAAAATGCTAATTATGTTGGGACTCAGCTGTACTATATGTATATACACAGATAATTGAATTTATATTTCATCTGAAGGAAATTCTCAGTGCAACAAAATATCTTAGACTGAACACGTTAATTAGAAATCAGAAGGAAAATAAAAAATCAATTCCATTTGTTCCAACTGTGGCTTAGAGAGACAATTTTGCAAAGTTCTAAAACCTCCTTTTAACACCAGAGCACTTCTTATCTTGTTGCATAAATTCCCCATAATCATGCTCTTGTTTACAAGCCTGACGTGACTGATTTCACCAGAAAAGCTGTCCATTATTGGATGACAGGGGATAAACCCATCAATAGGTGTAACAAACAAATAAGAACTATTTGAAGAGTAATGTTATCCTATTTCTGTCAGGAAGTATGAGCGAATGACCAAGAGTTTATCATAATTGCAAAGACGATGACTGTTTGGAAGTAGATTTTTTAAATTCTCCTTTTAAGGTTGTTTCTTTAATCTGGAGCTGCAGCAGTGAATTTGACTTTTTATAAATGGTAGGTTTTATCAAGAATATGGTAAAATATTTTACCAAGTTATCTCCCTCACACCAGGAGGGAAGAGAAAACCCTGAAACTAGAAGACTGGAAATTCTTTTCCCCTAACATGTCAGTATTTGCAGTCACAAACAGATGGTGGCTTTGCTCTTCTTACCCCTCCCCTGCAGGACAATGGATATATATGCATATGTATATAACCATATATATAGCATGCATGTACTTAAGACAAGCAATTTACTTTGTCTTCTTTTTTCAATGTTTTATTTTATGTTCCAAACATTTTCGCCTATATACTATGGGAGGTGATCAGTTTAAATGTACAGGATAATATTACAAAAAAGTAAAAACAAAGTTTCAGAAGTAACAGCTAAATGAAGATGTGGATAATTTTTAAGGGATTTTTTTCTTCCATTCAGTTTTAAATAGTCTGATAGCTTTTTATCCAGACAGTTTAAAAAAAAAATTAATTACCTATTTAACATTTCCTCAAAGATTTCTCTGTAAGTAAAATGGGCTCATCACCCTCCACCCCACCTCCATCCCAACCCCCTTTCCCTGGAGACCAAAGCAAGTTGTCTTTAGTACCAGTTATATTGGGCTTCTCACAGGACAATTTTCTCCCTCTATACTTGGGATTTACATATCTTGCCTTTCCTAATGACAAGCCTATCATTGTTTTGCTGTGAAGTCATTATGGTCCTGACGCCTATTTTTGACCACATTCTCGTGTTCCTTGTATAATTGCCTTAAATGACAAATATTCATCACTCTATTTGTAGCATACCTGTAGTTCTCTTCAAACTGCAGATTGAGAGTTGTCATGGTATTCTGTGACATTCGAGCCATCTTTGTAGGCAAGGTATATAACTGATTTGCCTTAAGCTTAAGAACATGGCTTTAGAAATTCTACTTCCTTCTGCCTTTTTAGAATTTTCATCTTTTTTTTTTTAATCATTGAGTTCCACTGTCTATGTCCGTTTTTATAGACTTTAGTGTCCTGTGGGGGGAGGGAGTATGCACATGAAGTTATATTTATATAAAATTATATCTATGGGCCCTTCTAAGATCTGCCAGCTGAGACAGGAGTAACCAACAAAAGTATCTATGTACAACTTGGTAGAGAACATGATTTCTAGGATCTCTGTAATCAAAGTTATATTCATAGAATCTCACATGTTTCTTACAGAAACAATTCAGGAATCTCTAGTGTAGAGATATGAGTTAGAGTGCATTATAATTAGGGATTTTTTTCTTCGAGATTCCTCTTACTACCAAAGATACCAAAGTGAGCATGGTTTGGGTGGTGGTTTCAGTGAAAGCTATGCTTGATTTGTGCTGGGAAGTGTTGTTGGCTGTTGGTGTTGTAGATATTGCCCCTATCATCTGTCTCTTTCTCACTCTCTTTCTCTTCCCCTCCCTCTTTTGCCCGTTTCCTTCTATCTTTCTCTCTACCTCACATTTACTGTTAAATACAATCCGTTCTATTGACTTCAGCGTATGGTCTCATTTGCACCTTAGTTCAGGCAGAGGCATCTCCCAAAAATCATAACCATCAGATCTTAACACTATCTTGATACATTCTGTAAGAATTTGATTTTAATAAATTTGTAATCACCAAAGCCTTCACATGTTCACAAGAAACTTATTTTAGAAATATAAGGCAGGGTCGCTTAAGAAAACTGAGTGCAATTTATTGTAAAGAGCCTGTTTTTGATGCCTCCACTCTACCTCTTTAGAAGTAGCACTTCTGTTCTGAAATGCCATGAAGCTGAAGGCTTGTACTACTTGATATATACCTGTAATGAAGTTATCCTACAAAACCAAGATAACAAGTTACAAAGCAGCAAATACTGGAAGAGATTGGATTAGTAAATCATCTCGTTCCAATAAAAATGTATTTCTCACTGGCTTCCAGAAGACAATAGATTATGCTTTCATATAACACATATTATACATATAAGTTTATATAGTATCCATAAAGTTATATACAGTGTTATATATATAAATAACATTATATAGAGAGAGTGTGTATTGTTATTATTATATGTAATACTACAGAGAAAAAAGGTATAGCTGTGAGGGACAGGTCTGATTAAATTCTGAAGCTATATATCTTATACAGAAAGATAATGTTTATGCATAAATTAAACATTATCAAAGCTGTATTTTTTGTGTTCATGGTAACTGTAATATGGATGAAAAAATACAGTTAGAGAAGTTACAAAAAAAGAAAGGAACAATTTCCTGCAGAATAGGAATCTTTCTTTCAAGTTACTTGTGTAGGAGAGGTCTGGACAGCAACATCAAGTGTTTAATGACATGTGCTTAAACATCAAAAGCTTAAAAGAGTAATTGGACTCTTTATGCAAACTTTATAAAATCCTTTCCCCTCTCTGTCTCCAATCTTTCTATAGTCCTTATATCTCAATGATCATGGCTTTACTCCACTCTCCATTATGTCATGTGCCACAAAGACTTCAGATGATTCCTTCTGCGTTTTAAGTTTCAAACAGTATTTTATTTTATGGTCAGATAGAAAAGTGGGGAAAATATAAACAAACACATGTAAATGTCATTATTACATTTGTTCAGTTTTTCTTTACCTATTTAACAAGTAGAATAAATATCAGAGTAGATTTGAGTCTTATTTTCTAAATAATATCTTCTAAGGTAAAAAAGCCCAATTCAGGAAAAAAGCCCAATTTTTTCCCACCAGGAATAACTATTGACTGATTTCCCTATCTCTATATGCAGTTCTTTCCAGGAAGGCAGGAGGTTTTCAAGATGGATACAACTTCTTTTTTTCTACTGTTAATTATTAAAAGGCACAGATATACACATATATCTGTAACACATTTTTGCAAAAGAAAAAAAAAGGTCAGATTTTAAAAGGGATATAGTTAGCCTTAAATTCTGTTACTGTCTGGATAATATCTGACAAAAGGACACAGTGCCTATCTATTCCATATCAAAAGTGAAGAGGTGAAAATAACTCTGCACCCAATCCTGTCAGTTACCTGAAGATGAATAAGCTGAGAGGCTGAGAACCCCTTCCAGCAGTGCCATTCAATTTAGAGCAGTGGAAGGTTTCATTGAAACTATAACAGGTTTTAGAAAGTCTACAGAAGTGTGACTTTGTTGACATCCTTTTATATTCGGTGAGGAATATTCATGTCTGAAGTTATGCGTCACTGATTACTGTGTGAATGGGGTTATCTGTCTCACAGATACTCATAGAAGCCAGGCAGTAATCCCAAGGAAATGCCATTGTTTTTATTTAATTAACAGTTTTTATTATGTCTTGTAACTGCCTTGTAACCAACACTGTCCCCATAAGGACTTTCTGCCTTCTCAAAGAAAAATAATTTTGCATTATTTACATATGTGAGTGAAGCTCCTGCCTCCAAAGTCCTTTGTATATGAATGGATTTCTGTACTTACATGCCCAGATTTATCCCACAGCTTCTGGATTTTGGCCAGAAATATTCTCCATTCGTGGAGGTGGCAAAGACACTTTTTAATAGTGTGTGTCACAGATTTGGCATCATTTCAGTTTTAGAATTCTGCAATTTGCAGTATAAAGCTTGTGATACATGTACGTATGCATTTCGTGACACAAAGGCACTGCACACTGTATCCAGATCTTATGAACTCTACAGACTGTAAATTAAATAATTTAATATTTGAATTTTAGACTGGGCAATATTTTCTTTGGTTAGGACAGCAGTTTTCTGATTAATGTTTTTAATTTTAAGCAATGTCTAATACATACAATAATAAAAGTGACAGTTCAGCTTATAATGAGTTAAGGATGTTTCTGAGAATACTCAAGAGGTTTTTAAGAGACTTCCAAAGTTTATTTTTACAGAACAGAAGCCCACAAATTAATGCAAATACATTTTTTTCATATTTTACTATGTTTGTGTATCCCGAGGTTTAATAATCTCAGCATTGCATTATGAATAGTGCTTGCACTTTCAAGGCTGTATTCCAGTTAAAATAGTAAAATAACATTAAAAGAGAAAAATAACATTTGCGATCGGCCGCAATGAGAACTAGAAGGAAAGTAAGACATACAGATTGTTTCATGGAAGTTAATAACAAAAATACATATACTGAAAGAATGTAAGTGTCCTATACATGCACACCACTGTTTTTTATAACTCGTATAACTTTGATGGATGTCAGCGGTGCTGCTCTTTGTACACGGAATCCAAAGGTCCCATTTGGACCTGGTTTACAACTTTCTCTATTGACTCACTTTTTCTGACATGAGAGGAGGAAGAGCAGCTGCAATCCTTTTCACTCTTTTGTGTTGGCCTTAACCGATGTGGAGGATCTCTGTTCTGTGAGGTGGAGCATGGCATTGTCCCTAAGTTTTCATCCCAGCGTCTGTCTGTCCAATGCCAAGTGGGTGAAATGAATCTCCTGCAGTACAAATAAGTTTCTTGAAAACAGTTGCCCAATAAAATTGTTCTGTTATTGCTGTTAGGTTTACAAAACCAGCTTTTCAGATGTTAGTCCTTTTCATCAGAGTTCACAAATAATGTCAGGAAACAATAGCCTGTGTCAGTGGAGACATACTTTGTGGAAGTAAATGTATTTCATGTGGGGTGGAGGGTGGCCTTGATGCTTATGAAAACGTAAACACAAATAGATGCCCACTGTGTTTTTTCTGTTTTCTCTGGCTGACCTCCACTGATGTAGCTGAGGTTTTCTCTTGTGATATTTTCCAGGTTATATAAAAAGAGATTTTTTGTTTTGGCCTCCCAGCTGAAATGATGAAACATAAAGCCTTTTTTCAGGCTGTGGAAGCCTGATGGATGTGGAACAGCTGGTGGGCTGCAACTGGGCTCTGAAAGGAAGTCTGAGAGATGCAATGGGTGTTATGGTTAAAAGTGAAAGATGAATAAATTTTTTCTGCTTTAGACAGATGTATAGAAATCTGCACAATGTAAATTTGCTGATTCAAATACTTTTGAGAAGATATATAGAGATGATGTAGTGCAACATTAGAATTAGGTATTTTCTGGTAAATAAAACTGGCATCTAGCATACAAACGGAGCAATATGTTAAAAGAGCTGTAATATTTTTGCTTTTTAAATATCTGGTATCTGAGCTAGCCTGTGCTGCAGAGAACTGAGATATGCAGATCTTGCCAGGAAAAAAGAAAACCAAAAAAAAAAAACCACGAAAAAAAGTGCCAGTTACCAGGAAAGAAATGAGCAGTGAAGAGTGAAACATTTGATATGAAGAGGACAGAAAGGGGAAGCCTGTGATGCAGCAAAGGAGTGGTGAAAGAAAATGAGGAAAAGCACAGCACAAAATCCAAGGAAAGGCAGCATTTAAGTGGCCTGGATGCAAATAACACATTGCTGTCTGTTGGTTTCTCTAGCAAGATAAAAACAGTTTTCCTATGAGGTTGATTTCATAGAGAAAGGAAAGTAACAGTATATTATGAGGGAATGCCCTAAAAATGAAAAGCTCAGATAGCTTTAAGAGCAACAAAAATTATTTATGAAGCAAGTGAGGCAGAGGTAAGACTTCTTTTTCTAGGGGGGGAAAGTTTGCAAACAAAAACATAGAGAGAAAAATAGTACTTAGGGAATAATGGATCATGCAAGAAATAAGGATAAAATTATATAATTTTATCTCAGATTTATTCTGAGACTACTTCAGAATATTCAAGTCCAACAGGCAGGTTAGAAATATAGAATTCTTGACTAAGAATTTCTCTTGAAAAATTTAATCCAGGAGGTAAACTCAAAATTCAGATGTAACTATATTTTTCATTCAGTGAAGTAATTCCGTGACTTGCACACCAGTTTCCTACAGAAAACTGAATTTTGATTTGTGTTAAGGTTTTATTGGTCCATAATGTCCCATTTTCACTGGACATAGAGAAAGAGTTTCTAGGAACAACCTTGTAAGTGGGACGGAACCTTAAAGCATGTCAATGGGTTAAGGATTCTCCATAAATGTTTCTCCTCTCTGGATTCTATGTGTGACACAATTATGGTACATCTTCTTGAGAGGGCATGGATAGCATCTCATCTGACTTGGTGTCTGAGTTCATGAGACATTTAGGAGTGTCTTATTTTGAAAACTTCATCTTCTCATCAAACTGGTTAAGAGTAGCCAAGAAGTCAAAAAGTTCCTTTGTGGGCACTAAAAGACAAGTATAAAGGCAGTACAATCAAAAACTCTAATTTCCTGTAATTTGTTTACTCATTTTTGTAGGTTAAAAGAAAATTATTCTCAACATAAAGAAAATAGAAGATAAAAAAAAAAGGGGGGGGGCATATTTTGAGCACATTTATAGAGTGCCTGCCTACTTAATGGAAAAAGTGAGACTGCATGCTGACTGGAGCTTGAACTTTGTCTGTCCTGCGCATATTGTGTTTACAGCAAATATTTCACTTAGAATTCTTACTTTTGGTTTAAAAAAGAAACTCTAATACATTGCACGCCCAGCTTTCTAGCTTCATAGGTATCATGTAGCTGAAATAATACAGTAACTATTGGACATGTATTTTAGAAATTATCTGAAGTATGGTTTATATATTCTTCATACAGTGCAGGAAATTAAAATCAAAATTAGGTAAATTCTATGAATATGTAGAAAATTATCCTTATGTTTCCTGTACGTGACTTTACTAGTAATATTGTTGGAGTGAATGCTTATATTCATATTGCATAGTTCTNCACCTCGGGAAAGAAAATGGGAGTCTCCGGCACCGCCGCTCGCCCGTGGCATGGCTCCGGACATCCCTCTGGCTGTTAAAGTCAAGGTGTTTTCCCAGCAAGCAAGGGATCCCTTCGGTGCATCCGCACCTGGATCCCTGCGATGGCCCCCGCAGCCACATGTCGCTCGTGAGCTGGCCCCGAGCCCCGCGTCCGAAGCCCTTTGTGGGTGTTACTGTCTCCTGGAGTGTGTTTGCCTCCTTGCATTGTTCTGAAATCATAGGTGCTTGCTCGCACTTTCAAATACCGGGTTACCTTTCCCTATCCAAAATTCACATAACTACTGGGCTTTTATAGACAGGATTACTCAAATTCCTGTAAAAACGTTGTACTCTGGCAGCTACATTACTCAGTCCCACGTTTCTCCTCAAGGTTACTGGCAGAGCAGAAGAGACAACTGGAGGGATTATTTCCTCAATTTTTGAAGTAGAGAGCTTGCAGGTTAAGTTAAATAACTAGTGAGAGGAGGCTTACTCTGCTACAGGAGAGTACGAACCAGAGAGTCTGAAACGCTCCTTTCAGCTGTAGGTTCCTCTCAGCAGTCCATCATACTATATGAGACCCTGCAGAGGCACGAGGCAGTCAGGTAAGGGATTTTATGTCCTGAAATGTCTCAGAGGGCTGAACTGAGGACAATCCTCAAAGCCCTTTGAGCATTTCTGGAGGAAAGTATTTCTAGGTATGCAAAAATATGTAATAGAAAGTAGTGCTGGAAATAAACATGTCTTATCAGAAGAATCATAATAATGATTTGAGTGTGTATGGATTGCAGCCAGTTTAAACACAGGCAAACAGATTGAACTTTTATTGTTGTGAATACAGAACATACTCTCATTCATATTCTTTGATTGAAAATCATTATTACTTTGCCTATAATTGCCATANTTTTTTTGGGGATTTTTTTTTTTTTTTTTTTTTTTCTATAATGCTGATGCATAATACTGGGCAGTTACGGCACTGACTTGAACTGGTTTTAAATATTATTTAAACTTGCTTTGAATGATGGACCAGGACACAAACGGTGCCCAAATGTGGGTGCGGCAACTAAGGCCTTGCTGGAAAAGGGAGCGTCCCGTTTTCTCCGCGGGGCCGCGCCGCGCACCCTCGGGGCTTTGGCGCCGGCGGTACCGCGGGCGGGGCAGNTGGGCTTTTATAGACAGGATTACTCAAATTCCTGTAAAAACATTGTACTCTGGCAGCTACATTACTCAGTCCCACGTTTCTCCTCAAGGTTACTGGCAGAGCAGAAGAGACAACTGGAGGGATTATTTCCTCAATTTTTGAAGTAGAGAGCTTGGCAGGTTAAGTTAAATAACTAGTGAGAGGAGGCTTGCTCTGCTACAGGAGAGTACGAACCAGAGTCTGAAACGCTCCTTTCAGCTGTAGGTTCCTCTCAGCAGTCCATCATACTATATGAGACCCTGCAGAGGCACGAGGCAGTCAGGTAAGGGATTTTATGTCCTGAAATGTCTCAGAGGGCTGAACTGAGGACAATCCTCAAAGCCCTTTGAGCATTTCTGGAGGAAAGTGTTTCTAGGTATGCAAAAATATGTAATAGAAAGTAGTGCTGGAAATAAACATGTCTTATCAGAAGAATCATAATAATGATTTGAGTGTGTATGGATTGCAGCCAGTTTAAACACAGGCAAACAGATTGAACTTTTATTGTTGTGAATACAGAACATACTCTCATTCATATTCTTTGATTGAAAATCATTATTACTTTGCCTATAATTGCCATAATTTATCACATTGTTGAAATTTGCCAGTAATATGGTGCTATTTGTCTACAGTTCCACTCTAATTGCACATAATTAATTATTCACTTTGCTCAATTGCTAATTGCCTTTTAACATACACTTAAATATAAACATAAAAATACCACTTCAAAGAGAATAGAAACATAATTTGTTAAACTTTTTATATCTGTTATAATTGTAGCTTCATAGAGTGAGGGATTGGTAAAAGTGTTAAAACAGTAGGTCATGACTTAGTAAATTATGAGGCCCTTGCTGGACATGGAGGTGAACACTGTCTGCAAGGGTGAGCAAAAAGGGTGAGGTAGTTAGTGCCTTCTTTGCTTGAGTCTTTAACGGAGAGACCAGGGCAATCAGTTCCCTAAGCTGGTCAGGGAACAGGGGCAGGGAGCAGAACAGACCCCCTGCAAGGCAGGAGGAAGTGGCTAGTGACCTGCTGTGTCGCTTAAACACTCGCAAGTCTACGCGGCCGGGTGGGATTCAACTGAGGGTACTTAGAGAGCTGGTGGAAGAGCTCACCAAAACACTCTCCTTCATTTGTCACTGGTCCTGGTTAACTGGGGAGGTCCCAGGTGACCAGAGTGTAATGCCCGCCTTCAAGAAAGGTTGTAAGGAGGATCCAGGGAATTACAGGCCTGTCAGCCTGACTCCAGTGCCAGGGAAGGCTACAGAACAGATAAGAGTGCAATCACATGGTTTGTACAGGGCATCTAGGGGATCTCTCAAGGCTAGCTAGCATGAGTTTAGAAGAGGCAGGTCCTGTTTGACGAACCAGATGTCCCTTTATGACCAGGTGGCCCACTTATTGGATGAGGGAAGACTGTGGAAATTATCTACCTGGACTTTAGTAAAGCCTTTGATACTGTCTCCCACAGCATTCTCCTGGAGAAGCTGGCAGTCCACTATCTGGACAGCTGCATAGCTCCCTGGGTTAGAAACTGACTAGATGCCCAGGCCCAAAGAGTGGTGGTGAATGGAGTTGCATCGAGCTGGAGGCTGGTCACTAGTGGTTTCCCAGAGCTCAGTTTTGGAGCCAGTCCTGTTTTATATCTTTATCCATGTTCTGAATGAGGGGATTGAGTGCACCCTGAGCAAGTTCACAGACAGCACTAAGGTGGGTGGGAGTGTTGATCTGCTGGAGAGCAGGAAGGCTCTGCAGAGGGATCTGGAAAGACTGGACTGGTGGGCCAGGGTCAACTGTATAAGGTTCAGTAAGGGGAAGAGCTGGGTCTTACACTTGGGTCACAACAACTTCCTGCAGTGCTGTACACTGAAGGAAGAGTGGCTGGAAAGCAGAACAGTGGAAAAGGATCTGGGGATGTTGGTCAACAGCCAGATGAACATGAGCCAGTGTGTGCCCAGGTGGCCATGAAGGCCAATGGCATCCTGGCCTGTATCAAAAATAGTGTGGCCAGCAGGACCAGGGCAGTGATTGTCCCTCTGTACTAAGCACTGGTGGCTGCACCTTGAGTACTGTGTCCAGTTCTGGGCCCTACACTACAAAAAAGACATTGAGGTGTGGGAGTATATCCAGAGAAGGACAATGGAGCTGGTGAAGGGTCTGGAGCACAAGTCTTATGTGGAGTGCCTGAAGGACCTGGGGTTGTTTATCCTGAAGAAAAGGCTCAGGGGAGAGCTTCTTCTTCACATTACTGATTTTTAAAATTACCTAGGAAAGGAGGGTGTAGCAAGGTGGGGTTCAGTCTCTTCACCCAGGCAACCAGTGACAGGACAAGAGAAAATGACCTCAAGCTGTGTCAGGGGAGGTTCAGATTGGACATCAGGAAGAATTTCTTCACTGAAATGGTGGTTAAACATTGAAATAGGCTGCCAGGGAAGGTGGTGGAGTCAGCATCTCTGGAGGTGTTCAAGAAATGGCTGGGTGTGGTACTAAATTCTAGGGTTTACTGGTGTTCAGTCAAAGGTTGGACTCGAAGATCTTAGAGGTCTTTCACAACCTTAATGGATCTTTGATTCTATAGATTCAGATGCTCGGTTTCTATACACTTGAGTGTACTTCAGAGCTTCATAACTAGGTGAATTATAGTGTATGAGGTGACAGTTTATCAGAGGAATAATCAAAAAATCTGGTTTAAAATATCAATAATCTTATTCTAACCTCTCTGCAAATACAGTCTTTATTGTTGTGAGGCTGAAGAGGGAAGGCCCCAACTTTGGCACACCACCACTTAATAATAAAAGACTGGTTTGCAACACTGTCAGAGCCTTGGTTTTGCCTTTTCTGGTGACAGGATCTCGTATGACTGGAGAGAAAGCAAAACACTTAATACTTCCTCAGTGTACCAGCAAATAGAAATGAGAGTGTATGACATAGCTCAAAATTACACTTCTAAATGCAATTTATAACACCATGCTTAGAAAGAACCCAGTAACAGTCTAAGCAGAAGAAAATCTTAGCATCATAGTAGAAATCATTTTCCTGAATTCAGCTGTCTCTAGAACTGAGAAGTATCTCACAATCAAGTAGTTATTGAAATCCAACCTCTTAGTCCTGGTGCATATTTATGTGCATATAAATATATGTATATATGTATATACATGTATGTGTACATTTCTAGACCAGCAATTAGGAATAAATTTGAGAGTCTACTGGATCTAGAATTAGTATGCTGCACATCCGTAATTAGTTTGCATTACTAGCATGTCTCAGATATTAATAAGGGCTGTTGCAAGAGAGCTAGCTGACAAATTTGGGAGGGTTAATTAGCTTAAGAATACAATACCCATGTATTTGTATTTTATCATAATTATTTTGAGAACAATACTAACTGGAGAAAAGAATTTAATGGACTTATAAATGGACATGAACAAACTGTACCTCAAAGATGGTTGCAGCTCACTTAGGATTCAGAATGCCATCCCATTTTCATTCTCAGTATGAATTGAGTTTGTATTGTACAGTACATAAATGATTTTCCTAGACTTTTTAAAAGGCAATATGTATTAATATTTTAAACTGAAGTAATTGCTTCTTGTTCAGCAATGGGTTTCATTTATGAGTGTTTATCCCTAGCAAATGGAAAGTATGGTTAATCTAAGTTAAAAATGGATTCTTTAAATAGCTCTAATTGCGTTCTGTTTATATTTGTATGTTTTAGACTCTTAAGATTTAATCAGTAGCAGTTCTAACAAACCATAATGTTTATTAGCTGGTTTTAAATTATTCCTATGGATGATAGCTCAATGAAAAAATAAATGATGATTTTCCTAGTATAATGCATGGTAAATAAAAGATGGACCTGCACAGAAAAGAAAAATTACATATTATATCACTTGATTTTTATATTAGAAATACAGACAAAATAGAAGAAAACTTGAAACAGGAAAGGGAACAGCTTCCATTCCTAATTTCACTTATGCAGGTTCTTTGTAATTTTGCATGCTTGTTTGGTTGAATCTAAACTTTGGAGTGTTATTGCTCTTTTAGCTTTGTTTTACAACAATCATAACAATTTGTTACTAGATACTGGCACTTGTGTAGATGCTATTAACTTTACGCTCCCAAATCATACCTTGCATGCGGATCAGGTACGAAATTATTTCTGAAGCCTCTGTTTTATCTTGCCTGCATTTGCTATGCAAGTAAGGAGATGAATTAATAGATATCAAGAAAGATTTTTTTTCAATGAAGTGTTCATATCAATAGAGAGACAGTGCAACGTATATAACAGAATAAAGTGATAATCTGAAATCCTTTAATTACATCTGTCTAGATAATGTATAAGGACAAACTGAAAACTAATTCTCTTAGGTCTAATATTATATTATATTTCATGAGATCACTTTTAAAAAATAAACCATCAAAATATTTTACATTAAATACTTTAAAATGCAGTACTAAAATATATTAAATGTTGAAAGATAGAAGAAAGTACCAGTTCTTTTAACTAAAACGTAATGAATCCAAAATGAAAATGTGTCTGGATTATATTGGTGTTATATATCTCTAGGCGTTCAGGGTAGAGTTCTGCTGTTCATGGTAACCAAAACCTGGTTACTTAAAGACGTGGAGCCAAATTCCCTGGTTGGATTTTCAATGTTCTTGCGATTTCTGGAAACAGGTTAGAAAGAGGCTATTTCAGAACACGTTTCCCTGGAAGTGCTCCAAAAGGTTGGTCTGTTCAGGATTATCAAAATACCCTGCCAAGAAATGTCTGACGTACTGTGTGTGATCCCAGGAAGGTGGGGGTGAGTGGGCAGGGTGTGCCAGCTCCAGATTATCTGAATTCTTCCATAAAGGGAGTTGTCAGCAGCGGCAGAGTTGTATTTGCCTTTTTTTAAAATATGATTTTATTAATATAGCTGAGTTCTATCAATCCAAAAATGGGCAGTGGTACGATACATTTGTTTAATGTTTCCAGCTGATTTTCCGTGGAGTAAAGTCTTGCAGTCACATTATGCATTTATGGATTTCTCTCCATTCTCTTCCACCTCCTCAATAACTTTAAAACACAAATGCTTCAACTAAATTTGACAGGGGATAGAGGTCTCAAAAATACTTATGTTCTTACAAGCTCCAGGAAAAAAAGAACACATATAACCTCTGAGTGCCCTGTTAGACAGAAAATAGGCAACAGGAGATTAATCCCAGTTAGACACTGGAGAATCCATTTAGGGGGAAAAAAGCATTACAAACCTCCTAACTGCAAAGAAACATTCAGAGTTTTCACTGTCTTAAACAGCTAAATCAACAAGTCACAATCACATGAAAAATTAAGGTTTTTTTCTGGTACATTAGAGTTAGTGTGTTTTGAACATTTAGAGGAAAAGAATACCTCCAAATTGGTTAAAAAATTTAATGTTTAATTCTAATCTTTTCCCTGGTGATATTGAAAGCACTTCAAAATATGGATTTTTTACAATCTCTAGACCAATTCTGTTTCTGTTGCATTTACAGTGTACTCAGTCATTAAATGAAATAGCACTTTTCTCCTTGTTAAGCTTATTTGATTGGAAAAAAAAAAAACCCCAAGGTTTAATAAAATATAACTTTGAATTAGTTGATTAAAGCCAAGTCTCTTAAAATATGTGATTTTCCTCTGTGGTTCAGGTAATCTTTTCTTATCTGATCTAGCGTTGTTCAAAGCCTTATGGAGATTTCCAAGTTACCAGTAGAATGTAAAATTAATTTCCACAAATCCATTTTACTTTAATTTTTCCTAATAAAATGGTAATGTTCTGATTGTAAAGTAAGGGTTTGCCTTTGTGTATGTGAATATTCTTGTGTTTCTCACTGGAAGTTAACCCTGGCAGTGAATTCTCTGCTTTAAAAGAAGTGCTGCCTGAAGGTTAAATAATACAGTTTTAGATATTTAGGTATTACTTATTCCCAGTCACAGAAAAGATTAATAAAAGGCAGTATTAGATTGTGTTCTCTTCTACTGTAGGGAGAGATTTTTACTTACAATGAAGAGGAAAATTCAGACAGGATTCCCTCACTAAGGTGACAGTGGTTGTAGGGTTGGAAAAGCTCAGCTTTGCTCCTGTAAATAAATATTCATGGAAGATTAGGACATTATATATGCTTCCTAAATTTAGCTTTGAATCTAGTTGCCAGTTATGTTGACGCCAACACCTCCAAAATGTGAAAACCTCAACCTTGTTCAAACATGATTTTAGAAATTTATTCCTCCTTTATACGTCAGATTTTTTTTCCATTATAGTAAAAGTAAAAACTTTCCAACTTTAAAGACGTACATGAAATGCCAAAGGTTTGGCCCAAAGAAAACAACAGCTCCTGCTCAGGAAGACTCTGGCCAATAAATTGCTGGAGGCTAACCCCATCATGTGGAAAAAGTAATTCTGTACAACTGCCCTATTAATGTCCAATACTGGAAGCAGAACTTTGGGCTAGGTCAAGTGTTGGTCTAAAATATTGCACATGATTTTATATTGTGTTCCATGGTCAGTATCTCAAAGTGTGTTGCTTTCCATTTTGCTTTCTGAATAAGTCTAATGACATTCCAAATCTCATTGCAGAAGATGAAATCAGGAATCTAAACCTGCTGGGAATGCCTTAGACAACAGCTCTCCATTATTTCAGGGATAGTCTTTCTCACTCTGTTCATGTATTAATACATTGTATAAATAGTTAGTATCATGATAAATAGGGAAGAATGATTGCCTCAGTGGGTGTGGTACTCTGTTGAGGTGTTCAGTCTTATTTAAGGGAAGAGAGAGGACTTTAAGTTCTTGCCATATGGTTCCCTCAATCATTGTCTTCTTTTATGGTTTTGACAATCAATTCCATTCTCTAGAAATTTTCTATTTGGCATCAGGTCAGATTTCCTGGTATGGGTGATACTTATTTCCCAACACAGGCAAGATGCAGTTTTCAAAGACTTAGAGGAAGACTAAAAATCACTTTGGATCTACTCCTATTTATTCAGAAAAAGAAATTACAAAGGATTGATTAAGATTAAAAGTGTTAACTCTGGGAAAACATGTATGGGGAGGAGGAAACTTCTTGAATCTTCTGAAAATGCTGTGGGATGGTACTGCACACATGTTGTGGGAGGCATGATAGTGGCCTCATGAAAAAAAGGAGAGGTGGCAAAGAACATGCAGCAGTCATGTATGCCATTTAGCTTAATTTCTGTAAAGATCCTAAATGTGGAAAACAAACAGTACAAAATTCTTCTGTCTCTATGTACTTATATTTAATACACCCAGAATCTAGATGGACACTGTTTTTCAAAATTATGATTGCATTGTTCCCCTTTGTATTTAATTTTTAAAAATAAATTCTGTGTACTCAAGGTCAGATTTTTAAGTATGTCCTCCATGCCATTGCCCCCAATGACCGATGCTCGTAGATTCTGTATTGACTCACATGATGACACTTTACCATAGTGCTGTGTTTCTTCGACCCACCTTGGAAATTACATTAGCTCACTATAGATTTTGCACAGAAGATCAAACAGATTTAAATTTATTCATATGCCCTGTGATTCTGAGGATGTTTTCCTCTTTTGTTTTGCAAACATGACATTTGCTTTCCAGTCCCCCAGCTTGAATAGATTTTGCAGTTTGAGAAAAGCAGTGAGGAAAACATGGCTGTACTCCGTACCAGTTCTTTTCAATGGTTCTTTCTTCTGTTGATCTTTTCGTTTGTCTTATGTTGTAGAATCAAATCCTTCATCACCAAGATTAGAAATAACTAAAAACTCTTCATTTTGACTGGACAGACACTACTATGTGAGAGTTATTTGCCTTTTAAAATACTTAACTGCATACAGTTAGTCCTCCTTGCCATATTTGCCTGCATTCATAAAATTGTGAGTGAAAAATGTTACAAGACAAAGACTTATTTTAAGCATTTTATAAAGCTGTTCGAATAGTGCATTGATAACATCTCAGCAGGTGGAGGTCCCATGTGATTCCACCATTCAAGAGAACTTCTTTCATATGTGATTAATTCCAAGATCCATTTAATCCACCACATTATGGTGGTCAATTTGGGGCATCTGTGCTGATGAAAATGACTTCTGATTGTACCTAAATGGCTTTTACATGCAGTACTCCATGCCAGTTTGCGCTCCAGTTCAAAGTGAGATAAAATAGAGTCCATTTTCTGGATAGGGTTTTTTTTTTTCCCCTGGTTAGCTAATCAGAATTTATATTTTATATCAAATTAACTGGTTGGTAATGTCTTATTTAGAAATATTCCTAGATAATTCTGGGTATTTTTCCTTTAAAAATTAGACCAGTGGCATTTTGATTTTATTTGTCATCACTTTTTCTACAGTACATATTAACATTAATCTCTGCATTACTAAACAAATGATCCATCATGGACATGTTGGCTCAAATAATCTGTACATGTGCAGAAAAACAGATGCACTGGCCAGAGAATTTAATAGGTTCTGTTTTAGAAATGGGCTGCATGAAGAGAGTTTTCTTTAAAGCCAGCGTGTGTTAGAGATTCTGCCTTATTCCTCGCTTCCTAAACTCCAAAATTCTCCTTTCAACCGATTTTCAGTGTGCCAGGCATCTGTGTGTGAACTGAATTGCTATCTCGGCCAAGAGACAGATTGTAAAATGACTCTGTAAGGATTAAGCCCTAGGTGACTACCTGATAGAATGATGCAGTCGATCTTAACTGAGAGATTCATCTGATATCAGTCAAAAAAAAAAAAAAGGGGGGGGGGNGGTGGGGGGGGAAAGGGAGAGGTAGATTTAAACTTGGCTTCCAGCTTTAGTTATCTACTAGTAATTCACACACTTTTCCCCCAGGAGATTGTTACAGTCTCTCAGGCTTCTAAACAGATCATGATTCTGGTTGCCACTCTGTCTAAGGATGGGGAAAAGAGAGAAGAAAGAAAGGAGTGTCTTATGATATCTTTTTGAAATTAGTAGAGGAATTGATACTGTTATGTTATTCTATATTTTCTATTTTAGACATAAAAAAACAAGTATTGCAAATTATTAAAAAGGTACATTAAACATTAATAAAAATGTTTAATTGTTCAGAAACTCTAAGATGAAATTAAACATTAACATTTTATTTTATATGGTAATGACGTCTGGAAAGTGTGAAAAAATCATGGAAATGTGAACATTAATTCTAGTAGGATTATTTTTTTAGCTGCTATTAGTGGATTGACAGTCTATGATAAAAAGCTAGAATTCCATCTCAAGAACAGTTATAGTACATTGAGAACCTTCTTTTTCTGCACTTCATTGTCCTATAGTATTTTGAAATAGATAAGGAGTCATCAGTACCTTCATTGCAGGTGTTGATTAATATCTCTAAATTTTATTGTGATTTCTATTTATACAAAAATAGATAATATCTGGAATCTCTTTGTACTTCTAATTTTGTTTTTCAGACTCTGAAATAATCTCCTAAGGTTACCAAGACAGAAATTAAAGCAGTTCTTACTAAGTCCTATGATCATAGCCTATGCAGTATCACTTATAATTACCATATTCACTGATAGAAATTAATACTGGAAGGAAATAGGATACAGATCTCAATTACTGTTCAGATTTCTACTGTTTTGAAAAACAATATTGTTTTTAAAAAGTCCATGCAAAAACTCTTGCTATAAAGATCAGCAATTACTGATTACAAAAGGGAGTTCTTCAAAAAATAAAGGGGGGGGGGTGAGAAAATGCATACAATAAATACAAAAATACTTTAATTTTTTTCCTCTAAGAAATCACAAAAGATTGCATGTAACCTACCATTTTGTACTGTGAAATGTCTAAGCAGATGACATTCTTTACAGCAAGACCACAACCAGCTGGAAAGAATTTTAAAACACTTGTATTTTCTCTTTTAAACTCCAGAATACATCACCACATGCAGATTTGTTTTACTAATAACCATACATTTGTTTCAGTCTCCTCATTAGGGAACAAAAATTGTTTAGTGATCCAGTTTGTTACGGTCAGTATTCTGATGAAAACAGGGTACTCCTTTGCTTCCAGATAATCCCAGCTAGTTTACTAAGTGGCTTGAATGAGTAGGAGTCAGAAAAATAAGACCATATCTTTCTGGCATTGGGAATTTGACAGAAAAGTCAGATGTGTCACTATAGAAAGGAATTTCCAGGAGAAGCTAGGGCCTGCCTTTGAATTTCTTTGAATCTTTAAACTCTTTCTTTCTAGGTTGTACCCTACGTTGTACCCAGCCTTCTAGGTTGTACTTCTTGGAGAGACGTCCTGTCTGAAAGTGTAGGCATGCCCTTAAGTTGATCTTTCCACAAGCTGATAGACTCCGTATACTTGGTTTAGCTTATTAATATTATTTTAAGCCATGTGCAAATATGTAGTACCTTTCCAGTGAAATCCAGTAACCTGCTTAAAACCGGTATCAGAACTGTACCATGGAGGTTTGTTGAGTTTTTTTTAAGATTGGAACAAGGTATTTTTTTATATGTCTAAAAGCCAAAAGTAACACCTGTCTTGATCTCTTGAATATTTGAAGCCATTGTCTAGTTAGGCTTGTGCTTAACCCTAGCATTTGTCTGGCTAAACAAATTTTGAAGGTACAGCCTGTATTTTTTTAGTGAGACCATAACACATTGTCCTGCTGTTCATTTTACTGCTTAGTTTGTTGATACATCTTTCGAACTGCCAATGACCATTACATCTCATTTATGTTAGTAAACACTGTCTTAAGAACCATGAAATGTTCTACCTTTTAAGCCCCTTTTTGGCCTTTGTGAAGGCACCTGGAAATCAAGAAAATTCAAGGGAAATAGGATGTCCCAGTAACTGGTTTTTAAAATATTTTCTTTTTACTTTAAACATACAGTGTGATGCACAAATAAAGATCAAGGTGATCCAGATTTGATATGGAAGATTCATGTGTTAGTATGCATTTTGGGATTAAGGACATAATAATAAAAGCAAAAAACAGAAGGTGGAGTAGATGTTTGTGTTTAAAAATATTTACTGCCAAGATTGCTAACAGGAAATGAAGCCATAAGAGAATGTCTTGTTTAACTAAATTCAGAAAGTTTCAAATAAGGTTAGCTGACATCTGTAGATCAAAAGTTTTCTCATGAAAAAGGGTTAAGTGCCAGATGGACCCAGTGTCAGTTCTGAAAACTTATCACTAATATAAAATTATCCAAGCTATTGTTAAATTAAATTATCTCAAGGTAATAAATAAATCCAAAAGACAATATGAAGTTGTCCAAGCCAGAAATCAAATTCCTCTTTTGGCTACTTCGCAATAGCTGGCTTTTTGTCTTTTTTCTTTTAATATACAAGCTCTTTTCTGATAGTCTTTTCATCTCTTAAGTTCTGTGGTCATCTTATTTCCTTTATTGTAATTAAGGTAAGCTGCATGATTCAGCCCAACAGTTGTCCCTTGTAACTGCTAAGGTAATAACATGTGTTATCTTATTCCATCTCTTAATATAGTCCTATATTGATTCCTGTGTTGTCTGAATGTAAGCAATGGATTCAGGCTTCCTGAAAGGCTGAAGATGGAGAGGTCCCCAAACCTGGATCTTCCGGTTTCTATTCTCTAATGATAAATTCTTCACCAAGACTGGTAATTTGATGTCTTAGTGAGTGTGAAAACCCTCTAGCTATCTCCTCTCTGCAGTCTCCCATCTCAAATTAGCATTTTGCTTTCTTAACCCCTACACTTGAAGACTTCAGGATATTAGCCAGAGCTTTGCCTCAGAGTAGCCACTAAAACTCTGCCGTTCCAGCTCCCGGACACTTGGGACCTTTGGCCATATAGTCTGATCTACCATAGACATTTGGTCACGTGGCATGATCTGTCTTATTCATCCAAAACACATTAAGTGTTCAGACGCTGAATGTATCTCACAGACAGGCCAGGTTTAAACAGTAGACCAAATAATGTTATTTCTACACAGTGACATTTACTTCAGCTTTACTAAAGACATTATAGATGACACAGTGCAGGTTAACAGGTAGGCTAATCCGCTTCACCGTGCATTTTTTAAAAATAGAATATGTAATTTATTATAAACTTGATTACAAGTATTTACTTCAAATATTAAAATTGAGTCATCCATTTCACAAATATCAGCATGGCAGATGTGGAAACACAATGTTGTTTAATCTCTAACCATAAATTTGAATAAAACTGAAGTATTTTTATTCTTACAGATGTCTATCATCTAACCAACTGTGGCCGTTTTCCTGAATCATTTCATTTCATACAGATAGATGAACATTATACCAAACTTAATTTTCTGTGATCTTAAAACAGTAGAAAGTTAAAGAAAAGTATGATTCTCAATCTTCTTTTGCATGCTCAGAATTAATTTTATTTTCTTATCATGGGCATTTATCACAGGTACAAACAGTACCTGTGAGTCAGGGAAATTCACTTAAATTATTGCCAATTAACATAAGCTTTTAATCACTGATTCCATTTGTGAGAACAAGAGAAGACAAACAAAAAGTTAGAGAAAACTCTTCACCTTCATCCACACACCTCTCCTTTCCCCTTCCTCATCTCCAGTGTCTGATGTCACATGTTGCATTTGGTGCCTTCAGTGACGGAGCAGGTTGTCCTGGAGACTGCTCTGCAGCAGCTCTTTCCTTTTGCTGCTCTTTGTTTCTTACTCCTGTCACCTGCTCTGGCGTGAATTGTCACATGACCTTCAGACCTTTGGGGGCCATCCACCTGCTCCAGCACGGTTTCATCCATCGGCTATAACTCTCCTTAGAGGTGCACCTTTATTCTGTTATGGTCACAGTTTTTGGAAGAGCAGAAAAAAGCTTGTGGTAAGAATGCAATTAGAAATGTGATGTTTAGGTTTTCGTTAACACACTTCTCACTTCTAAGACTTAAATAATTTGTGCTTTCAAATCCAAATCAAGTAAGACTTTTTTTTCCTTAATCCTCACCACACTGACTAGAGATATATAGGTATATAAAGAATATTAAACATTTATCGTAGGTTATGTATTCCTGCATCTGATGGGTTAAAAAATTTGGGCAATTCTCTACTTGTATTACCACTCAGTGCACAGAAAGCAAATTTTGTGGCAGTCAGTGCTTAGCGATGTTTTCATACATCATTCATTGTTTAAATGAGTGGCACAAACTTGGTGCTTAAAAATCACATGCCTCTCTCCCCTGATCCAAGACACTAGCTGCAAACCCATGCAAACTCTTTTTTTATGTGTGAGATGAAGTGGAAATCCTATCCAGCTGCTGGTTTTGGAAGGGGCAGGGTTGGGGGAAACACTGAAGGTTTTTTAATTACTATTTTGTATCGCAAAAAACATATTCTTGTGGGTGATTCCCTACTGGGGAAGCTGTTCATAAAATGTTTTTAACTTCAGTTGCCATCAGGCCAGCTGCAACTCTAGCATTTCTACATCCTCAAACTAATATGTTCTCCTGCTGATCCTTGCAAGCTCTGCTAGAGCAATATAGTAAATCCATAAGATGGACAGTGAGACAGGTAAGAGAGGCAAATTTTATCCATTTTTAAATAGGCAATTCAAAATTTTCCCCATGACATGATCAATGCAAACACATGCTGAAAGCCCAGGTGATTGCCTAGATTAACAATGTGATTATGTTCTTCTTCATGCAGCCTTAGGGAGGCTGTATAGGAGCATCAGTTTTGTGAGAGGAAGAGCTGTAGTCTGGCGCTCCTGGCAGTGGCTTCAGTTCCCTGAAGGAGGTCAGTGGGACAGGCAGTGTATACAAACACAGGCTACTGCTTCATCTCTGCCTGTACACACGGTTGTTACAAGGCCAGACAGGTCTCCCAAGACTTCTCCAAGTTGTGGAATCACACAGAAAGCAAATATGTACATTGCATTTATCTATATTAGTGTAACTTTAAAATACAGCCTTGTTAAAGTCATGAGAAAACACTCTTTTACAGAGTTTACTCACAGATTTCACAGTACATCTTCATTGTTTCTTCTGTTTACACTATAAAAGCACATACATCCTATATGGATAACACACACCCTGCTGCTTGCAAAGTCAGGCACATACTCATTTCAAAATGTTTATATTGTAGCCTTCACAAAGATGATACTCTTTTAAGGAGTTTTTTGTTTGTGTTCTTTGTCATATTGCACAGAAGCTGGATATTGTTGTGTGTAAAAGATTTAGAATACAAAGGGTCTGGGCTACCAGCAATATCACACCCAAGTTAATACTGCTGTTATTTTTGCCCTTAGCATGCATTCTCTTTTTTAAAAGCTGCTTGAGCAAGATGCTAGATCAAAATTTGCAGAATTAATTGTGGTTAAACCCCAGCGATGTGTGTGACTTTCATTTTGTAGTATATGCAATATATAAGAACAAAACAAACAAAGAAAAGGGTAATTTTTCTGTGTCTCTGTGAGTATCAAATGCTTAATAAAACTCATTTTTTCTTTTTTATTCAGATAGGCAGAAAAATGTCAACGCAGTGAGTTAAATTTCCTAATAATTCACCAGGCTTTTAACACTTATTATTAGTGTGAAATACTGTAAATTAATATGGTGATCAACTACTTCTAACATCCAAACAATTCAAAGACGTACTTCTTAGTACCATGTTGCCATAAAACATTACCCTGGAAAAACTGGACTCCCTAAAGCCACTAAGTCCAGTGGTGCTTTTGATGTTTTTTTGATGAAAAGCAATGGATAAAACTTTTTATAACTTCATGTGTTAATCTTTCCTCTTTATTCTGTCCTTCATGGATTCAGATCCCAAATGAAATTCTAACTTGTGATAAGATTGTGTTGATTTGTTTTGGGATTATTTCTTATTTCTTATTAAGGGTATTGGTTTGGGAAAGGATTATAATAACTTTATATTTAATGATGAGTTTTTTCACTTATGCTTAGTATTTTCAAGGAAAGTGAAAAATTAACATTATTCTTCAGGAAATATTGAAAAAAAAAAACATTTAGGTTTGATCTACTGCATTTTTCTGCATGATGTTGTACCACTGTAAATTGCATATATCATTAAAAAGGAAGCCAGTTTTAATTTCTGTGGGGAAGACACAAAATTAAAAACAGGTTGTTCTTCAGCGAAATTCTGTCACAAATCGTCTCATGACTTCTTGGTCTTGTGATTGTTCCAGATCTACCTAACTAGCATGAGCAGCAATACTGGGTTTTGTTGACTCCAAGGGAAAGAAATATAAGTGAAAATTAATTAATTCAAAGCTAAATAAATAAAGATGGCTTATTGTCGGTGAGCTCCAGCTTCTTGTCATGTATTTTAATTTATTAAAATTGGTGATGAAATTTTGATTAAAGTGGATTTTGAAATTTTGATTTTACTTTGCATTTCCGAGGTGTTTTTACATTTGTCTTCCCGAATGGGAATCTTTAAGTCAAGTACAAGTATTTCAGAATGAGTTTGATTAGAATGTTGGGGTATGAAGAGCAATTTCATTCATATTCTATGTGACAAGATTGAATACTGCAGCCTCATAATGGCCAAATACATCTATATATAAAGGTATTTATTTGTCAGCATTTGTCTTATTATACTGCTTTGGTTTTCTGGCCTAAGTGAATTGTAAAACGATAAAAAAAATGAAAAGACAGAACTAGAGCTTTGACCAATATACCCTAGTGTTCACAGTGTGAGGTAGGAATCATGGTCTTGAGAGGGGAATAATGTGGGAGAAAGCTTGGGGATAGAATTGGTGTTGCAGAGCAATAGAAAGGAGAGCTGTGCCAGCCATTAAACAGTTTCAGAACACAGGCTGAACTGATGAACTGAGGGTGACACAGCATCCCAAGTAATACTCGAGTCAGATGCTAAGTCACCTCTCCTTTCAGTTCTAGAGATGCTGTGATGCCAGGCTGAAGTATTATCCCACCTCTGTGTTTTAAGCATCTGTTTTGCTGGAAAAAAGTTTATTCTGTCTGTCTCTTACCAGCTGCAGAAATTCTTGCTTTTCACTTTCTCTCTTCCACAAGGAGGGTATAGCCTTCCCCTTTTAGAAGGAGAATTAATGCAGAAATCTATGAATGACAGTAGAGGATGGTTTGTGTCTTTTATGTTTCTAGTGCACCCTCATATATATGCTGTACTTTGGTGGTCCTCCTCAGGCCTACTGGATATCCTGAGGTGTACAGCCCCATTGCTAGAAAACCTGAAGTCTTTGAAGATAGGAAACTTAAAGGTGCAGAGAAACTAAGTCAGGCAACACAGTCAGTGTAACTAGAAATGCTTGAGAGGCAGAAATAAAATAATGAGGAAAAATGTCAGCTGCTAAAGAAAGAAACTTTTTCCCGTCATCCTCCACAGATGAGGTAGTGAACACTTTCATGCTACCTGCAAAGATGAATTCTAAATATTTGGGATATGAGGAAATGAACAGCTATGCCACTGAAAGTAATACGAAAGAAGCAGAAAATTGGTAATTATTTCATATGTTTCTGCAATGGTTACATTGTTAAGGTCCACAAAAGCCTGCAAAAAAGTAAATCAGTAACCCTAGAGGAGAGCAAGGTAATGCACTTTATTACTGAATACACAATCATTAGGCATGAGGGGGAAAGCCTTTTCATTGACAGGTTAAACAAGAGCCATTGTAGCACAAGAAAGAAGAAACACATTGGTTGGTGCCATTATTTTTTTGTCCCTCCTCTTTTCTTCCCTAGAAGACTGAGGGCAGCCATCTTTATTGTGATGGTCAGGTAAGATAGCGTGGTGAAGGCACTGCGGCCTTGCAGTCATTAGGATGCTGATTGCCCAGTGTCACAAGCCTGCTGAGAAATTGGACCACTTGGGCAGGTCCTGGTGGGTGAGTTAGAATCACATTTACCAGATGTGGTTATGTTTTGCAGTAATTTTTAGAACAGTAAATCTACTTAACTCTTTCTGTGAGAAAATGCTGTAAGCTTATTCTTCATTCTATTATTATTATTATTAATATTATTATTGTGCTAATTCTGACTGACCAGTCCTGTCTCTAGCTTCTTTTAGAGCAACTAATCTGATTAGGTTAGACTCCAGTTCTGGAGTAAGTGCTATTCCAGTGTGTTGGAGAACATTCGTAGCTCCAGACACCTCAGTCAGGTCTAGGATTCCCCTGCAATCTCCAGGTGAGTTACACAGCAAGGAGCAGGCAGCAGGGCGATAGCATGGGATTCAAACTGGAGAAAGCTAAGCATGTCACTTACTCTGAACCTATCATGCCACACTATGGAAAGGTAGTAACATTTTTTGCTCCTAGGAAGTCTATGGGTTTCTGGCAGAACTACTTGTCTTAGTGTGGTCATTTAGAGACCAGTCTTGACTGCTTAAACTTTCAAGAAAGTCACTGAGGAATGTAGAGTGGTACCACTGAAAATAGCCTACTGTCTCGTCCTCTGCTATACTGGAGTTAATCACCCTCTGAGGAAACTGGTTTAGTGAAAGCTCTGAGAGTAAGTGGATCATTTGAGATTTTTTTTTTTTTTGGGGGGGGGTTGGTTGGTTAGTTGGGGTTTTTTTGTTGTTTGTTTGTTGTTTTTTGGGTTTTTTTTTCATTCTGGTTCTGCTCACATCTTCCTCTTGGCAGCTGCCCTTATTTAAGAATAATTACACTGAAAGTGTGTCAGGGTGGACACTGGGGAGCAGAATTAACTTGAACTTCTATCTATATTTCTGTTTTGTTCCTTTCCGAAGAACCCTCTCAGGAGATTCAATTAGAATAAAAATTATGCCACCTTGTACAACTTTTGCAAAAAAAATACAACATTTTTTAATCTGATAGATTTAGACAATCAAACTGAAGGAAGATGTGGGTATCCTATGACAGCTGTTTCCTCTGTCATTGACAGTTTTGGCAATTTTAGACTGTTTCTTAGATGTGACTCTTCTGATGCCATAAAAAACTGTAGAAATATCTACACATCTGGATGGTGTATTTTCATCTTTGGGCTCTCAGAAGAGCATCAGTTGCTTTGGCATTTGTTCTAAAGGTTGATTCTTTGCTCTGTATTGGGGAAATATCACATTTCTAAATATGCACAGGAAAGCCTGTAGCTATAGTTTGCTGTATATTTGATAGCATCTTAGGAATGGAAATAAATGCTCTTCCTCCTTTTTTTTCTTTTTTTGTATATTTAATACTAATATTGGGGGAAAAGGTTTTGCAATAAGTAGAACAAATTGTTTAAAATGACACTTCTGAGCGGTTTTGGTGCCTTTACACTAATTTAATTATTTGTCTAACAATAGAACATGTTTACAAAACCAGATTTTCACAATGTATGACCAGCAGGTCAAAAGTGAGGGAGACAGAGCAGATTCCAAACCAATCAAGTACATTTTATGATTGCCAGCTGTTTTCTGTCTATATACTTTCAAAACAAATCGAGTTGCAAGTGAACAATAATTCTTCTAAGATCTCATACTAAGATCTCAACTTAGTATTATAAAACAGTAGGTATATTGCAAAATTGCTGCACATTTTGGCACAGTTATGGAAATAGTTATGTCTAAGTGAGGAAGGCTTATGTTTGCTCAAGCACTGAGGAAGTTTCTCAACATCTGTAATTTTTTTTTACTTTAACAGAAGATACCAGCGTTCCTCTATGTGAATACTGTTCAGTAACAGCTTTTATAAGAACCTGAGAACAGCTGTTGATAACTTTTGGTTTATTAGACTTTTTTTCCCACTGGTGTATTATACTGCAATTTCTTTTTCTACTGAAAATAGTTCTACAGAATACCACCTGTTGTTTCCAGTTCTGTAAAAAGTTTTCAAGCTTCTTGTTAGTTATAGCACCTTTCCTGTGAATATCACTCCAACAGAGTAATTCAGCCAAAGGTATATAAAGGTCTCACCAGGAGGAAGTCATGACAGAGCACCAAGTTGTAGCTATGTATATATAAGCAATTATCTGTAGCTGCTCACTGTTTCAAAATAATTGGATCAACAATGTGTTTTCTTTAAGAATAGAATAACTCTTACTGCTAGTTTTTTCGACACACATTTTTTCCAGTTGTAAGCAAGGCACAGATCTCATATCTAATGAAAGTTCATTACAAGTTAGAATGGGAGGTATTTGTGTATCTAGTATGATAATTGTTCTTATAAAAGAGTACTTCAAACATATCCTATTATAATTTTGGTATGCTGTATCTTAAGAAATACAACTGAATATAAAATTTCTTCTTCAGCAATGAAATAGTATTATACTGTTTGGCATTACTGATTTCTGGGTAAAAGCCTGTGTGCTTCCATTTTGATGTATAAATGTTCTGAACTTTCCCTCCAAATTTAAAGCTGACTTGCAAGTAGAGTAAAATTTAAAAATTAATATCTTTAAGAAATTTCTGATGATATTCTGCATACTTTCAATTATAGAGGTAGGAAGAGTATTGAGTTACATTTAAAACACGTTTTTTAAATATTTGGGTTAGCCAGCATATCCTAGGTGTTTTAGAGACATATATATACCTGTTATATACCAGTTTAGAGAGAGAATAATTTGTTCTCTTTCAATAAGAAGAACTAAATGTATATTTATTGGGATTATTGTCAGCTTCATTTATGACATCATTAATAATCATTAAAAATAGGAAGCATTCATATGTTTAGAGAATAGTTTAGTGTAGTAACAACTCTGTGCTATAATGTTCCCTTTGCCACTGCATTATTTTATCATCAGGAGAGGAGAGAGAGTATCTTGGATCTAAAAACACTGACTTATTTTTTTCCATTATCTTTGTATAATATTAATCATTTTAGAAAGACTTAAATACTTATTTGATTTCCTTTTTCCTTTCCCTTCATGTTAATACATTATAGCAGGACATAATGCCACCTGTTCCATCTACATACAGTGAGAACTACAGAGATGATGTTTAAAAAAACTGTTTTCTTTCAAGTTTCTCTATTTTTGGGATCATTTTCTACCTATGTCTAGTGATATGTTAGAATAATGCTTTTTTACAATATCTGAAGTTACAGAATTCATATTTCTATCACTGATTTTTTTAAAATCAAGAGTCAAAGCTAATGCTTTTGATCAGAATTTCAATAGTTGGTTTTATTCCTGCATGTACATTAGCTATTTTGGTAACTGTAAGTATTGTTATTACTGGTTGGTCTCTATGATGTTTTGCCAGGAACTGGCATAATCCCAAAGATTTTTTTCTCCGAATTTCAAAGGGATTAACAGTAAGAACTTGTTTTTGCAACATAGTCATAAGGTTTATGCCAAAGTGAGTCTAGCTGTAATTCGTGGGTGTACATTACTTCATATTGCCTTCTCTTTTATCTTAAAAGAATAATTATCTCTTCCAAAATAAATTCAAAGCACAGAGCTGAGCCCACACAAAGTACCGCTGCTGATCTTGAACTGTGCAGTGCTGACTTTTTGCCAGGCATGTCTTATCTGTCATTCAGATGTCAGTCCTCTAATTCCAGGCACCTTCCTGTTGCACAGGCCAGAGGGAGAGTACTATGTATGAAGCAATACACTGGAAATCCAAATACTTCAGGGGTGACCTGTATAAAATTATCTGAATATCCTTTTTGTGGTTTTGTGATAATTATTTTTTATGAAGAGTTAATCAGCCAACTTTCTGCTTGTTTTTCCAAATCTCCCTCTGATTGACTCTGCAGCCAACAGAAACTGTTTATCACAGCATGCTTATAATGTGTTAACCTTTTTTAAGTAATTTCTGAAAAATAATTTTTCTAGTTGCAACATTGTATTGCCATAATATGGTAAAAATACAACAGAGGATCTCCAACTTTTTGATTCTGAGTCTCTTTCTGTGACTAAAGTTTTTTTTTTTTCCTACACTATTTTAAGAATTGCACATAAATGATAACTTTTATTCAGTGTTTAAAAAAATCAAGTGAAAAGCACTAATGTTATCCATAATGCATGTGCATTAATTTAAAAAATATTAGTCTCTTCAGTATCAATATGAGTGAAAGTTTAGCTTTCTCTCAGTAGCATGTCCAATATTTTTGGTTGATTAGATAATAGCTTCTTTGTGGTTTTGTTCATTTGTGAGCACAGTGGAATGGAAGGTGGATAGACAAAGCATTGCACCAAGATTCTTGTATAAAACCTTTTGCAAGGAGTGGAGTCGACAGAACTGTTTTGCAGCTATCTCATGTTCTGTCATTTGAATAAGAGCAGAGATGCAGAAAATGCTGAACAGTACAAGTAACTATTAAAGTTGCTAGGCTTTTGTATTTATTTACACAGATGTAATTAAACAATATGCAGCACAGAAGAGAATTTAGTCCAGTAACTTTAACAGCAGAATTAGTTTATGCTGCAGTAACTGTTTTTAAATAATAAAGGAACAACAGAAACTATATGAGGAAATATGGTGAAGCAAAGTTCCCATTTGTCTTGAGCAGTCTTTAGGAAATTGTTAAGGATTCAGCAGGAAAAAAATTACCAATTAATGGAACTTAGACTTGATAAATCATGCAGTTAGGAAGCATAGGCCTTAGAAGATCAGCATTTGTAAGGAAAATGCAAAACCAAATCTGTCATCATAAAGTTTCATTGTAGTAAGGCTTGTACTGAGCAGGGCACTAGGATTTCAGGTCACAAGCTGCTGTTTTAGTTAGCCATGTCAGGAATTTTGAGAAGATCCACTGAAGTTTGAAGGCTGATTTTGCTATCCCTGTTTCTTCAGCTAGTCAGCCATGGCTTCCCTATAGTTCTGAGTCTCATCCCTTCGTTTGCTTGTTTTGGACTCGATGACTCTGTCTAAAATTCTTTGACACCTATTTCAGTCTGAGGAAATTGCTTGTTGGTGCTTTCTCTTTTGTCTCTAATGTGTCTATGAAGAACAATTTAATTCCTTCCCTTTTCTCCAAGTATTTTTGCCACACAAAGAATCTGAGCTGAATCTATGAATGCAGATGCAAATTTCCCCCTTATCTCTATGAAGCTGTTAGGATACTGTATGCACTGTTGAATGCTGTCAACATATGACAAGTACCAGCAGAGGCTTAGCTGGCTTTCAGATAGAGAACAAGCGTTAGCTACAGGTCACAGAATAAACATAGATACAGGAACAATTTTCAGCAGGAAAGCATGAAAATTAACATATACAAGCACAACAAAATTTTATAAAGTACACAGTAACTCTCTCAGTCCCATCTTCCAGTGTGTACTCATGAGTGTCACAAGGGCCTGGAGCAGTTTCAAGTCCTAAGTGATCTTGGGATGTTAACTTCTGCACATCAATGCTTCAGTACGTTTGGGTTCTGCAGTGATGGGTGTTGTCCTAAATCTGGTATTACATTTAGAGAAGTTACAGCAAGGAAAGGGAGTGCCAAGCCCTGCTGGAGCTCACTAACCATTGCAGAATACATATGCATGACACATCATTTCTTCAGCATATACTTCCCTGGGAAGAAGGTTAAGGGAACAAGGCTGTAAAAATGGCATGATTGTGCTCCACAGACCTGCTCATGTGTCACTTAGAGTTGATATCCTGAGATGCCTAGGTTTTAAGATTTAGTGGTGGTCAGAAGGAAATCTTATCAAAAAGCTGAAACTGAATCCAGACCATCTTGTCCCTAAATTGGATTCCTGGATACTTTCTTACCCTAGTGTTTATTCCTGCTCTTACATGAGTGCTGCCTCATTTGAATGTGGCAAATAGAAGGATAGGTAACAAGTCAGGAAAATAATTTAGCTCAACCCATTTTGCAAATTTTCTTGAAGCATGACTCAAGAGCAAGGAAGTAGCAGAGACCTATTTAGTACAAAACGCCATTGTTAAATTCGATTGTATTTAACAGAACCATTGCAGAGACTTAATTTGATTTTCATTTTTAAAATGTTCATAATTTCCCTGAGCATATGCACTGCTTATTCCTCATTAGAAGGGGAGGTAAAATGTCCTTTTTGCAGAATTGTTTTGCTAAAGGTTCATAAAGCATGTGGCTGTAATTGTACAGTCTTTAAACAATACCTGTCCTTTTAACATTTATTTTTCAGTTATTAGAAAGAATGTCTATTAGAAGAGTTGCTTAGACATCTGAACTTCAAAAGATTCATTATATGGGCAGATACAAGGTTCTCCATGAGTCATGGAGAAAGCTGTGAGGGGAAAGGAGGAGTCCCAAGGATAGTTTTAAAAACTGCTTGATGTTAAACAGATATATGAGATTTGAGGTTAAGCCTTAGGGAGCTTAGGTTTTAAGGTGGTATCCAGGAGTTTTGTTCTCTTTTTGCCATGACTGTTGAGTATGCATAAAACATTTTTCTGCAGACAAAAAGCTGATGTGTGGGTAAAATGCAGTTTGATGGGTTAATGTTATATCTTGATCCAGATTCATAGGGAGATAAGAGAGGAATTGCGGTGCTGAAACATAAACATACAATAGCTCATTGAAGCTCTTACCTGTATATTGTTTGTTACACTCAATACATACTGATACTTCAGCACACAGAAACCCAAAGATGTACAGTTGCCTGTATGGCAGGACCCATGGGTGTTGTTTCTCTCAGAAACAGTTTTTTCTTCTAATTGACCACAGATGTTTAGATCTCTTTCTTTTAGAACAGTAAAAACCAGAAAGCCATAACTGACAGCAAGCTTTTCCCTTTCCCTTTCACCACAACTTGCACAGATTACAGTATCTCTGAAAAATGTCTCTGGAGTTTTATAGATTTCTGATACAGAGTAACACTATCTAGAATTAACAAGCATTGCTGTGTGGCACTTCTTTTATTCACCAGGATAGCAAACCGAGAATCAGCTGCAGTGTGATTGCAAACTCTCATTTATTTAGACTTTTTTTAGCCTTAGAAAAGGCTATGACAAAGAGTAATCAACCTCCTCTTCTTTTTTTGAATCTTCAATTAATAGATCGGTCCAGTATTCCTAATAATTTCCCTTCATTATCAAAGAAATATGATGTTTATGAAGGGACATAAAACTGCTGAAGTTCAAAAAGATAGTAGTACTATGTATTGTCTGCATATCTCTCGGGAATATTATAAAGAGAAATTTCAACAATACTGAAAAGAGTAAACATAAATTTTAAAAAATAAGAAAGAAATCCAATGACCCTTAAGGAACCAAAGCTAGAAATACAGTAATAGAGACACTAGAGACTTGACTCAAAAGATCAGTTATACCCCTGCCTCTTCTAATGTTTTCCTGTGTAGATGTAGGCAAATCTCTTTGCATTTCCATTAACCTTCAAAAAACCGCAATACTGACTCCTTCTTTCTTTTTGTTGTTTACTTAAACATGCTTACTAGAGGCAGTGGAGAAAAAAAAAAGCCATTTTTCCATCCTTCCCTAGCTTATTATTCCTACACTAGCTTTTCTTTGCTTTCCAACTCTAAAAGTCAAATATAGATCCTGCAGATCTACCAACTGCAGGAAAAGAATTTGGGCTCCCTCTTTCCAGGAGGCCGGTTTGACAACAATTTTAATCACTTTATAACCCACAGTGTGCCATTAGTTGGGGAATGGGACATAGATCTGAATTAAATAAAATGCCACTCATAGTCAGGAGTCCTTTGGAGCTGTTACCATTACAATAAGTTATTTTTATTACTGCACAAATGTATTGATTTATGAGCACACAATAAATCCAAAAAATAGGCATTTATAACACGGAAGAAAGAAATATTAGGAAAAAGAGAAATGTAAATTCCTCCACATTGTGTTTCTCAGAGTAGCCAATGTTTTTAATGAATAAAAGAAAATATATATCATAAAACTGAAATGATAGGTTGCAGTAACTAGGAGTAGGATGATAGCATCATATAAAAAAACTCCTGGAAAATAATATCATTTGAGTTCTTAACTGCCAGATCTCATTTAAAAACAGACTAAATATTCTTTGTCTTTCATGCGGTTTGTCAGAATTGCCTGAATGGTTCCAGCATAGTTCCACTCTTACACCTTGGTGCAATGTCAAAACAGAATTTTGTCTGAACCAGACAGCAGGCTGCCACCTGATTGACATTTATCAGTATTAGCCCTATTCTTCTAACAGTATTCTGAGTAGAATTTTTGTTTCATGGACCATGGGAGTTTTGAAGACCCATATATCCATTACTGACCAGATGCCAACCAATACTCAGTATGCAGATTGCTTTTTATCTGTATATAACAAACCCTTTATTAAGGATGCATTGGCACTGCTGCTCCCATTTAGCACATCAGAAAACTGAAATACAGAATGTGTAAGATGTTGAAAAGTTTGCTGGCAGGACACAGCTGTTCTGAATGGTTACCTGTTAGCAGAGCATGCTCCTTGACTTCCACTAGATTTTCTGGTAATAATTATAGCATAAAAGGCTGACCTAACGTGTACAGTATATAAATTATCACTTCAGGATGGAGATACAGGTTTTTTCTATCCCATTGTTTTCTGACTGTTCTCCCTTCATACATACACACAGATAAGGTCTTGTGGATTGTTACATTTTTGGATGGAAAATAGGTGGACTTCCAAATACTCTATCATTGTCTGCTAACAATTCGGAAGTAAAACAAGTACACTGACACTTCATTGTATATTCATGATACTGAAATGAAAACCTTGAAAGGTCTTTTATTAGTAGTAAAAGTAAAGCATTTGCTTACCCTGAAATATGTAAGTTTGATTAAATAAAACCATCTTAAAATCTTTCCTTTCTGACATTCACTAGGTTTAAAAGAAATAATATATTTCCAGTGCTGCACTTGTAGCCTGCCTCAGCCAAATGCTACAAGGTCTTAAGTGCTGTGCAAGCCTTTGAAGGTTTTAGTGGGTCTTTAGTAATGCCATAGCCCTTATGCTGGCACACAGCCCGGGATGAATTTTACTTTTGATGGCAACAGCTGTGTATCTATCAGGTTTCTGAATATGTGAGGAGCGCAGAGCAGGGTGCTGCAGTCCCCAGGCAGCTGCCGAAAGCAGGAGAAACAGAACTGCCGTGCTAGGATCAGGGCTACCGAGTAATAGGCACCAGCTGGGGGTTTTGTCCTTTGGCATGTGACCCTTCTCATTCTGCTCCAAACCTTTCTGGGAGCTGGGCATTTTGGAAGGCAAATTTCTACCCTGTGGACAACCTCAGTTATAGGTGTCAGTACTAGAAGCACAAACACTTCTTCTTATTCTTTTCTTAGTAATCCCTCTGTTAGCAGCAATTTGCCCTGTAAATGTGGCAACTATTGTTTGCGCTTACAAGTCATGAAAATAAAAAGATTGAGAGAAAAACTTCGTAAATAAAAAATTATAAAAATTAAAATGCTTTGAATATTGCAAAGTCAAGAAATTACATCTAAAGCAATAAACAAGCATTTAAATAATGTACTAAACTTTTATGCTTCACAGAAGATACATGACAGCATGCTTTTATTACCATTATTATGGATGTTTATCTTAATATTTTTGAAGATTCAGCTCTATTCTTTGACAGGCTTTGCAAGAATGGACAAAGAACAAAGCTGAGATTTTTCTGCTTCCTAGAGAGTTTAAATAGAAGAAAGAGGAAACATGATGGGTTTCAATGTTTCTTCTAATTTTTATTTTTACTGCTTAATATTGAATAATGTCTTCTTTGATTATTTTGTCATGTGGAGACTGAGGAACCTAGTGTTTAGTTAAAAATAAAGTAAAAAAATAAGTAAAATCAGCTCTTTTCAGAATTATCAAGGTTTGGGCTTACTTACTGAAAGACCGCTGAGCAGCACACCTTCAGGAGTTTTCTCAGTGACTCATATTCCCTTCACACTGGCAATATACTCTAACACCACCCCAGAGCTGTCGAGAAGGGGGAGCAAGCAGCACTGCTCCATGTCCACTCCTCTCTCTGCGCCGTGAGCAGAATCTGCAGCACATCCTATGAGTTGTTCTGCACACCCTGAGCCCACATGCAGGTGAACCTGGGGCCCCGCAGGTCCGGGGCCTGTGAGGTCTGTGGGAGGTGACTGGGGAGCACAGGGAAGGAAGGGGGACCTCGTTTTGCACCAGGCAGCTGTAACCAGTCTGTCTGCAAAACAGCACAAGTACTTTAATGTAGTAATCTCTGTTCAAATAAGAGTCAAACCTTTCTTGGCAATTGATTAAATAGAAAAAGGGTGAGAGTAGAATATAAAGGGAGCAATTATACTTTAAGTTAGACATTTGAGTGGTTTTAGGTGGTTTGTTTCCAGCATACCTCTCCTTGTCTATTGATCAACATCCCCTGGGATCAAGATACCTTCCTGAAAATCTGCTCTATTTCCCTCTCCATCTGAAAAATAAAGATATAGCTGTATTGCAGCGAATATCTCTATATAAAGAACTTTTCTCTGCATTCCACTGTTTCACCCTGTATATCCTAGAAATCAAAAACTCAGTGAAGTATGTTAAGAACGGAATAGTACCCCACTGCTTTAAGGCACCTTGGATATAGACTTTGTCATTCCTGAGCTCCTCTTTCTTTCCTGTTTCCTGTGTTTCAGACAGACCTTTGAGATCACCAGACCCACATATTTTCATTAATTCCTTTTCTGTCATGTTTTATGGTTTTGTCACTGGTACTTTTTTACTGCCACTAAAATCGTGTGGCCAATCCTCACTCTCATCCCCTTCATATTTCTGTCATCCTCATGAAGTGTCTTGGGCTCCGTTTAATCCTTTCTCGCTTTTCTGAACTCTGTTTTGATCTTCTACCAGTTTTCTTCTGCCATTCCCATTCTGTCAAGTCCCTTAGAGAAAGTTTTTCCCTCATGCTCCCCTTAGTCCTTGTCCTCTGTCTTCTCTTGCATGTAAAGGTTACCTGATTGTCTACCTGCCTTTTTTTCCAATAAAGACCATGAAATACACAAAACTCCATGACTGAGGAAGATCATTCCACTTTTATGATTTCCAGCAGTAATATTTGTGACCTTGACATGAATTTATTGGCTTTTACTGTGGATGTTATAAATACAGTATTTGATTCTTCTTCCAATTACATCTATTTTAATATAATTCCATTTGATTCAGTCAAGTTATTCTTAAATTAGCAATATAATTGAGAGGTTAATTGAACTAGGAGGTCAAAATTTGGATTTATCTCCCTCCAATCCTTTGTAATAAAAGATGGGATATTCCCAGGGAGAAGTTAAATAGAATAAATGTTACAGCTTGGCAGTAGTTTTTCTAAATACCTACATCTAAAACTTGATTGCAAGGCTGTTGTCTGTATACATTTCTTTCACCTCTTAGTTTTGTCCTTTCTGTTAACATAAATCCTGGATATATTACAAGAATTTTCAGGAGCTGGGGATAGCATATATTAGTTTTGTTGAGGACATTTTCTGGGGATAGATATGAGAAGAGAAAATGAACTGTGATCCATATAGTTGATCAAAACCTAATTAATTTATTTAGACTGCAGAAGGAAATTCATCTGTCATCTTCACATGCATGTTGTTTCCTTCTCATAATTCTGCCCACATTAGTCCCACATAGAAACTGAAAGAGAAAAATTAAAATCTCAAATAGCTTGAAATGGAAAAGTGGTATCCAGAGCAAGTGCAATAAGAGCAACTTTGTACTGTAAGTCCTTGGATTTGTATTTTCCAAGACAAAAACTTGATGCCGATGAACACAGATTTTTTTCACATCTCATTTTTTGCCTGTAATATGTAATGAAATCAAAATTTTAGAAATATTTTATTTTTTTAATTCTGTCATCTAAGCCAAACGTGATGTAAGTGCAAACAACGAAAATTGTATAAAACTTTTTAGAATCAATGGAGACTTTAATTCTGATAATTTACAGGGAAATACTGTAGTTTTTGCAATTTATAATATAAAAATAATTACTTAGATAAGCATTTACTTACATTAAGCATTTACTTAAATTATGTATTAGCTAAGAAGCCTAATAGGGTCTTATTTGAAAGACTGCTTGATAGAAGAGGGGATGGTTGATAAAAACACTTGATAAATAGTAAATAAATGTGCAGCTATTAAATGGAAAATATACTAATAGGTACATTAGTGAGACAGAGTTTGAGGGGAGAAAAAAGAGGAAAATATAGTAGAGGCTGAAAAAGGAACAGAGAAGAGACAAAATTATGGAAATGTTCTTGGAGGCAGGGAAGAAAAGGCTTAATAATAGACAGTCTGCTCCATTTCCAGCAAATTTGGTTAATGTTGCTTTGTGAAATAAGACTTTGTGCAAATAAAACTTCTGCTCAAATAACATAAAAGTGTTTGAAGCAAAATAAAAGCTGCTATTAAATGTCTGTTCCTTATGTATTGCAAAAACACAGTCTTATCCTACATTAATGTTCATTTTACTTACATGAAGACAACAACCATAACTAATAGTAATGAAGCTGTTCAGGAATAGGAAATCTGTGGTGACCTGGAGGCATCTGTGTCTTCAGGTAAAAATGTGTTTGGGTATGGACTAAAAAGTAAAATTAACTGGTGTCCTAGGTGAATTTGGAATTAAATACTTTGAATGCAAATATAACATAGGAATCATTAAATAACTCATAAAGAATTAAAAATTCTTACTGAAAAACATAAAAAAACATTTTTCTTTTAAGAGTCACCTTGAAATTGAGTATTCCTAGAACTAGATTTTTTACATTATCAAACATTCTGGTTTCTGCAAAGCTTAGAGCCCACTCTGCTCTAAGTTGTATTACAGCTCTCAGGTACATGTATTTTGTAGTGAGATACATCTATAAAGCAATGACCCATAGGTCATGAAAAATGTAGAACATTTGTTATATCACAAAGATTCTGATCTGCAAGTTATCTGTTACCAATATTGTAATGAGCTTTAAAATAACTTTAATGTTTAATTTTAAAATAGTACAAATTCCATCTGGTTTTCAGGTAAAAATATCACAACTTTTAGATACTTTTGGCTTTCCAATGTTCTGACATTTTCTGGTTTATTGTGTTTTGGTGATGTGTTTTTTAACCAGAGCAAGAGATATCCATTCCTTAGATGTTTAAAAATTTACTGTAAGAATTTCACTTCATTTTGCAATAAGGACCAATTTACCAGACAGCAACCTCACCTACAGGACTGCAAAAACCTAATTTAAGACTTCTTGACTTGATTTACATGATTCAGAGACAGCCAAGTGAATGTGATGGTAAATAGCCAGCAGCTGTATTTGACTATGCTATCTCTTTAGGACCAATACACAGAAATCTCAGCCCACAGTTATTTAAATCCTATGCTACAAGATCCATTAGTGAGCATCACCTTAATTGTAATGTCCTCTGATAGCTGAGCCAAAAAAAAAGAGATCTATTTTGTCTAATTCTCCTTTTTTGTTGTTTTTTGGTAGTCTGTTTTCTTAAGTAAGCCTTGCACATTGCTAACACCAGGCTAGGATTTCCAGAGTCTGGAAATTCCTACCCAATTCAATAATTTATTTTGTATATAATGATGCTCTAATTTAAATAGGCATGTTAACAGACAGAAGAGCCACAATACATATATTGTCTCATTAGTGCTACTGGGCCAATTACTAATTCACAAATATTGAAACTAGCACTGATAGAGATAAATTAATTTCTCATAATTTAATAATGCTAATCACAGTAGCAGTGAAGACCTACAACTATTGGCAGTAGAGCAATGTGAATTTTAGTACAGAAATGTAAAGTCAATAACATTTTTTTCTCTGCATTGCACAATATTATATAGTTAAATACTTCTTTGGTTCATCTTCATTTTGCATTTCTTCTGCTATTTTATCTGCTCACAAATCTTTGGGCCAAAGTCTTCCAGCAGACAGCGCAATTCAGTTAAAGTCATGGGTGGTCTTGTAGTTGAATGCCAAAGAGATTTCAAGGTTTTATTTTACCCATTCTGTATTCCCATGGCAAAATATTAATGTGAATTCGTGTTACTTAGTCGTTCATCAGCTTCTCGTAATTCAGTTTCCTTATTAAACAGAGAGGCTTCTTCATACGGGAAAATTGTGCCAGAACAGTTCCTTATAATAATATTTAGTAAATTCTGATACATTTAAAACCTGAGACAGAAATTGGTTTCCTAGTCATCCATATAAGGCTAATGAAAGTGAACAAATTTTGAGAAGACAAAAATCAGTGTCTTAATAACCTGCACTTCCCTAGCTGATAAAATGCGTTATTTTGAACATAGTGGAAATGACCCTCAAAGTCCAAACTTCTACTAAGAAGTTTCATTAAAGTACATAAATTACAACAACTGTCAGAGATGGTATTAAGTATTCAATAAAAGTAGACTTAACACAATTAATAGCAATTAAAATTATACTTTTATGATGTCAGCCACCAGCACTGTAAAGACATAATTGCCTGTAAGGACTTCTCTAACCATATTTATCCTCTAAAACTGTCCAATTTATATGAAAAATGCCAAAAACATATCCCAAATGGGTACCATTATCTTCTTGGATTTTTAAAAGTGATCTGTCTTTATCCAGCCTGTGCACATTAAGCTAATTTACTTTAATTAGTTTTTTCTCATTGTCTTAATAGGCAAGTTGATAAGGTTTTATTGGGGAGGGGGAAGGGGGAACGTTGGTTGGTTCTTTTCTTTTTCTTTCCCTGACTAGTGATGTTAAACTTTATTCATTGAATATCTTTAAGAAACTACTACCTGGAATCCTGCACTTAGATTTTCCCTGTTCATATTTTCCCTCTTCTTTTGTCAGATACAAACTTACTGAATGGTAAAGTATTTAGGGTTTTTTTAGAAATGTAAAGCAATTGTACTTTGGCTGATTAACTGGTAATTAAATAAGACAGAATGACATCTTATGCTGTACTGTAAAAAGGAAGTTTGCGCTGGACATAATAAATTAATTACTTCCTAGAGCAGTTACTTGTGTCTCTCACATCCAGGCAATAGAATAGCTGTGAAATAAAGCTGGAGTCTTCAAGCGATATTAAGAACAAAATGCAAAGGTGTCATCCACTGGTAGTTGTCTGACTTTAAGATGTAGGCTCAGCTTTCTAATTTAAATACAAAGTTAAGTGCTTACATCTGATGTAATTGGGAGAACCTGTGTAACTGTTAGCAAGAGGGAAGCTCCTAATCTACGTCCTTGGAATTACCTCTGGAGATACATAAATGACTCTATTGACTGTTTAATTGAGTTTTTGGTGTGTCTTTTGCTGATTTGCCTGCACTCTGCATGTGTGAAGTTTAATGGAGACTCTTCCTCACTCAGAAATTGTCTTCAGAAATATTCTTTATTGATCTGATAAAGTTTGCAAAGGTATGTCCAGTGTTTTAACAACATTCCTGCAGGGCTATTCTTTTATTCTGTAAATTTTCTTATACAAAATGTGAAAAGCCAAACCCTTAGTGTAGCTTTATCAGATTAGACTGTGTTTTGCTCCTTGCTTTTCCAAATATATTTAAGGTTCAATATGAATGTTTTGCAATACACAAAAAACAAATTGATGTCTAATTTATGTTACTGGATAGATGGTTCAATTTTAAACCAGCATCACCACACCGTCTAAGAATCACTAAACTATAAAGAATGCTCAGAATAGGATTACATACAGATTTATGACAGTGAGAATAGCCCTGCATTACTTTAAAGCTGTACAAATATGGAAAGTTTTAAAGGTGTCTGGACTTCTTCAGATACTAAAACTTTGCTTTTGATGGCAATTCCTTGGAAAAGCACTGAATTTAGTGATAAATAAATAGTAAACACTGAAGAATCAATCCCTGATTCAGAGGATTCAATTGAAAATAAGGAACTTCAACTGCGCTTTGGATAGCATTAAAATAACTTGATCTCACTTCTCATTTTTAAGCATTTACTTGAAGAATGCTGTAGAATGTTACTTTTTTTTAAAGTAGTTTGTCAGTTGCATCAGGATATAAAGTTTATATAGAAAGTCTAACATTATTTTATAGTCATGGAATGAAATTATGTTCAAACTGATTGTAAAGAAGTCCAGGTCGCTAATCCAAAAGTAATTTTTTTTATCCCTATTATGGGAGTGTATTGGTAACTTTGTATTACATCACATCAACTAATTATTCATAGTTCATCCAGAATATTATCTTTCATCGAGTCTATACTTTCTGCTACAGGAAAGAACTTGATTAGGTTTCAGACCACTGAACTACAAACCTATCCTACATTTGACTTTTCAGAATGTGTTTTTTGCATTGCTATCCTGAGTTCAGATTTACTAGGAAAATTCGTCTCTTTCTTAGACAAAAAAAAAATTTAATTATATTGAGAACACTCAATAACTAACCAACATAACAAGACATAAATGCTGGATCAGAGACACATTTCATTATATTAATAACAAAAACCAACAGAACTTCAGCTGGTAATTTTCATGGCTGGAGTCCTTTCTTTCAAATGAAATTGAAGTTGAAACATTATTAAACTGAAGGTGAAAAAACTTATAAGTTAAATCAGAGTAAGTCAGGATGAAATCATCCTATACATTGCACGTGAGTTTCTGTGTCTGTGCGTGTAAATATGTTTTCATTACAGTGGAGAAATCTGATATTAAACTCTATAATACATGCACTTTTGAAATTCTGCTTATTGGATATTTTTCAATATAACTATTTTTTTGTAACAATGGATAAGAAGAAAAAAAATTAATAAAATAACCCAAAACCCCTAAGTGCAAGACTGACAGTTCAACTTGAAAAATTTGGATGAAGTCGAAGGTAACGCCAGGATATTGTGAACAAATGTACAATTCTTTGCTCTAGAAGATAAGATAAAGGCTTGAATTTGTCTATCATTACATATTAAAATAAGCCAAAGAAGTGTAGGTGTCTGAATTTTTTTTGGACAATAATTCTCCTCTTTATTAAATTTTTATTAAATCTTTACTTTTAAACCAACTTTAAAGGAGACCTGTCTCATAGGAACATTCCATTTTGTTTATAACAAACTTCCTTGAAAATTTAATTCATTACAGCCCTGGGAACTAGAAAGTTTTAGCTTGTTCTTGGGTTTTTTGCTAACATTCAGGGTTTAATCACTTTCTGGTCCAAAAGCTAAACTCCAGACACAACACTATTGGAGGAAGGAGCTGAGCTTCCATCAGTAAATTTAGGTGTTCCATTCTGACTTTTGCTATGCTGAATTGGGTATCTGATTTTACAGAAGTATCTTTCCAAAGCCACTATCAGTAGAAGTTGCATAGGTAAGAGTATGCGAACAGAGCAAGTATGTACAGCCACTTCCATGAAATAAATCAGATTACTTGAGAGTAGCACCTGAGCCCTCCGTAGTTCTTGCAAAAAGTTTTGGGGGAACTGTCACAAACCGTAAGTAACATGCAAATTACATACCAATTTTGTCATCTACCTCTCAGTGATGTGATTTTTAATTCATTTAGATTTCTTCTGCATCTAATATTTATTGAATAAAATCACTTGTCATAATGGAATTGACAATTGAAAGTGATGATATTGAAAAATAAGTTAGTGTTCGAAAATAAGTCTTGGGATTTCCTTATGAGAGCAAAAGCATTCCAAGGCAAATGGCATAAGGAGCCATAAGAATTCCAGATGTATTTATTTTTTCTATGTGACTATTTTCTATATTCAGATTTATCTCTAAAAGATCAGCATTTTTTGTACATTTATAAGATCTGCCTTGTCTTTAGCTTTTCAGTATTGAAAAATACTTTTTTCAGTGATGGAAGCCTTATAGAATCTAACAAATATTTCTCAGATTTGTAGGCTGATTATATGAGCAAGGAGTTACTGGCTTATTGATGACATTTGAGAGGGTTATTTTGCACTTTAAAATTAGAAAATCGGAATAAATCAAACTATGGAAGTCTCAGGATAAAAGAGGACAAAAAGCATAAGTCAAAAAGATTGAGGATTTATTAGCCTTTGCTGTTTTATTAGCTTTTACTGTGTTACGTCAAGGTGTATTGTTGTCTTCAAATCAACTATTATAACTGGTTCTTCTCAGTTGTTTCCGGATGTTAAGCTTCCAGTTCCTAACAGAAGTACTGTTTATATATAACCCTGAGTTACTTACTGTTAAACTTCATCCCATTTCTATTACACCAGTCTTCAAGGTCATCAACTCTTTCCTGTATCTAACCGTCCATCTTCTGTATTGGAGCACCTCTGCTTACATTGTGTCATCAATAAATGTCATCAGCATGCTCCTATTATTTTTCCTAGGAAGACTACTAATGAAAATATTAAATCACCTGACTGAAAAATCAGGTTTTGAGAAACTCATCCATGTCTGGCTTTCACCACATCCGTCAGCTATCTTGCCTTCAGTCAATTCCTTACCTATCTAACCTCTATTACAGTGAGCTCAGTTAATGTTAAACCTATCAGTTTACTAAGGGTGATGAATGAGGGCTACTATATTTCTTATTTCCAGAAAGAAAACAGGTATTTTATTGAAGAAAGAGGTAGATCAGTCTAGCATGGTTTACTTTTGATGCGTAAGATACAAACACATTGGGTAAAACAAGCAGGAGACTTCTAAAGAAAAAGTACAAGAAGCTTTTCCAGGCAGTTCTTCCCTGTGTGTACGCTCCCACCACTTGGCAGGCATGGCTTGAGGTCTTGTGTCAGAGGTCAGACTTGGGTCAAGTTCAATAGGTATTAATGAGTCCACTAGACCTTTTGATTTATTAATGCTTTTGCAGTGTGTCATCTTGTGATTGTGACTTGCACAATTCAACTGTGTGTTTTCTTTGGGAAACCATTGTGTTTGTTTTTTAGACCCTCTCTTGTATTAGAATTGAAAGATTCCTACTCTAACATCATAGTAATGAGGACTTCCTATATATCGTTATGTAGGCCTTTATCATATCCTTCTTCAATTATCTCTTTTTCAAGCTGATGGACTCTGGTTCATTCCACTATCACCTAATATGGAATGACTTCAAAATCCCTTTT
>VYXC01001806.1:495852-528928 GCA_013397175.1 Platysteira castanea | reverse complement strand
TTTTTTTTTTTTTGAGGAATAGAGATCAGAAATTCAACGTTGAACATGAAGATACAGTGGGTATATTTACCACATTAAAAAAAGTTTCCTACGCTGATTTTTGATTGGGGTTTTTTTTAGGTTTTTTTTGCCCCTAATAATTTCTAATGTTCTAATGCTGCTTTTTTGACTGGGGTTGCAAGCTGGTGCTTTCAGAGAACTACTCACAATGAATAGTTCTCTGAATATTCTCTCCATATTCTTTTTTTTTGGAGCAGAATTAGAATCCACTGTTTTGAACGTATGGAAAGGGGTATTTGTTCCCACCTAGACTGTGTTTTATGTATTGACACCATTTCACTCATTCTTCTTCTGTGTACCATTCACATCTATTGTTTCAAATAAATAGCTCTCCCTGATATAACAGCTTATCAGGGAGGACTCTTGAACTATGAGTTCCCAGAGAAATCCCCAAACCCCTTTTTAATAATGGAGGTCTCAGTACAGTAACGATGGACCTTTTAAAGTACCCTTAATTAGTAATGTTGAGTTGAGAAATGGTAAATTGCAGTGATGTGGAATTGCTTCCCTGACACTGCAGTGCTATGCAATTGAAATAAATAATCTTTATTTGCTTGTTCATTATGGGAGGAAAAGAGAATATCTTTAAAAATCATCATGATACAGCCAGGTTAGATGGTGCCCTGAGCAACCTGATCTAGTGAGTGATGTTCCTGCCCATGGCAGGGGGCTTGGAACTAGATGATCTTTGAGATTCCTTACAACCAAAACCATTCTATGATTACATGAAATATACTTGAGATCTGGGCAGTTACATAAAATTGCATACAAAATAGACACCAAGGTGTACTAAAACTGAATTGTCTTCATTTTGATCCTTCAATTTCTATTCATTCTACTTTCTAGTGTCGCCTATTTCCTAAACACCAATTTTCAGACTGCAAGTGATGTAAGGCACTATTGTTTTTTGGGGGATTTTTTGTGGGTTTTAAATTTGGTGGAGTTGTGACATTTTCAGGACTTCTCTGTTAGTCCTACATATTATTATACAGTTATGTCTAAGCAGTTCATTCAGATTAGCAGAAAATCTTTCATTAATATCAACGGAGAATCAAACTGATAATGAAAGATATGTTGTCTTTCAATGTGAAAAAATGAAATGAAATGCCGTGCCACTTATGCCATGGCACAATAGTTCCGTTGTCTTTTGAAGACACCACAAATCCAAATGCACATAAAAGAACCATCCAGAAATCAAGCTCTATTTCTTCAAATACCCTTCTTACCCTTATTTTTAATAAGACTGAAAATAAAGATCAGAAAATCTACTAAATTATCTACCTTTAGGTACAGAAGTACCAGTAGGAAGAGAAATAAAAGGTATATGAGATCTTCTGACAGCACTTTACTACATCCACCACGATTAGTTCAGTGATGATGAAAGAGTTCAATTTGATTTAGTAGAGATTACCTCACTGACTGTTATTGCTTTGTTGCCAATGTATTTTCCGTATACCTCAGGGCAAAGACACCTGTATTAGGTTTCAAATGCTGTATATACACATAACAAGAAATCTTGTCTAAAAATCCTTTGAAACATCATTGTTTTCCCACATTCCAGCTGAGCATGTTCATTTTTGCCTGTATTAATTAAATCTGTATTGAGAAAGGTTAATCAGACTTTGCTTTCTTTTACAGGAAGCATCAATTTCTTAAACCATTTCAGCCAATAAAAAGACATAGATTAGATATAGTATGTGACAATTTTTTTCAGAATAGATATATTTTGCACTGTAACAAACACTATATTTTTGCCTTCTTTTCTATTGGTATTTTACTCATGATACTCATGTGTTTTGCCCTAGAGATGTACACAAGGTATATACGCTATTAGGAGAATAGAAATTCCGTCAGTAAAAATCATAATTCAGAAGCATTAGTACTTTGGTGTAAACAATGAAAGTTGGTCTTCGGTGTTCCTGTCACTGCAAGCTGCAGGAGGAAGGTGAAGACTCCAGCCTGCCTAATGTGGCAGTGAATGTTGATTTTTTTTGCACGTAATGTTGTTTTCTGATGGATCACACACATGCATAACTTGCTGTCAGTTTGCTCTAATTATTGTAGATCATCTTCATGATCTGCTACTTGCAGCCTAATATATGATGATAGTTGAAGTAATACGTTCTGGTTATAATTGGTTGCCCACTACTGATATGGGTAATAGATCTCTCCTGTGAAATACAAACAGTAACTAGATGCACAGCATGCAGGTGAGTTAAGTACCTACACTACCTAGGAATCAGCAGGTATTCTTCATGACTTAGTCTCCAGACATATTTTTTCTGGAAGCTCAGCATATCTCTAATTGCAATTATATTTTGTGTCCATCTTGTCTCAGATCTTAGAAAAGGGGTTTCTGTGTATAAATATTTAAGTATGAAAGTAAAAGGCAATACCAAGCACTTTTCTGCAGACTTGGAGAAATATAACTGGCATAAATCTCTTCACAGAATTCCAATTTATATTGGTAGAGTTGGTCTCAAGGACAAAGAAAAGAAAGATAAAGAAAATGAAATGTTTACCTGGAAACTGTGAGCTATTTTGACGTGGCAGGTCTTCATATTACATATTTAGTTTTGTGTGATCAATAACATTAATAAGTCAGTGCATTGGCTGAATTCTGAAAGGATTGTATCTCTCACACAATTAATTGATTTTTGTGTTCTCCATGTGAGCACAGAAACACCATAGTTAAGTGCACAGTTGGTGTAATATTGACTTTTTTTCCCTCATATTTAGTCACTAAGTGTCCACGGTTGACAAGGGCAGTTATATTCCATCATTTTCTATCAGTAATTGTATTTGCCTAGAGCATTAGTTTCCTCCAAAGCACTTCTTGGATTTAAAGGCCTACCCTCTTTCGCATATTTTATTTAAAACTTCCAAAATAATCTGAAGACAAAATTTACATCCTTGCAAAGTACTATTAGAAAGTTTGATATTAAAAATGTATGCTTGAGGCATATGTTTGTGGTTCAGCATAAGCTTTTCAAATATCTCACTGTTTCTTTCAGTAAATCCAGTTATAGGTGTTGAAGAGCAAACCATCAAAACCTTTAAAGGTTTAGCCCTCTGTTCTCATCCTCACTGATTTGCACCTTCCTAAAAAGACCTCAAAAATAAAAAGTGCAAAGGACATTGCATCCAAAACCACACACAGGTTTTGCCTGGGGTGGTTACCTTTAGGTTTAGTGAACAAGGTCTCCTTTGACTTTGCATATTTCAAAACTAACTTAGACTTGGATATTACTTTTGTGACATCTGTTGTAAGAAGTCTTTGAAAATAGTAAATTACATTCTAGTGTATTCTATTCATTTTTATTTATTTGAGGCTTTTAAGTTACTTCTAAAATATATAACAGCAGTTCTTACTGAATTTTCTGCTCTAATTACAACTTCCCTACTACTAACCTGATCACCTACCAGACAGTGATTTTATTTCTGCAAAACTTGCAAAGTTGGTAGAAATAAATGACAAACTACCAGTTAAATGATTTGAGAAATCTGCAGTTCATTACAATTTATAAGTTCAATAGAAACAGTTAAGTAGATATCACACATATGATACACAGATAAGGCATAGTAGAAAAATGACACAACTTGTGAATTTGGAATAGAAGATGAGAGTTTGATATTTTAGAAAACTTAAGAGTCTGAATTAATTACTGTGTGTTCATACGTCTGGTTTAAACATGGGAACTGGTGAAATCAATGTACCACTTTCAATGATGCTGGAAGCTGGATTGAGGGGACAAAAAACCACTTAAAATATTGTACACTTGGGCTGGGATTAGCTTTGGGGTCTTATAACGGGAGTCCTGGTATTGCAAAACATGATTTTCAGCTTCTTGTTGTCTCTTGACAGCACAAACTTTTCTGGGCCAGAATTTAATCTCATAATTTATTGAAAAAGTAATTATTTGATTACTCAGTGAGGAAATAGAATTTCTTTAAAAGGCAGACCCCATTTAATTGACAATAATTTATGATTTTAGACAATAGAGTTCTGAAGACTAAAATTCTCTGACAACTGGCTTTCAAATATATTCTCTCGAAACTGCCAAAATTTATTCTGCTAAGCATTCAGTGGTAATCTATGGTCATATATGCTCATCATATCATTCCATGCACATTGGCTGTTCTCAGCTTCAGGTGAAAATTCATCATGATCTATGGAAAACACAATCAAGGGAAGGGCAGAAGAAGATATCTTTGGAATTAGTAATAATCACTATACAACTTAAAGTACAGTAAATATAAAGATGCAGTCTTTATATTCCTCAACATTGCCTTCACATATGCAATCATCTTTTGACTTTTCAAGAATATATTTTGATACTTTTTTATGTACAACCTTGCCAGATAATGGCATCAGCAGCAAAAATATTTGTATTCTATGGAAACGGAAAAAACATTCTTCTTTTTAAGAAATAAATCCATGTTGAAAAGATGAGGGACATTGCTGGTTTATGCTTATTCAGAGTTTTGTTGAAAAGCTAATAGAAGTATATAAATTATTGTAGTCTTGTTCACAATAATTTAAGCAATTAAATATCCCTTGTGCTCTTAAACTCTTTTACCTTTACCCCTCTTCTTTTTTCATACTTTACCTTTTATTTCTATTAAGAAAAATCCAGTAGGTATTTCATAGCAAAAGTACAGTCTGTTTTCCTGTTTGATTTGGATAATGGACTTCGTGTGGGATAATGTGAAAAATGTGCATGGTATGGGTGAATATGTAATTGAAGAAAAAGGTCTTTTGTTCAAAAGAGCCAGTCTTGTAGCATGAACTTCATACCTACAAATAGTTTCAGCTGTGCCTGGTTTGATATGAAGAGGGATGCACAGTGCTCTAATTATTACACATATTTTTAAAATATGTTTTGCATTATATCACAGAGAGACCTGTTCTTTAATGCTGCTTCTTCTTGTGTTACTTTTCCTGTGATACCAATTATTTTAAGCATGTATGACAGGTAGCTGGCATCTTCATAGCATCTCAGCAGGTTTTACCAGTAGCACTGTGAACATGAAAATAATATGTTAAGAATCTGTTCTACGCAAAAAGATATCATACACATAGAGAAAGCACTGAACAACCTTTAACAAAAAACCCCAGCAGTCATTCATGAGTCAAGTACGTAGTTTCTAAGTAATTACATGTTAAGGTTAAAATGTTGCATATTCCAAGGCTGTCTTTCAAAACTGTTCAAATTTAGTGTCATGAGCTCTAGTGAATACACATCACTGTTAATAACCAAATTAATTAACAGCATGTTGAAGTTCCATTGAGACCATACAGATATACTTCTGTTGCAATTAAATAGAAAATGTGTGTCTGTGTAGAAGGCGGTAAATCATAATTACTAATATACTGGTCTGTTATTGGGTTTTACTGTGGCAAGGTTATAAAAAATATGTGGCTACGGAGTGTGTTTGTTTTTTTCACACAAGCAACAACATAAGAACTTTGTACAGAACAATCCTATATGTTGTTACATATGATTGAAGATGTATAAAACTAGATTTATACAAATATATAGACATAAATAGCTAGGTTTACATAACTATAGTATTTTATACATATGTTTTCCATTTTTGTTTGTTCTGTAAACTGTATGTATGATTCTAATTTTGTACAGATATAGACATATATATGTATGTATATATATATACACACACAGAGTCCCAGAACAGGTAAAGTTGGAAGAGGCCACAGTGATCCAATATCCCTGTTTAAGCAGGGTCATCCTACAGCACCTTGCACAGAAGATCTGTCTATGACTATACTTTTAAATTTTTGGTTCATTTTTATTGTATTTTTTGCATTCATTTTACCTGGGTGGATTTTCCTAGACCTCAGGTTTTCACTCTGCCTTTTGGTTTTAGGTAGCCCTTTACATCAGAGCTTCTATTGTTCATAAGAACACTGTGGTCCCTGGTTCCTGGCATCGCTGGGATTATGGCAGCAGACTATTGCTTACCACAACAGGCTGTAAGGGCCATCCATTCATACTGAATGGGGCTGGTGCTGAGAACCTGGTGTTATTTATTCTCCACAGAACTACAACTTTTGAGTGTTTATAATTAGTTTGTTACTAAGAAGTTTAGATCAATTTGCCAATGATTCAACTCAATAAACTAGTAAATAAAAATTCTCTCTATTATCTTTGGCACAGGACTTTTCCCAGCTGCATCTAGGGACGTGGCTTAAATAAAACTTAGAAAAGAGGAGTATTCACAGAAGTAGCCAGGATGTTTCTTTGCTTTGGTGATGAGTGTCCAGCCCTATCTATTCCATTCCTTGTAACTTGTTGTGTGTTGAGGGCCCCATTTTGTAAGAATGTACTTGCCTGCTTAGTTTCTGTGCCATAGATTGTTGTTAGTTAGATAACAGCATCAATGCTAACTCCCCAATTTAAAAACACTTGAGTCATTGTTACTTTGGGTTTTTAAGAGTCCTTATCAACAAAGGCAGAGAAAGAATGTTTGTATGGGAAGACTCACTACCCATTTTTACCATCTCAAGACATAACTGAGCCAAGGAGGATGAAGTTGCAGTTCAGTGTCCTGAAACTGGAAACTGTTTTTCTGATGTTTAAGGTATTCTTCCCAAGTTCAAAACAATATATGCTTTCTCTAGATGTTAACATAGCAATATAATCACTCAAGTTCCAAGCTGGTAGATCTTTAAAGTTGATAGTCAAACAGATAGGATGTGCTGGATCATTTCGGTGTTCTATCTGACAGGCAGCAGTAAAGTTTTAAAAGATTTTCTGGGCCATTTTTTACATAAAACAGAATTGATGTGTTCCATCTCTTCTATTTTCCATTTTCTCCAGGGCACGAAAGGTTCCATCTGGGAATGTGCAATAAATATCCCACTGACTAGTAGTAAGCAAAAATCGGTGTCAAGTTGTCTGCTAGAAACCAATGCCATTGCCTAACTCCATGTGTTATGTTCTATATGGATTAAGACCTGCTGCCTTTTGGAAAGGCATCTGTGGTGAGGCAACTGTACTGCTGCCCTGTTGCCTGAACTAGGGCCATCATATATGAGTTTCTGGTGTCTTCTTCCAGAACCTAGTTAGGAACAATTGGATGCAATTTTAATTTTCTTTTTGAAGATTGGCCATTTACAGATTTTGATAAAAACAACTTCCTTTTCTTACACACCAGTGCCCTCCATAATGCTGGGACACTTTACCCAGGTCTGCTGTGAGAGCTTGTGCATGAGCTGAGCTACTACAGATTAACTGCCAGAGAGTACATTTCCTGTTAAAACCAGCACACTGGTTAACTGGACTGAATCAGGTGAAACTGAAGAATTCCACATCTGACCACCTTAGAAGGAGCTGATCAGGGCTGAGCGTGTGTTGCTATTTGTTGCATTTTGGCTGCTATTTTCAGTTTTCTTTCCCATGTTTGTGAGGGCAGCACTCTTTGATCATGCTCCAGTAAATGAAGATCAGAGCATCAAAGGGTGTTAAATATGTTGGCAGTGAGTGTCACCAAGCTTGACTTTCAAGTGTGCATTGCTAAGAATATATTCAGAAATGCTCATTAGGTGAATCAGGACAGTTAAGCACCTAAGAAATGGAATCATGAAGGGGAGAATTTTGAGCACAAGATCATCTAAGTCTAGAAAAAGGAAATAGTCAAGAGAGCAGAGAGAGAAAGTTTTCTGCATTTTCTTAAATGAAAATATTTTTATTGATGGTTGTAAAGTCATAGCTTAGAACTTATTCCTGCAAGTGATAACATAAATACAAAACACAAGGATGAATATTTCAGGTTTGCCCTCAAGCTGTTTTCTGTCTGGGGTTCGGGGGCAGGCTTTGTTCAGGTCTGTGGTGCAGATACTCAAATGACACAGATAAGAATGCTCAGACACTTGGTTGGGAAATTAAGTACAAGTCTGTTTGTTGTGTAGTTGTGTTTATACCAAACACAAAGTTTCTTATATGGTGTGAATCAATGATGTGGTAACTGTTCACCATGCATTAGAACATTTTTAGTATTGAGGCTTTAGATTTTCAGTAACTCGCCCCTATATTGCTACAATTATATTTTTAGTATTTATCTTCTTTCATGTATATATTTTCTGTACAGTCAAGCTCTGTATTCATTTTCATATATTTCTGCACATATATTTTTAAAAATTATTTTAAAATCCAGAATTTAAACTTAGGGAGACACGCTGTGCCTCAGTAACATGTGGGAGAGTTTTTGCTGACTTTTATTATCCAGTTTTGTATTTACAGATACCATAGGAAATGCTTTTCATGGTTCAGATAGAACTTGGATGCACACATCCAATATCCACCCACTTTTCAGGCTGTAGACCAAATCAGTCTTATGATCTAAGGTAGTATTTATCCTGGTTTCCCCAGAAGTTAAAAATAGGATGCTTATCCTCATAATCTCTGCCTGTCAGAAGTTTGGAGACAATATTTACAATTGCTTTCGTGCTTGTTCTGGATTAACCCAGGTAGGCAGCCAAGTTCCATGCAGCCACTCTCCCAGGTGAAGCAGGAACGAGAATCAGAAGGGTGAAAGTGAGATGACTCATGAGATAAAGGCAGTTTAATAGGTAAAACAAGACTGTGAGCACAAGCAAAGCCAAGTAAGGGATTCACTCGTTACTTCTCATCAGCAGATAGATGTTTAGCCTATTTCAAGAAATCCGGGCTTCATCGTGTACAACGGTTATCTGGAAAGAAAATACCATATCTCTGATCATCCCTTCTTCCTTCTCCTTCCCCGGCTTCTTTTGCTGAGCAGAATCTCATATGGTGTAGAATATCCCTTTAATCAGCTGTCTCCTTCCAAATCCTTGTGCACTGCCAGCTCACTCGCTACTAACTACTATGAAGAAAATTATTTCCAGAAAACTCTTCCAGACAAAAAAAGTACACTACCATTATTTGGATCATACTGATACCCCTCCCTCTAATTCCTGGGTCAGTCAGTTGAACACATATCTTTACAAAGAAAAAAATCCCAGAAAATGCTGAGCTTTTACACTTGACCTATTTTGCTTGAAATAAAAAAAAAAAATTATTGATGAAATGCTCCTTGATACCACATTTTTTAAATGCCAAAAGCACAATGACATGAAAACATTTTGTCACGGGGAAAAAGTATTTACAGAAAAATAGAAATCATGCATTTTTTTTCACATTCCATCCATCATTAAAAGTTATTATTATCACTTGCAAAATCACAGCTTCATTAAAGGCTCAGAGAAAAATTGTTTAGTCTGTTTGGATTCTTGTTTGAAGAGAAGTTCTAGAAACAAAAAGTCGTGGCTGTTCATTTCAAGATATACTGTACCTTTTTTCCTTCTCTTTTTGGCAGATTTTACAATGTGAACTTTATTGGAATGTGAGAAAGATAAGAATGAAACAAGATTTTCAGATACTTTTGTTAGTGGCAAGAGCTTTATTGCATGTATCCATTTAATTTACTAAAGCTCCATCTTTATATGTGAAATACTCCCAACTTCCTGATTATTGAAATCGAAAATCATTTTATAGTTTACTCCAGAACACTGTAAGCATGCAATACTTATGAAAAATACTGTCTGAAAATAGTTCTTTGTATATATTTTAAGTGCCATTATGTTTGTTTGCCTTTAAAAAATAATCATTATCTTTTCCATATGTTTTATGTTTATTACTGTTAAATATGCTGGCTTTGCAAGGCTGTAGCAGTGGGATTTATAATGTATTTGCTGGTTCATACATCAGAAAAATTGCAATTGAAAATTCATGTCAGCTGTGCTGAAGCTAGGTAGACCTTTCTCTTAAATTCTCAGACTACATGGTCTGTTTTCCACAGTGGCAGAAAGGAAAGAACTTTTTCATGTGTGACCTGGAGGAATCATATGTGAAAGTAAATGAGGTACAATGAACATGGATCTCCAAAATGCCATTTTCACATTTAGTATTCAACATGCAATCAACACTTCCCTATGTTTCAGAGAAATAAAATTGCATTTTACAGTGTAGTAACATGTCAGTCCAGCAGTAGCTATAATAAATATTTTATTACAGATAATCTGCATCTCGTTTAGGCTTTAGGAAAGATACACAGTGTGCGACCACATCATATATCACAATGCAAAGAGGAAAATAACAATGAAGAAAAAAAAATACCATCTATCATATCCTGTCTTGATTTTTGAAGCTACTGAGGTATTCTGTAATGATAATTAAACAATTACAAAATAAAAATGTTTGACCAAAGTTTTCATAATCTGTTCTCATTGCAGATTCCTGGCTCATTACAGATCCACACACATGGAAAGCTGAAGGTAAGATGAAACATCCTACAGCCTCAAGCTCTGGTCAGACCTCTGTATTGCATTGGTGACTTTAAAATGACACACCATTGCCTAACTGACAGAACACAGCAAACTACAAAATTGAAATAGGCCAGTCTGTGCTCAGTATACACAGTTTTCTACTGACTTGTCCATTATTGATAGTTTATGCTGTTGAATCTAATTTATTGTTGCTGCAATAACAGTGTACGCCAACACTGTAAGTAGGGATAAATTCACAGAGCACAAACTTTAACAGATATAAATGGCTTGTTCAAGAAGGAATATCCAGGATGATAAATTCTCTGCCCTATTACCAGACTCATCAAGGATAGGGCATAATTGAATAAATAATAAAATTCTCAAAATGACCTATTAAATATCTTGTGAGCATTCTCAAGTTTTCACAAGAAACTACGGTTGCCTATGTGTGCCATATTGTGATACTTTTTAATGAGGCCCCTCTTTGGATTAATAATTTGAAAATGTAATTTATAGCCACGATCTCAACTCAGCTGAAAGCACATAAGGTCCCAGAACTCTGAAATGGTGTCCACTCAAAAATGTTTGAATTTGGCAGCAATCTGGCTGTGAGCAAGCCTTAATCTGTCTGATCAGTACTTACCTTGCAACTGCACTGTATTGAGCAAGTACGTGGAGTTTGGGTTTTCTTCCTTTGGTTTTTAGCTCAGTGATTTTTCTCAATGGTTACCAAAGTCAAGTAATTTATAGCTTGTGAACCTCACAAAAAGGGTTCATTTACAACCATATTCTGCATCTTGTGACACCAAATGGAGTGTGTGTTCTTCTATATGACTACAAAAGGTTTTAGAACAGCCATCAGAAACGTGTTCTGCTCATTAATGTTTTTACAGTAGCTGCCTTAAAAGAGCTACAGTTTCCTAGAGCAAGTCATTCAGAATTCAACTACGCTCTTCAAGTTTAATAGGTTGAGCTCTTTGAGTTCCTCTACCTCCTCCTGATTGATGGTTTGTTTCTTCTTTTAATACAAAATTCAGTAAAATTTCCCACAGTGAAAAGGGTCTTTTAATTATAAAACACCAGCGTGTGGGAATGATTCAATTTACACATCAGAAAAGTTCAGTTACTTGACCATAATTTATTTTTTCTGCTGATCATTTACAGACCACAGATTCTTCTTCCTCTGGCCCCCTCCCCTTCTCACTTTTTCTCATTCTATGTAAAAGAATAAAAATCTCAATACCCTGTAAAAGGCTTTAGATATTGTATCACTTAGTCATCAGAACTAGAGACTTCATTATCAGACTTTTTTCTGCCAGCTTTTATCCCTTTCTCATTTCCTAGTTATGTTGTCATATTTAATTTAAATTTGTTCCCTAATTGCTGAGTAATACAGTTTTTTCCTGTATCTGACAAAAGGACAGCATAAGTAAGGAGGGGTATGGTGTATCACTCATGAAACTGTGAACATGAGAGGTATCACCAAAAAAAGATATTTTCAGTTCTAATGTTGGCTAGTATGCAACTGACCAGTTCTCCTTTTTTTGTCTTTTTTTTTTTTTAAGTATTAGTTAATTAATATTGAAATAAAATTCTGTAGGGGATGGAAAATGTTTATGTTTCCATGTACTTCCTCTGTGTAGTATCAGTCATCCTTATTGTTTTATTGTCAGAATATATCTTAGGACTTGCATTGGTAGGTAAAACGAATTTTACTGACAAAGCTTTGCAGGTTCTAAATGTGATTTTCATAGCAAAATAAGAAAAGTTAATCTTACTTTGTGCTTATTATGGCATAGGAGAAATAAGCAGTAAAAATGTCCAGAATACCAGACATACAGATAATTTTAAATATCTTTACAGGTATGTTCATTCAGGCATGCATCTTAATACTAAGTATACTCAGTTTTTATTTCCAAAAGATAGTTTTAAAAAAATTTTATTATCCCCAAGAAAGTAACAGGCCATTGTATCTTCCATCTGACTGGCATACCCTGCTAAGTGAATGCTCATACAAGATCTCACCAATACTCATGTGTAAGATAGCTTGTACTTCTCTTACACAAAGCATCAGATATATACAGTTATGCTGTGGTTTAGTTCATTCTTTCTTTTGTTTGAATGCAATTGAACTCCTTTCTTCTTCCACATCAGTACACCTGAAACCATGAATAGGTAGTGGCTTCAAGTGATTTCCAAGGCTGGTACACTATTGAAACACTGTGTCCCAAAAGGTGTGAGCAACCCCTCAGCACTCCTGCTGCTCGTGCAGCAGCTGTCCTGTGATGATCCACCTAGGTCTTCTTGGGGTTCTTTTGGTATTCCCCATAGTGACGTCCAGGTCTGTTTCATTGGCCAAGTAAGCCCTGTAGCATAATTCCCAGTAAGTCTGTGTTTCTGCAGTTGTCAGCAGTTCCCAACAGCGTAAGTCCTCAGTAGGAACCTCAGCTATAGGGATAAAAAAAAATGTCCTGCAATTTTTCAATATGTTTTCAATATGTTTAAATCCCTGTTCTTTCAGACCATTATCTTATGAGTATTTCCTATTGTAACCTAAAATCAATAACTCTGTACAAAATATTAATTTCAATGAAAGCCTTAGGTCACAGTTCTTATCATTACTGGTTTTGTGATCATTTTTTTCAACTTCTCTTTGGCTTAAATAATAGCATCTTGTATTAATTGTATTCAGGACAGTCAAATAGCATTGTAGGCTGTGTTAAAGGTTGGCGTTTTAGTAAAGGTTTCTATATTTAATAGATGTTCTGATAATAAAGTTTTTTAGTAGAAGTTATTAGTCACATTTTTTTTCTTTTTATTTTCCTTTCATGACAATGTACGTGAGTGTTGAGTGTCTGTTAAGACTGCAATGTTCTCACCCCAATATGAAGAGCTTCTGGTTTCCAGTGTGCTGTATAAATTTTTGGACATCCATGGAATTTTTCCCTTTAGTAGGTAGGGATTACAGTGACTTAGTCTCTCCTACTGTAACTTGACTCTCTGTGTGCTAAATATTGCAGCATCTCAGATCCTTGCGTTGTTGATAGGAGGATCAGAGGTGAATTCCCAACTGATAGCAGGCCCATCTCCCTGGTACTGCACGTATTTTATGCTTTTGTTTTGTGGTTTCCTTTGCTTTTTTTTAACAGTTAACCATCTCTATGATTACTGTTTAAAGGCAGGTGTGATTCCTGCACATTACTATCAAGTTTTTGTCAGGCTACCTATATTTATGAGGTGTGGAGAGACATGCCAGTGGAAATAATTCTTTCAAGTTTTCCTCAAAAAAATAAACAGGTATCATACGCAGTCTTTTGAACTGTCATCTTCTCACAGCAATCAGTTGGTCACCATGTAACTGGATGGATGTTTTTGTATTTTTAGACATTTCTAGCATCTTTGCACAAAACTGAGCTGTTTGGCATATTAGTTGTAAATCTGAGAAATGATTTGCCAAAACCAAAAAAAATCTTAGCCATGGGTAGGGAGTGGTGGAAGAAGAGTCTGAAATTTTCTCTGCCATCAAAGCTGAGGTCCCCCTCTGAAGTCCTGAGATGCAAATCAAATTCAGCCTGAGAGGCCTGAATTCCTGGCCATAATTGCTTTTCTGAACAGATTACTTCTGATTCTTTCCATCCAAAATCCAAGATGGGATTAGTGATGGTGCTAGTTTCTATCTTTATAAAAGGATTTCCTTGAAAGTGGAAAAACTTCTATGTCCTCAAAATCACCCATCTCCCTTCTGAGCAGTAGGAGGAAGGATCATGATTTAGCCCAGTGCTTTGTGTAAATAGTTCTGGAAATATGAGTTGGAGTCAGGATTCTCCTCTCCTGGTCAGATTCCACCATGTCAAGGGAAATTTTTCTAACATTCTTAGTCATGGGGAATTTGGTGTACCTCCAGTGCATAGCGCCTGTTGAAAAGCTCTCCTCGAGATGTATCAATTTATTAATTCAGTCTCTCAAGCCAAAGAAGACATTAAAGCTATTAAATTTTAGTCTGTTATCGTCACAATCAACATCATATTTTTAATCAGAAGTGGCCAGAGACATTTGATCAGTAATTAGCCCAATTTTGTCAGGTTATTAAGCAGTTCCTGAGCATGTAACTTAACCTGTTTAATAGCAGAATAAAATGAAACGATACCTCCTTTGTACAGCTCAGATGGAAGACAACTGCTAAAACGCATTCCTGTTTTGCCACAATTCAAGATCCTGAATCTCTTGGGATTCCAGCAGAAAGTGAATGTCAGCTCTTGCTCTTGAGCCTCAGCACAACCTGCTGGCAGAGCCACAAGCAAGGGACTGTAGCTGCAGAGATAGTGCACCAAAGCAGGGATGCCCCAATGCAAACAGGTCATCAAGTGACTCACTGGGGGTATTCTGGGAACTATATCCACTGCAGATGTGGTGCTTAGGGACGTGGTTTAGAGGTGGACTTGGCAGTGAGGGGTTAACAGCTGGACTTGATGATCTTGAAGGTCTTTTTCAGCCTAAATGTTACTGAGATTCTCTTTTCTTTTTTTTTTTTTCCTCTTAAAACATGAAAACTTGCCTTTGTCCTTAGGAACCATTTCTGTCTTTAATGGTAGGATTCTCCTTTGGTGCATTAGCAGAGATAACAGGTGAAGTCATGGATTCCCTTTCAGAGTAGAGAGCAATGGGGAAAAGCACTGTGCCTCGGGAAGTGCTACATCAGCACAATCCGGGATTTTCAGTCTTCTCTTGTAGGACCCTTTACTGTTTGGCAAAACTTGCTTTTAGTTCTATGGCTTGTTGACATTAACAGAGATGTTATTCAGTCCAGGATCAGAAAGTAAATATCCCAGGTGATAAAATCTAGAAAATACTGTCATTGCTTGTCTGTAAAAAATTTACACTAGCTGGATAGTAGAATAGTGATGTTCTATTTTCCATGTAGAAAACTGCATGGGATTTTTTCAGGAAAAGCATTTACAATTGAATAGAAGTTGGGGTTTTTCACGTGTTATGAATGCAGTTGAACTAATTAGGGCATGGGTGTTTTGAGTAGTGTACTGGATGAAAAAGAGCAATTATTTTCAAGCCAATGAACTATTTTTTCAAAAAGAAATTTTATTTTCCTTCAAGAGACTAAAATCTCTTTCTTGTGGTTTGTTATGGCTCTTTGAACAACTTTTAAAGGCTAATTTGTGATAGATTTTTTACTGTGATTTTTTTGTATTTAGTCTACTGAAACCATCTAACCTGAATAGCCCAAGGGAGCTAAGTCAGGAAGCATAGAAATCAAGAAAACCTCAAGTTTGTACTTCAAGCTGAACCAGAAGCTAGTAGAACTCAATTTTTGTCGAAAGAACAAAGTGAGTATTTTTGTTGAAAGAAAAAAGGACTTTTTTTTTTCACCCAGCATTCTGCTTTTGTGTTAATAAGTTGTGATTTCTATATGTTTTGTGTAAAATAAGAAACAACGTTTGAATTTTTGATGGTTCGATGCAGTTTAACAATCTCTAAAGGAAGAGATAGAGTTTCCTGGAAAGGAAATTTGACCTCCAGATCAACTCTGAAGAGGTTTGAGACATATTCTTCATTTAACAGCAATAGGAAAGGACATTTTCTTGCATGCTACACTTCTGAGTTGATGGCAAACTGGTCTCAGGTTCAGTGGTCATCCATATCCTTTTCTTCAGTATCTGACAGATATTGAGGAGAGGCTTTGTGCCAGCTCAGTGTGCTTCAGGCCACTGCACAAATTATGTTGTTCACAAAATTTGTTTTAACATTATAGTAAGACGAGCAGAAAGGTGAACGGAAGCTTTATGGATGTCAGTAAGGTGGTGTTTTCTGATTTTCCTTTTAATACAAGAAAACAAATAAGGAGTGATCATTTGAATGACACAAGTCAATGAACCAGGTGAAACTCACTAGAAGTTAGGGAGCTGGCTGCCCAAGAATTAAACAGAGACTGCCCAAGAATTTTTCAGCAGTATAAAATTAAGTACCAAAATCCAGATGTACAAAACTCCATGTTAAAATTTTAATACACTTGATAATAGCTGTGTCAGACACTACAAAACAGTGTAAAATATATGTTAATTTACTAATTTGTCATGAACCAGCCACATGAGTAATGCTTTTTACATAGAACTAGGGATCTTCAGCAAGGTTCCACTGAGTTTTGGGAAAGTCTTCAAAAATTGCAGCTCCAGCACAATGTGAAGCTCAATGTGACTGCACAGTTCTATTACAATTAGGTTTTTTTACAATTATCGAAGTGCAACTTCGATACATACTGTTTCACACCCCAGTTGTCAACAGCAATGTTAACTATGCTGGTTTTGAAAGAAAAAAGAAATAAAAGTGAAGGATTGTATTCCCCTGGTCTGCTCACTATGCAGTTGAGGAAGGTAGTTATGAATTTAGTGACTGAGACTGAACCTGCTGTAAGAGGCAGTACAAGCTACCTTCCACAACTATCTGAAAATATGGTCACCGTGCCTGAGTACGCAGGCTCCAAGTGTGATTTTGGAGACTTCACAAGTATTTCTGTTACTGAATATATATCTATCATGTGGAAAAAATGGTCTAATCTCAGCTGTAAAAGCTGAGAATTACATGTCACTTCCCTTCAAGCAATAAATGCTCTTTTGTCTATCTAGATTTTGTTATATGTTTTTCACAATAATTCCTAACAGTGCGCTGTGTCATTAAAATATCAAAATCCAGTAAGTCAGTTGGCAATAAATGGAAAAATAGAAATCCATGGCAAAGATTAGTGATATCTAAAAGTGGTTTATGCGTCCTAGTGGGATTCCTCCTTTTTTAACAACAAAGTGCAGAGTGAAAGAATATGCACAGCTTACTTTGTCTTCCTATTTCTTTTGATCTGAAAGAACAATCAGATAAGGCTGATTTCTGAAGACAGTTCAGAATGAACAGATCTCAGTTGCCCCCAGTGATAACCATCATTGTCAACAGGAGGCATTCCAGGTACTGACACTAGAGCCTTAAATGTTCAGATACTGAACATTTTATCTTTTATTTTAAAAACTACTGCTGGGAACTCTCTTTATAGAATGCAATGGATGATGAGTATTTAGAAGAAGAATGAACCCTGAAGGAGAATAAAGCTCAAGCCTCAGAGACTGTCACTGAACACCAGAAGGACAGAATAATTTAAGGTTATAGTGGGGAATTTCATGCACACAGAAAACCTGAAGCTGTGAAAAATGGAATGATAGAACTCAGGAGTTACAGTCTACAAAACGAAAATTAAAATTATTCAAAGGCCCTGGCCCTAATGGGCTTTTGTCCAGATTGTTGAACATTCTGTCAGAGTTCAGCAACACTAAGTGCTTTTTCATCTGGAAGGCTCAGAACTGGAATATGTTGAGATCATGATAATCAAAGTTGAGGTATCTGGATTAAACCAGTATGCAGAAATGCTAATAGCTGCCTTCTGTTAGCCATGTCATTTAACAAGTGCTATCAATCCCTCTACACACAATCTTCAGCTCTCAATCTTTCAAGAAAATATTGATTTTTGACAGGATGTGACAATTAGGTTTTACATGACTCAGGTACGTTGTACAAAGCTCACTGAGCAAGGCACAATGCCAGGCAGTTGCTATGAAAACTGATTGTTTACAAATGTAAAAATTATAATATTTTTCTAGTTTAAGAGTAATAATATCTCACCTGCTGCACAATGCTTTTCTTTTAAATTAGTACTTAACTATCTTTGTGATTATCTAAGTTAGTATTGATAGCTTAACACACCTCAAAAATATAAAAAAATATACTATTATCATTAATAAAGGATAATTAACTTTGAATGAGCAGATGCTAATGAATTAGTGATGTTTTTATTTTTTATTTTTTAATACTTATTATTCCTCATCTAGTTATCTTTTAAATAATTTTCTCTGCTAAACCTGGATACTGAATTTAAACACATTGACCCCGGTCCCCCACTGGTGCCATTGTTGCTTTCATGGATTTTGGGTGAAGGCCTTTGTCTGTTTTTACTCTCATTAACTGCAGCAGAGTTTAAATTTTGGAGAGTTTCCAAACAGGAGTTCCATTAACATATGTGTCCCCCTGACAGAGAAGAGAAATACGGAGTTGTTATAGATTGAGTCAAACCATACTGTTATTTGTGAGCATGTAGGCAACAGTTCTTTTGTTTAAATCTAAAGAAGTCTTAAAATTATATAATTTTTACTAGTATCTGGCCAGACTTGAGTAGAAGGCAGTGAATCTTGTAGTCCAGTAGGATTTTTCAGAGTGTTGATACACCAAATTCAGGTGCTGATGAGTTGATGAACAGGTTTGTGATTATGAATGTCTGTGAGTAATAAAGAAGATAACTCTAAACATATATTTGAAAGTCACAGACATTGAGAAGTAGAACTAAAGGTCTCTTCTCTTCTTCCTCCCTCCAATACCTTGATTTGTTCCTTGATCCTTACACCAGTTTCTACTCGTGTGAGAAGTGCATGACTTTTAGGACACATTCGGTGTGTCTCCTTGGGCTGGCTCTACCTACAGCCACTCTTAAGGCTGCACTGCCCAGTTTCCTAAGCACTCAGGGAAGCCTGTTTTTCCCCAGGTTTCCTTTGTTGGTAAGTTACTGCTAGTCCTGACCTGCAAGGAAAATTCAATTCCATAACTTTCACAAAAATCCTCAAAATTGATGGACGTCTTTCTGCAGGCAGATCAGAACACGTAAGGTTAGGAAGCACCAGGTTACTTTTGGGAATTCCATGTGTGTCTCTCTGGCATTCATTTTTTCTATCAACCAGCAGTGTTATCTGTTAGATAATCTTACAGGAACACAGTTTTAAACAAAGAGTTATACGTAATGGGAACATAATTGCTTGGCACACTGCACAAAAAAGGTTGCAATGATGGCAGGTGTGGAATTTGATTTATCATTTATGTATCTTGAAAAAAATTTTTCAAATGCAAATGTAATGTACCAGGTGCAAAAGTAAAATGAATAATTTCTTTGGTTCGTTGTGTTTTACTAAACAGTTTCTAAACAGATGTGCATGGAGGCAATTGAAAACACTGTATAGAAAACCTCTTGGGAATACCTGTAATCTTTAATATGGGTTCTAGGTTACATAGAATTCGATTTGTGGTGGTGAAACACATTTTAAACAGAAGCAGTTAAACTGTAAATCTGAAGAGACTGTTCTCTTTAAAAAAGCATAATCCAAATTTAAGCCAGCTGGGACCTTCAGAATTTTGACAAGATCTGTGTGTGTTAAGCAGATAAGCTTGACCATTATGCTGGTGTTCTCTACTGCTAGCAAACATGCACTGTCGTTCTCCGGGGGTGTTCTGGTGGGATGCTACGACCTCCCAAACCGACTCCCAACAGAAAATCGCTCAGCAGCCACTGCATTCACACAGACACACACGCACCCTCCGGATAGCTCCTCAACAGGTCGGCAGCAAAGAGACAGGAAGGGTGTTTGTGTGGAATTCCACGGCAGAGATTTATTTCAGCTCCACCGTGAAGGGAAGCCATGGACAAAAGATGTTGGGGGATGGAGGTTTTTGGGTTATATAACTGGGGGGGAAAGCATCAGGGACAGGGGCGGTACATAGGCAGGATGAGGGTACGGGAGCCAATGGGAAAACCTGAGGCAGTGGCAAGGAACAAGGTCCAGTGGGAGAGCGGGGAAGGGAGAACTTTCTAAAGGAGCAGATAAGGTATAAGGGGTAGGGAGGCCAACTGGGGAAGCAGAATTGGGATACATTTCCATAACAGAACAGGGCATTCTGGGGGAGGCTTTTTTAGTCACTTAACCAGGGGAGCTCCCTCAGGGTGTGTCCCTTTCCCTGGTTCCCACATCGCACCGTTAGGAGACTGGAGATTGAAACTGTATCGTGGGCTTATATGTAAGAGAGGATCTTACATTTAAAATACACAGAGCAAAAACCTGCTGCAAAAACACCTCCATATTTTTCCCCCAAAAGGCCAAAGCTCTCTTTATGTAGCGAGTTTTTATCAATGGCACTGATCTGAAAGCCCACCTTGCTGAACTTTTTTCATAACTGCAGTTTCTGTACATTGCTTTAATTTTTATGTAAAGTTATACAATGTTGACATATTTTGTAGCCCTTCTATGACAGGGCACTATGAAAACCTTTCTTTCCATGCCTACCAAGGAAATCATTGGGGTTAAATGACAGGGCTCTACCAGTGATTTGCCTGTCACCGAGAACTGTAAATTGTAGCCTGTCTCCAGGATAGTGTTTAGACACATTCTGAGATTAATGGTTTTGCGTAGACACTTTGGACTTCAAATGATTTTGAGATAAGGTCCATCAAGAAGATTCTTCCAGTTTGAACTCAATTGAAAGTGCTTTGCATTTTAGCTATGATGATACATAACTTTGTTGGTACAGAATAGACACAGTCTGATGTAAAAATGAAATGGTGTCTGTTATGTTCCAGACTACATAAAAATGTTCACCTCCAGTTTAACTCTTTGTGACAGATTTCTTTTTTTATGGTAGTTCTTAACACTTTCAAATAACAGACAGCACTGAGACATCTTATTTACCTCACTGAGCAATTCATATCTTTTCTCTTAAAGGAGCACAGCTAGAAAAGAAGGTCTGTACACTAAATTTAGGGAAGAGGAAACTAAGGTGTATTAATCTCCTGGGAAATCCATTTAAGAATGTGATAATTCATTCACTTTTCAGAATCTGAATTAGTAATTGATATGTGTTCTGCAGCAAATGAGATATTATAATTCAGGAACTCTAACTTTAGACAAAGGTAATAATAAGGTTTCTCTTTAATTTACCAGGGAAATGAGAAAATGTTTGTCAGAAAAATGCAATGAAAGCAGACATTCCTTTTTCATCTATTCTATAGTCTCCTGATTAAAAGAAAAGAAAAAAAACACCTTTTATTATTATTAATTGGTTTTCTACTTTTCTAATAGGTACTGAATGTTGTATGGTTTCAGTAGAAATGTATACAGTCAGATGCCACAGCAGTGGTGGAGTCATGGCAGACTAAGCATTATGGGCTAAATATTTCTATCTTTCTCATAAGTAACCTGAAGTTCCTCTGTGCTGCCTCTGTGTCTGGGCTAAGAGAGACAATCCCTTATTACTTGAGCAGGCTTTTTTAAAAGATATATTGCATCATTGACCAAATACACACCACCAAACTCTGACAGCGTGTGAACCCCTTGTGTTACCTGGAGTAGGAATTTTCCTGTTGAATGACACCTTGTGTCTGCCCTGTTCACCTTAGTATTGGTGCGGTTACATAAAATCAGGTTTCTGAGTCATATCATGTGATTAGAGCATAATTAGAAGGTCTTTTCAGGAAAAAATGAAAAAGCTCTTCTTTGCAAAATGAATGACAGATTTGTTCAAACATTCATGGAACCGTCTTCATGATTTTTCACTGTCAGTGTTTAGGTTTTTACGTACAATATCTGTGATTCTTGTTTATAGTATTTGTGACTAAAACATTGATTAAGATATGCAGAAGACTGAGATGAAAACAGGTGGATTTGAATACCAAGTTGGAAGCTTATTAACTTAAAATACCAAATATTGGATGGGGTCTGTGCAGGAAGTTACAGGACTCCTTCCATAACATCTCACAGCAAATACACAGTTTTTTCAGCCAACCTGTCAGTGATATGGGTGCTCTGTCTTTCTCCCCTGTGTCAGGTAAATAACATAGAAGCTGGTCACTACGGGTAGCAAAGACCTCGGATTGCTGAAGGACCAGTATCCACTAGGAGAATGCATGAAAATTCTAACATATGGGAGCAAACCTGCTGGAATTTTTTTCGTAGTGGACACAGGCCCCAGCCTCCTGGTGACTGATTAGCAGCCATACTCTTTAAAAGCCATTTTAAAAAATTGAAAGTTTTCTTCCATGACATTGTAAGACAACTAGATCCAAACTGTGCCAAACTGAAACCAGTTTGGATGTGACAACTGGATAGAGCTACAAGGCTCAGGGACAGAGCTTCTGTTTTATAGTTCAGAGTTCATGCAGCAACTAGATGTGAGGGGCTCCTGAAGCCCTAGGGTGAAGTTTAAATGATGAATGCAGGAAATTAATTTATAAGCCTCTGTTTTCCTTTGTCAGAGAGGAGAGGCCATCTTTCAGGAGGAGCCAGTTTTGTGTTACTCAGTAACATGCATGATTTTCTCCTTAAGAGATTGAGTTGCTCACATAATGAGGCAAACTGCAGGTGCCTTTGCTTGCTGAGAACTGGATAGGCAAGCGATTATTTCAGTTTAAAAAAAAACAACCCAAAACTCCAACATATTCTATTAGTGTGAAAATAATTCAGCTATAATAGCTTAACTTGTTTGTTTTAATGCAGCTATGGAATGTATTTACACCTTTTTTTTTTAAACAACCAGAGCTGAAGTTTACAAAAAAATATAAAGCACTAATAAGTGTATGTAAAAAACCCTGTTCTGAATATGATTAGTGCATGCCCCTTGCTAATGTCAGCAGTTATTTTTAGTGGAGAGCATTTGTAAGATCTGGCAGAGAACTCTGAAATGTCAGGAGGGTAAGAGGAAGCATAGCAGAAGCCAAATACATATATAGATATGTTAGAGGATTTTAATACTAAGTCCGTCATTTTTTAAAAGACAAGATGCAGCTGTCTAGAAACTGTCCTGAAAGATCATAGGTCCCCTCCCATGTCATAGGTATTGTGCAGACATGAGATAATTACTTGAATTTTAGAAAGAAGCTTGGTTTCCTTGTAACCTGAGGAAGGAGCTTGTTCTCCCTTTCCCTTCTTTTTTACAGAGAGGTGATTGTTAAACAAGTCTTGTTAAATAGCATATTTCGCTCTACTCTAAGAAGTGTGTGATACACTTATGTAATTTCTTTCTGACAGAAAGATCATTAAGATTTGCCTCAAAATACATAAGGTTTATATTCTGTTTTACATACCAAAAAATATACCCATTCAAATCCTCCTGGAAGTCGTAGAGGGAAGGGCAGTTCTTTGACAGCATTGTTTCCAAGCTCAAGAATGGCTCTATTCAGTGCTGTTATCATTTTTTTTTTTTTTTTGATACAGGAATACCTGCATACTTGCCAGGTATACTTTAATAACAATATTTTCACAGTGAAATATGGGTCAGATTTGTATGCAGCAGTCTTTCATGCACATCTTTCCTCTCATGAGGATTCTCATTTTCTGTGCTGTTTCAAATAACTGATTATATATTTCTACTTGCATAAAGCCAGGAAAGCTGCTGAGTCATTATTGGTGCAAAACTTGATACCTCTTAGGATTAAATAATTTAGCTTTTCAGTAGTGCAGGAATAGCACTTTCCTCTTTGATAAACATTGTGCTCATAGATTTCATATTATCCAAGCTCATTTTCACTTACACATTAGATAGAGTCTTTTGTTTGCTGGATGGGTGTTTTCTAAAAGTCTCCTACCTAGTTCGCATTGTAAAGTGAGTCCTGTGCCCCCTACACTTATCAGTTCTGGTGTCTTGGCATCAGAACTCTGTCCTCAGAAGTGAGTCTGAATCCCTGCAATTACTAAGGTCTCTTCAGACAGACCCCAGGCCCCGGGGTCACCAGGAACAGAAAGCCCCCAAACACCTTCTTAGTATCCTCTTCTCACTGGCTCTTGAAAAATTGCAGGAGGTACACCCATTTTAGTTACATACTTCATTGCTTTCTTAGTTTACAGGAAAGGTACTTTTCCTCGTTTAGAAGTAGATCAGGTTATGGAAAATTACACTCGGAATTGAAGATAAAATGGACCATCAGGGTAAACAAATGACATACTGATGGTCAAAAAACCAACTCTAAGTCCTCTTCAATTGCACTGCATGTTCTGAGAATTAAAATATAGGATTTATTTATACTCCAATTTATTTCTGCTTAAAATAGAAATGAGAGGACCATGGTGGAAAATTGAAAAGAAAAAGTAGTAGCTTAAGTTTATGAATGTGATCAGCAATTTTAAATTTGATGCATTTTTATTGTTTTGAAGCAATTTTTAGAGTGATATTTCAGAGTTCCCTTAAAAATATATAGCAATTAAAAATTCTGCTCACTGCCTAAACATGGAGGATTTGAATAAATAGGCAAGTAAGGTCAATAAAAACCTTAAAGGACACTATCAGATTTTAGCACATCCAAAATTTGACCTGATATATTTTTAAAAATCTATTTTTATATATGCTCTGAGCCTGATAATCCTGCCAAAATTAAAATTCCAATGCAAATAAAAAATATCAGCTGTGCAGCCAGATCACATTAATGCAATTTCTTCTTTGCATTTGCAGGTAAATCTCCTTTATCTGTTACTTCATCCTTTTGCTAAATACTTCAATACATACATACACCCATTCTGAAGCCTTTTTAAAGTCTGACTCTCTTTTGCTCTACTCCAATAATACAGCAGGCAGACAGTTAGAAGACTTGTATGTTCCCAAAGAAAAGTCTATTATTATGAAAATATATGTGCAAATTTAGTTCCATATTGTGGATTTATTTTACAGGTTTAATTCAAAATAATATTTCTTTTGTTTATATAATTATTCTGTGAAATTTCAGCAACTTAATATCAAAATCTCTGGATAAACATGGTTTGAGTTTAAAGCTGTATGAACTAAAAAAATGAGGGGGGGGGCCACAAAACACAAGACCATTTCTTTTTGTTGTGTTTTATTCATACAGAATATTGCGAATTTTATTGTTGATGAAGCTAAGAATGAGAGAAGATAGATGTCAGAAGGCAGATCCTTTTGTATTGGTGAGAAAGAAAAATGGCTCACATAAAAATAAATAAGCTTGGAACTATAAAAATATTGAATATAAAAACATTTTTTGTGAGAGAATAGGAATTTATTTTTTTTAATGGGGAGTGGATAATGGTATAAAAGTGATTGAGAAATTGCTGATGTCAAAGTACTTTTTCAAGAGAAATTACCATGAGGCAAAACTAGGGCAGGGTTCTGAAAAATTAAAAAAAAAAAAGGCAACCTGAGTTTAGGCTGTAAATCCGGATCAAACCCCTTATAGTAGTGCTGATAATTGAAAAGTGCTTAACACTCAAGTTTTCCCATTGAGGTCAGTGTTTTAGAACAGTAGGGTCCTAGAAACCAAGTATGAATGTAGGGAGTTAACGGGAGGTTCCTGTTTTTGTGATGCTTGATTAATATCTTGCTAAATAATACAGTATAAAAGAAACTAAGACAATCTGTAGAGGGAGGATTTGTTTCAGGGGAGAGCTGTGCTCTTCATCTGAATCCATGGAGAACCCAGAACAAGAGACTTTGGAAGACTTTAAGTTGGCATTAGCAAGATCTAGTTACCAGGAAGCGAAGACAAAAGAGTGTCGCTTTTCAAAATGAGTTGTTTTGGAAAATAAATCAGAGATTAATTAAGAAGACCGCAAGTGTTGAAGTGAGGCAGAAAACCAGATCAAGATGTGCTGGAGTCTGGGGAGAGAAGTCTAGAGAGGTGGAGCCAAAATAGAAAGGAAATGCCATAGTGGGAAAAACCCCACCAGTACGCAGAGTTCACACAAAGGCAGAATTTGTTCTCAAAAAATGCTGGTCTAGCACGCTATTATTTGCCTACACATTCTGAGTGCTCTGTGGGCATGGTTGCAAAATACAGATATTGTTGAGATATATGTCTGTGATATGAATGCATAGTATTATAAGGAAGTGAGAGACTTGGGGCTATGAATCTCCTCTTTTTCTGTTCCATATGTCATTCCTGATCTGTACTTGACCAAGTAAGTAATGAATATACCTTACAATTACTTGAATACGGAAAAAAAAAAAAAAAATGGAAAGCCTTTGGAAAATTTTTGGACATGAATTTGTAGAATTTGTAGTGTGCCATTTTGCAGTTTAGCAGATCGGCTTTTGAGGCACTTGGCCCACACTAATTTTTGAACCCAACAGAAAAAGAACACTGCTGTTGCAGTTGTATTGCAGCACAGTGAATATATATTTCTCACAAGCTGGATATTTTGGTTTTTCTGAGGGAGTTCAGAAACTGCTAATAACTTAGTAACAAAACAATTAAATATGCTTATCGCTTGTCAAACAAAAGGCATGCAGTATGATTTTAATTTCCCTAAAGAATCAAAATTATGGGACTCTGAGGATGTACTTGCCCAGCCCATCTACCTGCTCTGCTACTCATTGCAATCTTTAGTATAACTATACTCCTGTTGATTTTGTGGAACTAAAAAAAATTTCTTCAAGAAAATGTAATAGGCAGTAGTCTTGTTCCTTCTAAGATGTCAAATACCTGCTTTATTATAGCAAGAAAGTGACAGTCAATTTAAACCAGAATTTATTGAGAACATTAAGAGCTGGAAGGGCTTTGGCTAATCACTGTAATGTCCTCAACAAATGGTAAATGAAAGCATGAGGAAATTGAGTTAACACAAGTTAAAAGTTCACATACTTGCTGAATTATATTAAAAACCCTATAACCTAATTAAATTATCTAAAACTACTCATTTCAGTCTGTCCTGTTATTCTAGTGAATGCATATGATGATATTTTCTTAGATGTGTAACAGTTGACAGCTTTAGCATGAGTCAGATAAAAAGCCAATGAACAAAATCAAAGGATTAATTATTTACTAATCTCCAATATTCTGAATAGCTACACTTAATGATGAAAAGAATTTTGCATTGATGCTTCTTTACGTACTTCCTATTTTTAACTTAAAAGATCCGTATTGTCCAAACTTAAATACGTGAATAAAATGCATCCATTTCTCGTCCTTTACGGAATTTTTGGGGGGAAATGCAAGAGAGGGTAAAGTAGTATGCAGTATGTATTTATCTATAGGCATATGTTTCAGATATGCTGACTGCAAAAGCTGCATTTTAGCTGGTTTATGTACCATCACAATTCTTAAGAAGGATCCTTTAAATGCCTAGATTTTATAGTAAGATGTAACATTAAAGATCCTGTTTTCAGAGTTTTTATGTAACTTACTGGAGAAAAACCTTTCAATTCCTTTGCTTTGGATTTAAAATAAAGGAAGAAAATTACTTCACTAATATAACTGGCAAACTTTCTACAATTCCTCTTACAGATTCAAGGTTTATTGAAAATAATGGGCAAAGAAACTTTTTGTGCTTTCATCTTATGGCTTAGGAGTTTGTACTTGGAAACGATAGGCAGATCTTTGAGTGTCTATGAAAAATTTGGTTCAGTAGTCAGATAACAGCATGTACATGAAGTATCATTCTCAATTCTAGCAGCACAGAGGACTGTTTCAAGAGAAAAAAAAATTGGATAGTGAGCAGCAGAATTTTTTTCAATTTGGAGAGTTTTTGGCTTTATATATTTTCTGGCTCTGCTTCCCTGAAATGGAGAAAGTCATGTAGGATACAGCTCATCCCTTGGCTAACCACGGAGAACAGAACCACCATCTGAATACTTCTCCTTGTAAGAGTCAGGCACTATGGAGGAGGCATCTCTGTCACCTAGCACACACGTGTGCAAGGACAGTTACTGAGGATGGCAGAAGAAAGAGACAGTTTTCACCTCTAAGGGAAAAATAGGAGATAGTGTGACTGTAAAAAAATATCAAGGTAGAATTCCAACAACATTCAAATTGGATGTATCCCATAGGAAGTTCCACATTTTGTTTCACCTTGAGAATACTTTCTTCTCAGCAAGAAACAGGGTGTTACACATTTATTTCTAACTGATTGCTAAAAGAGAAAAACAAATGTACAAATGAAATTATTCTCCCACCCTCAGAAAAATAATTATTTTATGAAATGAGAAGACCTGTCCCCTCCAAAGTGCTTGTCTACCAAAAAGAAAGGATATCATTGACTGTTTATTTCTGACAACAAGATGAAAGAAATTTTGTCAGTTTGGCTCCCTGATGATTAGTTTAACATTAAGACTTACTGAAAAAGAAACAAAAAGCAATATCCTTTTTTTCCCTTAAGTATTTCATACTTTTTCTCCATTTAAACCAAAGAAACTTAAACTGTATCAAATGTAATACATAATATGCATTTGGAATAAATAATAATATTTTTTTCTGTGTAGCAGAGAACTACTAGTTTTAAAACTGGTTTTCACACACACACATCACCACCACGAAATAGACAAATAAATGAAAAGTAAACAACCTCACTATAAATAGGATACTTCAGCATTTCTGGGTAACCTGAAAGCAGCTTTAGAGAAACCTAGTAAAATAAGGATAGGTTTACTTCTTGGAAATACAGAAATAGCTTCATTTAATTTGAGACATTTATATATATTTTCCCCCATGAAACAGATAAAATCCCATCAATTTTTCAGTCAGAAGTGAATGAAAGAGAGAAGTCTCTTGGAGCACAGACCAGCTCAGAAAGCCTGTTACAGTCTGAGATGATGACCAAACCCAGAGCAACTTTCAAATCGGTAGTGTAATCTCGAAGCATGAAGAATTATTACATTGAATGATCTATTTGGAGTGGTTTTTTTTTTCTTTCAATATGAATGCAAAAAGTTGTTTTTAACAAATGAGAAGGAGAGAATCATATGTTATAGCTCTGAAGTGCTGTCTGAAATTCCAGCGTCTGTAATAGGTAATCCAATTGCCTTCACTTTGGCGGTGAGCTGCCCGCCCTCAGTGATGAATGCCGTGTGTCTTTCGGTCCTGAGCCATCTCTCTGCTAAGTTCAGTGCTGGTGCAAATTCCAGTGAAATCAATGTGCTTACACTGATGTAAAGCTGGGCTAGTGGCTAGCGCAACCAAGGAACAGGCTCTAAAACTCAGAATTCCTTATGTGGCTCTCAAGCAAAAATAGAAATTGCTTTTAAAACTGTTTCACAAAAGACATCTCTAGATATTTTAGTGGGATTTCCCAAGGTCTTTTATCTTAGTACTTGTTCTTTAGATTTTCCAAGTGTAGGTCAAAAATCCTTTCACTTCACCCTCAGTGGCATATATGCTGTACCTCTTCATGCTTTCACAGTGTTATGCAGTTGCTTTTGCTGCTGTGAATACCATGTAACACAGAAAAAATTATTTTCTAATATATAGCTTATATTAAAGCAATAGGACATAGTATGTTAGATTTCTTAGAAGTAAATTCTAAAAATGGCTTACATAAAAATGAGAGTATTTGTTTCTCTTAGCTCTGAATTTAAGTGTTGCAAGATCTATAAGTATCTGTGATTGCTGCATAGACATTCATCATGCTGAAATGATTTGCCATGCCCAAACAAGCTTAAACAATATGAAATTTTAAAGATACTTCTGTAAGCTCGTTCTTTAATTTTACTAAAATAATGAAAAGCATATATTACTTTAGTTTGCAAAGCACTGAAATGCAATTCATATGAAAGTGTTTATTTCCTACACATGTGGTAATGTTGTACATGGAATTAAAAACTGTTCCTTTTTTTCATATTTAGTTTTTCCTTTTTTATGTATTTTACAATAAGATGCATGAACTTGCTAAAATTTTACCAAACTTTCTAGACTTTATCAACACTTCAGGCCATCTAATATATGATTATTGAATATTGCACATACTCAACATGAGTTAAATAGGAATATTTGTTAGCAACAGTGAAATAAGTAACAATTTGTATATACAACATCTATGTGTGTTCATATAACAGATGAAATTAAAATAAGAAAATTACACAACAAACTAGAGAAAGGCCCAAATTGTTAGAAGCTAAATATGAAATTTTAGCATCATGAAAACAAAGTAAACATAAATTTTTTTTTTTTTTTAATTTCTATGCTCTAGCAAAGGAAAACTATCCCACCATTATTTATGAAAATCAAGTTACACCAAACTATGAATTTTATTTATTAATTTTCTAACTGCCTTTTAGGCACCTTTTTACTATCCAAAATTAAACATTCAATCTTGTCTTAATTTTTCTCAGAAATGAAACTTTTTCTTTTAGTAAAGGACTGTCCAGAACCACTTCTATAATACTGAGCATTGCAATGAGTTTGATGTGACAATTTCTTTTTTGCAGGCAACGCCAGGTTGCTCTTGGTGGTTTTCCATCCAGATAATGTCATGTCCACAATCACCATTCAGAGCATCTTAGCAAGTGTCTTTTTCTTTATTTTAAAAATTAATATTTATATTAATTTTTAAATATAGTTTTATATTTTCTCCTTTTTTTCTTCCTCCAGCACTTCTCACCTCTAGAGTGCTCTTCTTCACTTACCTATATGCAGTTAGTAGGAATAAGAGTTTATTCTCTGTTAATGTAGAGTTATTCAGGTATATGAGATCCCCAATTTGATTTTTTTTTTTTTTAATTAATAGATACTTAAGGGAAAGTGTTTTGGGTCTGAGAGGTTTTTGGCTTTTTTTTTCCCTGAAAGTACATCTACCATTGAAACACATAATTTATATGGATTTACACTGGGAATTAAATGATGAACTACCACTTCTGCTTTGGGAATTTCTGTAAGAACATTCTAGGGGTTTGGCTAGTAAATTCAATTACCTAGCTGTAGTGACAGGAATGCAGAGCACTGCATGTGCAAAGATTCCTCTGATTTAACAAAAATAAGTATTCAGTCTGAGATGTTTATCTGCACAGATTTACCTGACAGATCTATATATTTCTGCTGCTTTTAATGGGCCTTCTTGTGGGAGTCAGGATTCTGCAGCACTTAGGTGGCTAAACTCATAGTAAACAAACTGGAAGCTTTTTAAGCATAGGGACAGCATGATATCTAAACGTAGGGTCTTTTTGTTCTAAATATATCACTGGTTTTTAAAATAAACTTATTTTTCATGTAATAAACATCTGCCCTTATCTTTTCACTTTCAGACAATGAAGTCTGAAGAGATGTTACTGAAACAAAGTTTTCTCTTACTGTATAATGCCACAGCTGATATCTGTGAACAATAACACATTGCACAGTGTATTTCATTCTCAAAACGAACACACGTGCCTGTTAAGCACTGGAGCCCTTTGTCCTGTAAGTTCTGAGTGTGTACTGTACCAGTATGCTGTAGCTGAAGATGATATTAATATTAATGAAGAATGGAAGCTGAGAAATAGTGACTCTCATTCTTTCCCCAGCCCCCTACAACCTAAATCCATTAGTATAGATAGATCAGCATTAATAAACAAGGAAGACAAAATAGCTCTCAATGCAGGGACAGTTTCGTGTGACCTTTGCTGGGATAAACTTGTACTTGGTCATCGTGATGCTCCGAGCTGACCTCTGCAGCACTGTTAAATCTGATGTAACCATAGGGAAATATCACCAGTGCTCCATGCGCAGCTTAGGGTTTCAAGCGGCTGAGCTTTAGGGGAAGGAAGTGTTGAGCTTTTCTGTTTGTATATCATTATGCTGATTGCAAAAGGGTTTCATCCAGGGATCTCAAGGGTAAATCTATAGAAAATTACTTGTCAGGGTCATTAGGGAAAAGGTGCTGTTTATTGCTTTGTAGTAAAAATGATTACTTTTATGCTGTGATATGCACAAAGACAATACTGACTCAGGATCCAAATTGTTTCTGGACATCCACCAGAAGAATTATTTTTAATTGTTAAGGCTCCATATAGTCCCAACGGATTTCAGCATCTAAAGAATTATTCATCTCCTGATCAAGTTTATACTTCAAGACACTGAGAAATTGCTTGGAGATTAAACATTATACTCTAGATGCATTACAGGTCTGCTGAGAACAGTGTTTTCATGAGTTTTGAGAGCTGCAAAACTTTCAGAACTCTTTTTCTTTCCCCAGTCTGTGGCTGGGGGGGAAAAAAAGGGCATACAAAGTATTAATTCATTCCTAAGATTGCACAAATGAAGCTTTAAATGGAGCTTCCACATCTACCACTTGATCAAGCCTCTATGTGATACTCCATGGACAGACAGGGGAGTTGTAAATAAATATGAATGTCCCAGAAAAGTGACAGAAGCATTCTTGCATTTTTGTGTGTGTGTAGCAGTAGAAATGACCATAGTTACAGTATCTCAGTGCTTCATATCACAAATGGTTCTTGCGGAAGACGGCTGTAAAGGAGGCAAGTACTAATTTTTAAGTGACGTTTCCGTAATCTTTATGCAAAGGTGCAGGCAGTGTATAGTGAGCATAAGAGCAGGGTTGAGTGGGATCCTGTAAGCCAGAAGCTAGGGTGCTGGACTCACTTCTCTCCCAAAACTGTTTCATATATAGAGCTACTCTAGCAATTTGAAACCCATACATTTCTACTTATGCTCCTCTGAGTATGTGTTTTTTGTGTACAGCCTAAGAGAGCCACCTGTGTCTTTATTCAGCGTAGTAACTTAAATAGTTTTGGTTTGTGGTTAAAGAGTCTTTGAAAACCCTGCACTTCAGAGATTCTCAAGTTTTCCAGGAATTCCATTTCCGGTTTCACCCAAGTCCTATTCTGTAGATTTTTTTTTTTTTTTTCCCCACAGCAGCTGAATTTGCCTTTGGCTTTTACAACTGCCACAAACCCTCCATGTTCCCAGCATTAATATTGTTGGCTGATGTGGGGAAATACGGACATAGTCCTACTTCAGGTTACAGTAAAAACTGAAACTATGGCCTTTTTGGAGCAGGGGGGAGATCCTGCAGTATTTGTAGCAATGAGTCTGTCACTAAGCAATATAGCTGGGCCCTGAAGAAATTTCTCTGTGTGTATTTTCCCTCTTATACATTATTAATGCTGCTTTTTAGATCCAATCTGGTTTCCCCT
>VYXC01001806.1:474419-495835 GCA_013397175.1 Platysteira castanea | reverse complement strand
TTTCCTCCAAGACTTCTGTTTACTTTCCTATCCGGACTCTAGCTAGCTGCTTTGGCTGGCTGAGGGAGACTGCTGTTCAGAAACTCATCATCCCAGCAGGATTCACTGTTCCTGAAGCACCATCTCTGCTGCAGCAGGAAGGGCAGTGCCCTTCCCTGGGTTGAATCAGCAACAGCTGTGGTAAATACTTTTCAAATGGAATATTTTTTTATATATATTCAAGTGCTAAAGTGGATCTAGATTACAAAAGACAAACTCCCATTTAAAGGAAAGAAGTGAAATGTCATTAACATTGATAAAGTGAGACTCAGATAAAGTTGGGTACTCTGTGTCCTTTTCATTCCACTCCAGCCTGGTGAAATATCTTAGTCATGCTGTGGAGGTAAATATATAACTCAAACCACAAATAAACCAAACCAAACCACCTCACTTTTTAAATTTTAAGCCATTTCAAATTAAAACCGTGTTAACTTCATGAATACTACCTCAAAAGAATTTCTCAATATTTCTCTCTACACTGTTTCTACTATCTGCTACCTTTTATGACCATCAGAAAAAAGATCAGCAAATCATTTGATCACATCTAGGCAGGAATTAAAGGAACTGAAAAAATCCATTCTGGATGCCTTAAGAAAGATCCTCATTCACAAAATTACTTGTAATGTATGCTTACCCCAACCATTGTCATGTTCTGAATGATATTAGATGTTATCTTAGTAAGTCTGAGGCCTGAAATATTTTAAGCAAATGCTGACAAAAGAGAGAAAAACAGGGAAATTGGAAACAGTCAAAGAAACGTACGCGATTTCTATCTCATCTCATTTATCTGATTATTTCCTTGAGTGTACAAACCTAGATCCTCTACTTAATCATATATTTATGGTTAACAAAGTTCTTGTGCTAATGGAATGCAACAGATAAAATTTAAAAACCCTATTATAAACAAGAGTGTGGAGATTGCTATCACATGTGTTAATCAGCTGAAGTACAGCCCTTGGCTCTCTTATTTGGAACTGAACTCTCCCACTGCCTATGTCCAGCCTCTGAACTCTTCTGGAATAAATCCTCTGCCTTACAGATGATAAACTGCTGATCTCTCTTTCTTTGGGTAATCCGTATGACTAAGGCCTTCATGCCTCTCTGAAAACACTCTCCCTCTCGAAGCTGGTTCCTTGGCACTAAGAACTTCATAAGCCTTATTTTACAATTAGGAAGTACAGTATTAGCTGACTAGTTTATAATATGAGGAAGGCTTAAAATGTTATTACATTTCATAGTATTTTTTCTCATCCCTATCCTAATTCCTTATTGTGTAAAACACACATCCTTTGCTGCCCGTTGTGTTGTGTTGCTTCTGTTAGCAATTACATCAGCTTAAGTTGGAGATGTCAGCATAGCATCAGTGTCAGGTGGAGAAAGCTGGTTGTCTTTTGAGCAACAGCACACCATAGGTTGTTTGAATTAGGATATTTCAATAATAGTACAGCTGTGCCACCAAGCTGAAGTATGTCACCTTGGTAACATGCTTAGTTTTCATCAGCCTCAGATCCTTTATTCACTCCTGAGCCCAGTTTTAGCTGATTTTCGAATACAATCCACTATGGCACAGGACCAGCTGTTTCTTCACTCATTTAAGTGAAATCCATATTTCTCTTCATGCCTCAAATAACTTGTTTTCTTGTCATACCTAAATTAATCATACAGGTACCACAGTGTCCACATCAGAAAAGAATATGTATTCTAGAATTATTCTCTTTTTCAAGCCTATAGTTTCCGTGGCATTTTCTGAAGGATCTTTAAAGACTAATAGAGGTCTTCTTCATTCAGAATGAACTGGTTTTTTTTTCTTTCATGGTGCACAGCTGTATTAAAAATTGCTTCAGTCTTTCCAATACTACAATGAAAAGAGATTGCAGAGGAATCAGGCAACATGTGTATCTTTAGCTATGACTTTTGTAGCTTTTCTTTTCAAAAAATGTTCAAATTATATGCAGGATATACTTTTTATTTATCACAATTTTGTTCAGAGAGAAATTATCAGAAATGTAAAAATCATCACTGCATCAGTAAGAAAGGGATTTACTTTTTTTAAAAGTAAGTTTGCAATTTTAAATTAATTTCTACCCTTTAAATTGATACTTTTCGAATCAGTCTTTTTAGGTAAGAACTTTGAAAATAATCAGTAAAATTAGGTAAAGCATTTATGTTTCCACATGGCTAATATTATTACAAGACTATAGAAGATATATACTATGTAAAAGTAGGATTTCTTTATGTAAAATGTCTGCATTAATGAACATGTATCTAGAGTACAGGAATATGGTGTTTCTTCATTTGGAAGTTATTATGTAGGACTGGTATTAAAAGAGACTTGATTAAAAGAAAGAATATAATGAAATTTTTGGTTTTGTTATGATACAGAGCAAATAACTTCAACTAGATGTTAGCCTTTCAGAAAACTAAGGAAGTAGTGTGGGGCCAACCAAGTTCTCTTGTTTTACCATGGGAATTAGATGTTACTGTATGTAAATCACCAGAGAGTTCTGACTCTCCATATTCAGTATTCTGAAGGAAGGAGTAGGAAATACAAAACTAATTTTTAAGAAAAACTGTACTTATAATTTTATATGATAGGGAAACCACTGTGCTGGTTTCTAACCTCAGTCAAGGGCGACATTTGTACTTGACAAGTATCGATTTTTTATTAGTGGAGATTTAAAACTGCATATGCAGAAAGGTTCTGTTCAGATTGGCATCATTGTGTGAGAGATGGGCTTGTATTTCACACTCTGTGGATGTTGTTTTCTGATCCTGAGAGATAACATGGGCTCTGAAATTTGAATCTCTTGCCTTTAAATTACAGATACAGTAATAGCACCATTTTTACAAAAAGAAAGAATTATAAACATATGACTGCATGGGTATAAAAGAAAATAGTAATATCAGAAAGGCAAATATATTTGGCAGACTCAAATATTAGCAGGAGACAAAGATGAAAACAAGAAGATGTTTTTGGTGGCTATGCTGTTGTATGCTTTGATTTATGTCATAATTTACATTTGATACATAGAATAATGACTGATTTTTAGATGTCCTTTTTATTTAAAAACTACTTTTATTCATAATGTGCTAAAGGGATGTTGACCACTCTAATACAATTGATCTGAGATGTGCATTGAATTATTTTTCTTATCTGCAATATTTAGAACATAAGGTGTATGAATAATGATCTTATGAAAAGTTTATTTTTACATAATTATACCTTAAATTTTAATGGTTCATAAAAACTTCAAATGACATGAATTATAAAGTATTTCTATAAACAAAAAGTAAATGAGCTTTTACATTGGTAAAACTGATAGCAATCCCATTTATCCATAAAATTCAGGAAAAAACCCCTAATTTTTCCAGGGATCTGTAAATGAATCAAGTTCTTTAAATCCTGAAACTTATATTACACCTCCATTCCTTTAAAAAAAGAGTAAATATATGGGAGAAGTGGGGAGGGAGAGAGAGAGAAACTTACCTAAATCTCCCAGCATAAATTTAGGATTATTACTACTCTATCATTTAGGAATTGGTAAACAAATTTAAAGGTACAGGTACCCTAAAAAAAAAAAAAGAAAGGTTGTCCTTTGTAATTTTTTTCTAAAATCAAGCTCAATTCTGGTTTCAAATGTAATAGGAAGTATTGGTTTCCCTATTTTACAGTGGGCAATCCAATAAAAAAGGGAATGGAAAATAATCATTAAAACAGTCTATATTCTTATTTTAAATGGCAAAATTCCTCAGGTCATGTTTTCATTAAAACCTGTGTATTTTTATTTTATTTTGCTTCCTCCCCAAAAAGAAAGGAATTCGTCATGGTTTCCTTTTCATGCCCTTTTTTTACTTCAGAGTGACCAGTGTGATACTGAGAACATACCTTAAGTGACTGATGCAAACCCAGATAGTTCTTAAAAAGCAAGCAGCTTTCACTTCCTCCCTTAGGAGCTGCTGGCTCTTCTGGGTGAATCACTTAAACCCTAATATTATCAGATTTAAAAGTGTTGCTAATCTAAGCTGAATCATTAGACTGATATTCAGCTGTCATGAACAAATTATGTGCGTTTCTTAGATGAGCCTTGAAAAGTAACCACTCTGGGGGGACATTGGGTTTGTGTGACAGAGCAGCACTGGACATGGTTTCACTGCAGTCCATGCTTCCTGTGCTGCCTGGCTGAGCTAGACACCTTTTCCCCCCCCAGTTTGGGTGAGTCTGTATGTTGACTGGCTCCTCAGTGAAATAAAGATAGTGATATTGTAGGTGTTAAGCCTGTTTTTAAGAGCTTGTTTTCTCAAAAAACTGCTAAAATGGACTTTGCTATATTCATAGTTAATGATAGTACTGGTAATAATCATAAGGAAGAGAATGTTATTATGTGAAGATGTTTGTTTCGATTTTCTTTGTCTGGAATGATAAAGGGTATTCACAGTGTAGAGTATTTCAGTGGCTGGTTTTAATGAATCTGTATTTATCATGGTCTTTGAAAAATAAGTAATGGGAAGAAGTCTTTATATGTATTTGAATCTGTGTATTTAAAAAGAGGCACAACTCATTGTTTAGTTCAGGTGAAGACTTCATTGTAAGTGGTAATCAGCATCACTGGGTCTCGGGTGTGTATCTTAAAACTTTAATATTAAAATATTAAAGAATTTTTCTGGGACATCACCACTTTTTCACATGTGCTAAGCACAGCTACAAAACCTTTAGTCTTGTCTCTTGGAGAAACATGGTTACTTTTGAGGTGTTGGCTCAACATTTTATTTCCTGTCAATACAATGTTAGGTAAGCAATGATAATAAGAAGCACTTGAAATTCCTAGTAGCTGGTCAAATATGATTATGATGAAATGTATCCTACTGTATTTTTTGTTTAGATGTAAAACTAATTTTTATGGAATAATTTTTGAGCCAGAAGAATTAAAATTTCTACTGGAAATACCATCAGAGCTTTAATCATAATAGCATAAATGCAGCATGGTAAAAGATAAACCAAAGGAGTTTGCAAATTCATGTGAGAGCTGTGCTATCCACAGGACAGAGGGATGCATGGATAGACAGATAGGTAGCTAGGTGCATATCAGACATTATAAGGTATAATTGCCATAGAGCAAAGGAATGTGTGATACGAAATTAGATGCATATTGTTAATGAAGTAGGGAAATCGTATACACTTAAGAGCTGTTCATCTTTCATTCACGTGGATGTGTAAATACACAGAATAATAGTACCTGACAAAGAGCTAAGAGGAGGGTTAACATCCAGTCTGAGGTGGAGTGTTTAATGGATGAACTTAAAAGCAGATAACAATATAGCATCCCATGTATACTTTCATAATTGCGCGTTCCCCCAGAGATAATGGATATCATTATCAGCGGCGCCTGTCCTAAGAAACTTGGCAAGGTTATGATTGTTTGTTACAGCTTTGGTTATATTAACATACACATTAATATTTATAAATATTTGATGTCATGTTAATTTTTCATATAAGATGATTTATGTAATGCTGCTGTGCCCTGTTAGAGGGCATTTGCAGTGTGCTTCATAAGGGAAGAGAATTGATGCATGTTCTTTAAGAGGACTTGCCTGTGTATCACAGTGCTCACAGTGCATTATTCTGGAGAACAGTGATTTAAGGATAAATTATCTGAATTGCAGATACACTCCATTAACATTTTAAATAAAACATAAAGAAAAGACCACTATATGAAATAAAACAATAGTATCAACATGGGGTTGGGGGGGGTGTTCTCCTAAATAGTGAGACTCCTTGGTTTGACCTATATTTCAAGACCTTTCTTTGTATATTGGGAGAAATTAATAATTATATTCATGAAATGGTAGTAGACATTTGGGACGAAATTCTGCATCAACTTTGCAAATAATTATTGAAGAAATAATGATTGTAGATTATATATATATATATGTATATAACTCTATCCTTTGGTGACAGAGATAGGTTACTATAAATCCAACTGCTAGAAAACACAAAATTTAGCTATGTCTGAAGCAGCAAGTATGACTTCAGAAGTGACAGAGATGTAAGTAATTATGCTGTTCAACTGGACTATTTCTCACTAACAACTGGAAGCACAATCACAAATTATTGAGTCTGTGAATTAACGGATACACCAAAAAGTGCAATGAAAGGATAGTGTATCACAAAATTTGGGGTTTCTTTTGACAAATGCAGCTTCTTCATTTGGCAAATGTAGTTTAGTTTGGCTTGTTCATAAGACTTCACACTTACAGGAGAAGTCTTACAGGATATTTTCTAAAACAATAAAATGTGCGTACCAGAAAATCTTACTGCAGCACATTACCTGCTAAGCCTTTGGGAAATGGACAAAATCCCTTTTTGTGCATTCCCATGGGCTTGCAAGTTTAGTGCAGTAGTATCACATAATGTATTTTTTCATATACGTATTCTTCTGCAGAGAGCCACATTATTGATCAATTTATTTTAATTTTTTATACTTGGACTATGAAACAGAAAGAATAAGCAAGCAGTTAGAAAGAAAAAACCCACAGGAGTTATTTATATTATTTTTTATTAATTTGTTAACCATGTGTTTAAAGTCACTTGCAACTTCAAGAACTGCTGTATATTGATGTAATATTTTGTTTGGTTGTCTATAATATATGGTGTTAATATTGGGCTGTTTCATTGACAGAATGTAATTTCAAATCCAGACTTCATGTAAATATTTCTTTGAATGATTCAAAGTCCCAGGTTTCTGAAATCCTGCACATTCCTGTGGGACATAACCCTAGGAGGATCTGCAGGGTGCTGCCACATCCCTAAAACAAGTAGCAATAAACATCTTCCTGACTGAGTCAGCAGAACTGAGTTTTGTTTTCTACCCTCCAGTTACCAGACTTCCAAAATTGCTCAGCTGATTCTCCATAAAAATTAACATCAGAATTTGGTAGAAACGAGTCTACTAGCTCCAAGTTAGTAAAATATTCTTGTAGGTCTGAGTGCAAAATATTCATTCATTACCCTAAAAAAAATTCATATCTTCGTGGGGTTTTTTTTAAGGTTGTAGATTATAAAAAATAACTAAGAATAACTCCCAAAATATAAATGGAATATATTAATGAGTTCTAATTGCAGAAGTTTAAGGTGACAAGGAACTATGACCATCTTTGATTTCGTAATTCCATCACAATGGCAGTCATCACTTGTCTTAAACTTAGGGTATTTTGATTTTGTCTTTTGCATAGTAGGGTGTGCAGTTACAATGTGGTTGGTAGGGAGTGGTGTCTCCAGTGTCTGGCTCTGCCTCTCAGATTTTCTGTGTTATGTCAGGCCAGTTATTTAGGGTGGCTGTCTCCAACTTCATGTCCTATTTTACATGTATCTACTCATTATTCATCTGCTTTAATCTAGTTGTTGAACAACTTCTGTAGCTTTTACAGAGGCAGCAATCACAGCAAGCAGCTCATCCCTTCTAAAACGGTACTGGGACATAGTGCCCGTTTCTTTCCATTCCTTGAGTGGAAGTATGAAAAATTCCAGCTTCACTATGAAGCTATTTTTTGTGGTAATTAAAATGAAATTTTGGAAGTCAGGATATGCGAAGAATCCCTTAGCCCTGCCATCATAGGATACCAAACCATTCTTTTGAGATACAGTGATCCCACAAAAGCACCATCTTTTTTCCAGCTGCTTCTGAGGGGTTTCCTGACTGAGCAGTTTGTTTCTCAATATCTGTCACCAGGACACTTTCAAATCAAGGTACAAACAGTCAGGAAAATATAAATAAAGTATTATTTCAGAACTCAGAAATTACAAAACTAGATCTTTCATAAAGTGGACATGATCAATGAATAATTTGTTTCTGAGATATGACCTACAGTTTTTCTTACTAGATGCTTTTTTTTTACATTTTAATTTCTATTATGAGTCTTTTTATAAATTATTACATCTATAAAGTACATTTTTAACACAAATGACACTGTTGTAGTTGCATGTCATCATTTAACAGTTGTCAGTCTGTTCCAGGTTAGTTAATCTGCAAACAACAATAATATTTAATATCTTGTAGTCAGCACCTGATCAAAGTAACACCAGTATGCAGGACCATTTGCCCAGGGGGAAAGGAAAAAGCCTAAAGATTTTATCTCAATATGGATGTTTCAAAAACCACATCTTTATAGCTTCAGATTGAATTGTTAAAATATATTATCTGTGGAATTTCTGTGGAAGATATTTTACAAGTAGTGTCAAAAGAAAGGCTTGTTATCAGTCTTAACAACAGAAAGCCAATGCATTTCTTTCACACCACTCCAATTGCCCATGTCATGTATCTGTGCTTTGCTGTAAATCTCTGGAACCTCTATAACCTGCACCACATTTACCCAAACATCCACCTTGGTAACTGCAAAGTCTTTTGGCTTTTGAAGTCAGATGATAGGATTTCACTTTAAATCACAGATGTGAATGAACAGTATCTCTTGATTTAGGGGCCAGCTGTTTTTAAAGTATTGCCTCTGCTTGTCCTATGAAATATGAGCACATCTTCAAAACCACATCTATACTATCCCATAGATTTTTGCCCTTGAGAATAGTACTTTGATGAACTTGTGATTGGATTTGGTCAACTGAATTTATAATCTTTTACAATAAAGGAAAATAAAAACCTGGCAGCCCTTTGACCCAGAATTGGATTAGACAATGTAGTGATGAGTGCTGTGTAAGAAGACACTATGCTGAAAGTAAGAGTATTGGGTTTAGGCTGCTACTTCTTAAGTCCTCTTTTCAATTTTCAATACTGAATGAGAATTTCATCAGAGTTAACTACCGTGGAAGGGGAGGGTGAGAAAAAATTATAGAGAATCTCTGGGCTGGAACATGATTAAGTAGTCATACAATACAGTAACTGAAATGACAGTGGACATTAATTGGTCTTCTCTGTGGGAAATGCCAGTATGGGCAGAGGATGCTGACAGTGAGAAGAAATGGCACATTTGTACAAAATATAAGCACATATTGTAGAATGAAAATCTTATAAAAAGTTTGATCATTTGTAATGTTGATTTATGCAGGGTTTAAAAAATAAATCTATGTTAGGCCAAATGTTGATAGGTTTGTTAGAAGAGTATTTCACACAAAAGACAAATGTAAGGAAAAAATTAACAAAAATATTTTCATCGAGTTTTTGGACCACTAAAAACTCTTGTTCTTAATCACATATTTTACAGATGAAATCCTAAGGTTTGCTACAAAGAATATGCAAGGGCAACACTTTATTAATTTTCATTACCCAAGTTGTGAGAAATTCAAACAATAAACAACAATCGTATATCATGATAAGTACAATGAATAATTGGAGGGGGAAAATTCCAAGTAGATCTCGAGTTTTGTTAATACCAAAGCATGGCATTTGCAATATATGTTTGCATAGCTTCTGGCCTTTTAAGCTTCTAAGTGCTGAAAGCCTGCCTGATGGGTGATCGTAGCTGTGTGTTGGCAGTAAGAGGAGCCAAGGAGGCACACTCCGTATTTTATCTAGGAGCATGGAAGCAAGCATCCTATGTTCTGTGTAGTGGGAAGCACAACAGGATAATTTCAGTTAGCAGCTAATTTCAGATTTTAAAAATTCACACATGTCAAGAGATGTGATTCAGTAAGACTTTCTTGTGTGTATCATTTTTGGGGTTTTTTTAGTTGTAATACTGGGCAATGGGTAGAATTTAAGATATCCAGGTAAGAATAGATGTCGCAAAGTGCACTGGAGTAAAGAATGCAATAAAACTATTGTTGAGAAATTACAATCAAAGTGGTTGTTCTGAAAGGGAGAAGTTCACCAACTGATGGTACCGTCAGAATGGAGATGCTTTCCAGCAAAGAGAGGCCTGGAACCTGTCCTTAATTTACAAAATAAAAGGTGGATTAAAGTCCTACACTATAACAAACTAAATGTTGGTCACTGTAATGAAAGGAAGACAATAAGTATACAAAATAGCAGTACTGTTTTAAGCAATGGGTGATTTTAAAAATTCATTTTAATAAAATATTCTAGTGAATCGAAACACTTCAAGTGCTCAGTACTCAGTACAAATCACAGTAAAATACAAATACCAGTAAAATATTTAACATTTCATTATAAAATGGTAATATATACTGTAAAAATACACGAACATGAGTTATTAATGCATTGATGGAAAGGCATCCAGCTGTAACTGACATTTCTATACAACGGCAACAAAGAAAGGTGACTAATTCCTTCCCATAAACTTAAGAAAAATGTTTTGAAGTAGGAAAAACAGTTAATGGAGCCATGGCAAGGTGAATTTTAAAACTGGTTCTTTCCACAGCATAACTTTTGGATAGATTTTTATTAAATAGTTTTTGAAGCTGCTGCTAGTACAAAGTAACTAGTAACTGGTACAAAGTGAGATTGGTAAAGCCATGCTATTTTATTCTAACCTAAGTGTTTGAAATTCTCAGCTATCTTATATTAGTCTTATCTTAAGCTGAATTGGTTCATTCATTTATTTATTTATTCTAGATTTATTTTTTCCTGTTTAGGAAGGGTTTGGTTTGGGTTTTTGTTTTTTGGGGGTTTTTTGTAACAAATATTAAATATTCAGATTCCTGCTTGTTGTCATGATATCTATTTGTTTTACTATAAGCTATACCAACATGTATTGTGGAAATTCAGACATAAGTGGAGGGAGGCCAAATTTAAGCAGCATTCAGTATAGTGTGAAAATTAGCCAGCATGTTGGTTATGACAAGGAATGCTTCCTTCTAATTTCATCAGTTATTGTGGTCACACTCACAAGTCACCACAGCTGGTGAATCAAAGAAAGACCCATAATGAAGCTCACACTTCTCTTCCTTGGCAAGCACAGGGCAAAGCAACAATCTGGCCGAACAAAACAAGGAAGGAGGATCAGGAGAATAAAAAGCACTTGCAGAGAGAAGGATATAGCATTTTCAACTCTAGCATTTTAAACATGTGGTTAGATACAGTCTTTTAAGCACTGTAAGCACTGCTGATACTTTTCCTCTTGTTCATTCAGTTCTTCCTCTAGACATTTTCACAATGATACAGAATATGTATTATTCTATCTTTTATTTTCCACCACTTGTAGAAACATAGCTAGGAATATTGTATCTGAGTATACAATATATTCTACTGAAAGTTTGTGTCAAAGTAGTGAGAGATTATACATAAAATATTCAAAAGAGTAACTTATTTTATCATTTGGTGAGCAAAGTTACAAAGCCTCTTCTAGAAAAAGTGTAAGATGCACCAAACTAAGCAATCTCAAACCTATCAGCTCAGTACTAAATGTTTGGCACAGCTGAATGAGAAAATTGCCTAAAAAGGTTTAAAACCAACTATTTTTTAATGCAGTGTTTCAAAAATTTGACTGTTTTCCTGAAATATTTCTTTTCCTTTCCTTAAGAATTAAATTTAAAAATTAAACCTACTTTCTGCTAGGCCACCTCCTCCCATTTTGAACATTCAGAGTTAGTGCAGAAGAGAAAGATTTTAAGTCACTTCTGTGTAGTTAAGCAATGGCTAAAATGATCCTAGAAAATCTTCCACTCATTTTCTGGTTATTTTGAATTAAATGAGTTAGAATGATGCCACAAGGGCTACTCAAAGAGCCAAGGTTAAGTTAAATCACTTCACTGATACTAGTACACTGTAGAAATTCCTTTTAATGCAAACTCGACCAGCTGACAACCAGCAGCAGTGCAGAGGTACAGTGGAGCTAAGGACCGGATAATGTCCCCTGCTGGGAAGGAAATGTCTTCTTTGGAAGGTAAGGTTTCTGAAGATCCTGTCTGAACTAAGTATTTCTTATTTAAAAATTGAAAAAAATTCATCTCAGCCATTCCATCTAGCTTCTGAAAGGACACTTGATGATGAGCAATGGAATTTAAAATAAAAAGAGTTTTCTTTTTCAACTGTAGTCTGTCTGCTGGTCCCAGCACAGTCATATTTTAGTGAGCCGATGCCCACACATCTCCTGTGGTCAATTAAAGTGTAAAACTGAAGAGAAAGTATTGCAAGTATGAGAGAGCATTAAGAGGAATTTGAGGTGGACAAAGCTGTGGAAAAAAGTCCAGAGCTTAAGGAAGGTGGATTTGTGTCTGACATGTATGAACTGGAGGGAATGTACTTGGGGAGACCTAGTGAATGTCCTCAGGGAAGATGACTGAGTGATCACTGATTTAGTCTGATGTCCAAACAGAAAAAATAAAGAGAGAGGAGGATTGTTTCAAGTAGAACTGAAACAGAATAATGGAGAGGTTTAAAGTGGCCAGGGAAAGACAGCGTGAATCAATTTGCTAATGCGAACTTTTTTTTTTTCCAAGTCCAAAATGAAAAGTCTTCCTTCAATTTGATTATTTAACTTTGGTTAGCATTTTACTTTCAGATTTGGTTGGGGTTTTCTTCCCCTAAGAATGACGTTTCAAATTGAAATTCGATATTTATTTTATTGTAACAGATTCCAAAGCTTAGCATTTAAAAGACACTGATAAGCTGAAACTGAATAGAAAGAGACTAGATAGATGGTCCTTTCATTAGTCTACCATCAAACAAATTTATTAGTTGATAAAGATTTGTTGACCAAAGGCTAAAATTTCTTAGTACTTACTGTGAGAGCTAATGTTTATCTATCAAATAAGTTTTTCATTTCCATGGTTTTTTGCTCAGAAGTTATAAGAATAAAATAAATTAATATTAAAATTTGCAAACTGTGGGTGTCTGTGGAATATTATATCTGTGGTGGTGTTACACGATTTAATTAAACAATTGCCTCATGCACAGAGTGGCCCTCCTGTAGAATTGAACCACCAGTTGGTACCAAGTGGGTTTTTCTCAGGATCATTTCTCCTTGAAAAGTAATACTATGTGTTTGTGATGGATTGCAAGGCAAAAGGTGAATTTCTGGCTGGGAGACATAGCATATCACCTGAAGAACACAGCAATCAGTTTGCATCTGCTAAAGGTTTTTATGTGGTTAGGGGTAAGTATCTCAAGCCCAGTGTTCACACTTGGCTCTACTGGGCTAGGTATTTTCTAGAAGCATTGACAGTGCCGTGCAGCACAGTGCTGTCCGTCTCTGGCCAACTTGTGGGTTTCAAATTAGGCACACAATATTTCTATGCTATTGAAACAATTCTAGAGTTTGAATTCTGGGCCCCAGTAGCTCTCTTTTCAATGTAAAATCCTAAACCATCATGTCCACATTAGCACAGAACTGCCTGTGACAGAACCGGTGGTGTTTGTGCAGAATTACAGAATACCCTGAGCTGGAAGGGACCCACAAGGATCATCAAAGTCCAACTCCTTTTTATTCAGTGCATAATTCTTGTGGCATCTGGTAAGGAAGATCAGGCAAAATCTATTGATTGTAGGGGATAAAACTAAATAGTGATTAACTACCTTTGCTCTAAATAAGACTTGCCTCTACAAAAGCTAAGTATTTGATCATTAGAGTATCCTTATATCTAAAAGCAGGATACAGAATTACAGTTACATGGGCAGCCTTGATTATTAATGTCATTGGTTGATTTTTACTGGATATAGCAATCTCACTGCTCTTTGCATATTGCTTCTTATTTTAGGGTGTACTAAGTATATGTGTCAAAATAGCTTGGAATTTACATGAGGATTAACACATGTAGATGCACTTCCTGAAGCCAAAGTAGTCCTTATACATACAAAAAACAGAAAAATGAGGAATATTATCACCAGAGACATGGAACCTATTATCAAATTACCAAAGGAAGTGGTGTGTGAATTTGATTATTGCCAATGTTGTTACTTATTTGTATTGCCATGGCTTCGATGAGCACTCAGGCTGTGAGAGCTCTCAGACACGCTGCATTAGACGTAGCATAAATTGAAAAAGACTTTTCCTGCTTCCAGGTAACTTTACTATCTAACCATTAAACAAAAGCAACAAGGCAGTGCAGCTAATGGCAGCACAGCAGCACAAGGAGTACTGGTCAGCACAATTGCAAATACTGTCCAAGCTTTTTGAACTTACCCTGGGAAAGAAAATCTCTAAGAACAATTTCTCTCAAGTATGAGAGGAATCGTGGTGGGGGAAGGAAAAGCAGAGAGATGCATTTCAAACTTTAGGAGCTGGCACCAGCTACTGGTATCATATGCCAGGTTGAGATGGGTGTTGAGCTCTTGACAGGAAGAAAGCGGTGGCTGGCAGGATGGAAAAGGGCAACTGGAGGATCCTTAAAATGAAGATGAGTAGCTTAGGTTTGGTACTAGAGAAGGGGCTGCCAGAGGAAGAAAGTGCTATTGCCATAGTACTCAAAATGGCCAAAGTGGAAGGCTGTACAAATACAGCCTTTGCAGCAATACTCGAGAAAGTCATAAGCCACATAAAACTGAATCAATAGGTGTTTTTATCTATCTTTTTTAGATTTCCATGATAGAATTCTTTCTGACAGACACTACAAATTTATTTTATTACAGGTTCTGGGACTATTTTGGGAACTACTCATTTTATAATGGAAAAATAAAAATGCAGCAGTCTAGTTTTGCCAGCACATGAGCTATAGATTTCTTCTGCTGCTTCTCTATCATTTTACATTTCTTTATGACTGGTGTAAGAACAGAAAAGCTGTATTTTTATAATGTGCATATGCAAGGAGTTTCACTAGTTTTCTACAAGTACTGAATATTTAGGAAGGAGGAACTATAGCTGTGTGCTTTATAAAGCTTCCAAGAAGATTTATGTTGTAGAATGAAGCTACTTAGAACTATTTCCTTTTCCATTTTGCTCTTTTGCAAGTCCTGTTCACAGAATAGTGGTACAGCTTTTCTCTGAGTTGGCAAATGTTAGAATTGGCATTAGTGCTGAACAGGGATTTAGGTTTTCTAAGATTCAACCCTTTTGTCTGAATTCAGGGACTTGCTATGGTATCATCAACACATCATAAGTGTTCAGCGGTCTGATGACAATTTTGGCTTTTAAAAGATCCTGCCATTTCATCTTCTATTGAAATGAATGAATGCACTATTGTAGACGTAATCTTGATCCAGTATAATTCAGGAGAAGCAAAGTAGAATCAGATATGCTCTGTGCAACTACACTGCCGTGACATCAGCAGCACAAATATTGCATTGCTGTGGTAGGAGCTGAGAACTGAAAATACAAAGGTAGAGAAAGCAAAAGTGTGTTTTCTGTTGTCATCCGCCATTCTACTTGATTTTTCTATATTTAAATTTAGGTTTAAAAGGGAACAGAAAGAACTCATGCATCCAGAAGTTGTGGGTGTTTCAACATCACCTCAACTAATATAGGTGATGTTTAATAGACAACTGAAAGAAAAGACAAACAGAAGGTCGAAAGCATATGATAGGAGGGACTACACAAGTCCCAATTTATATCGGTATCAAAATTGTATCCACTGTTGGTGTTTCTCTAATGCTGGGGTGAAATACGTAAAAGAGTACAGAGTCCCACTCAAACTGCTATGTTTCTGCATGTGTATATGTAAGTCATTTTCTGAATATGAGATGAATATCATAGAGTCCAAGTTTACATCACTTTAAGTGGCTGAAGTCAGTTTTGTTCTGAACTGCTGTTTGAGGTCAGAATTATATTGTAGACAGTTTTTGTGTGTATGTGTAATTATCACTGAAAACATTTGGAGTTTGCATATTTAGTTTCTAGTGGTTTAAGAACTCTCTATATTCAATTCCATTTATTTCAGTTTTTAAAACAAACAAGCAAAACAAAACTGTATTTTTAATGTGTTATGAACATCTCTCAAGCCGTAAAAATAAACATACTTGAACAAAAAAGATTTGGAAATCCAGAATGAGGATACCCTGTACATCCTGAAATAGCGTAAATGTTTAAAAATTGAGTTCTGGTCTAGCAGAGTCGGTGCAAGGACATCAATATTAGCATCTGTGGTAAAGTTTCTGATTTCTCTGTCTGTATTTATCAATACTTTTCTGTGTCACTTCCTTGGTTTTCCTAAATGGAACTCTCTCTTGAGAGGATTGGCTTTCTGCATTATATTTCTTGTAACTTTTTGAAAGGTAAGGCTAATAGGCTGTGACACAGTTAACATGCCATATTAACAGAACTCATGGTTATAGCTGTCATAATATCACCAGTTTGGCAACGGAGGGAAGGATTAAAACAAGAACTCTGCCTAGTAGACTAGGAGTTACCATCCTCTTCCATCTTCATACCTGGTGCCTGGACAGGGCTGTGGTTCTAGATCTGACCTACTCTTTATCTGTGCCCTTACTCCACAAAACTGCAGGTAAGGAGGAGCCATGAAGCCTGGAAGAAGGGGAGCTTACAGCTTGCTTTCTGACTAGCATTCCTCCTCTTTAAGTTCCTCCATCATCAGATTGCCCTGCTTTTCCTGCATGAGAAGGAGACCCCGCAGTTGTTAACAGCCTGTGGGGCTCCACAGGTGGTTATACCAACATATGTAGCATAATGCCATATCAACACAGGAAATCAGCATTTTCAGCCCATGCTTTTTTCTTTCCCACAAGAATCTTGGTTTGAATGCCTAGGGGTAGAACCTATTTCAACAACAACAAATAATTTTTAAAAGAAAAAATCTTTCCATAAGAAGTTAAATTCCATTGCCATGGAAACACATAATAAACCCTACAGACAGGGTTCAAATAAGAAATAATGCTGATGAACACAGATCCAAACCCAAGTGTACTTGCATACATTAATCCTTAATAATAATACACCATTTATAATGCCATGAGGTGTTCTGCGAATAGATGAGAAGTAATTATGTAAGAAAAGAAAACCACCTGATTAGCTGATGCAGTTGGAAAAAGGACACAAGCTTTCAGATACAGAGTTCCTTCATCAGAATCCTCTATAAGATATGTTAGGAAAGTGTTTCCATTAAAAAGTAAGATGACACTTGGCAGGGAAAGTGAATATATATGTTTATATTTTTAAATTTTATAAAGAAACACTGAAACATCCAAAGTTTCTGTGAATCAAGGGGGGAAAAAGAGCTCTATCTTGAAGCTGAAAAGACCCAGAAAGTTGTGAACTAAACTGATTTTTTTATAGTATAAAGTTCCATAGGGTCTATGTGTACACAGAGGGGTTGTAGCCCCATGGTAAATGTGTGATGTGCCTGTGTAAGGCTCAATAATCCAGCTCTTCTGAGGCAGCTCCTGTGATTCCAAACCTCTGAGCCACTTCAAAGAACTCCTGTTTTAAAAAGTATCAAAGACATGCTGGAAAAAGAAAAAATCATCCTCTGAATAGAGGACAGTACCTGTTCAGTAGTCCTAAAGCAAAGTAACTGGCACTGTATGGAGTAGGCAATATTTAGGCCACAACAAGTACTCAGTTTAGCATTTGCAGTCCCATGACAGACCAAGGCCTTTGTACTATAAGCAAAAGAAAGGGAGAATTCCCCCTGCCAGATAAAAACCAGTGCTTATTTCTGGTGCTGAACATCCACACTGCTATTCAGGAAACAATAAAACCTCTTCCCAACAACCTAGAAAACACAAGACCTCAACACAAAAGTATGTTTACTCTTTTGAACAAGTATTAGCAAAACAATAACCAAAATTTTAACCACATTATTTTAAGGTTTTTAAACTACATTATTTTTAGGTTTGAGGGGTTTTTGTATTGTGGAAGAGATATGCATGAGCCTTTTACACGTAGAAGAATACCAAGAATAGTTTAACAAGCAGAGCACGTGTAATAGTCCAAATACAATAGATGTTGTAACAGCACTCACTTGGAGCGATCTGCCCACCTCTGTCATGACTTTAATGTTTTGTGTATATCAATAAAACCAATGAGCCACAGTATTGCGTGCTTTCCTTTCTGGAAGACAAGGCACCAGCATGAGTTTTTAATATGTGTACATGTTTTTATAAACAACACATACATTAGTGAAGATATTTCAGGACCTTGTGGTGCAGCCTTTCTGAGCTAGGGCAAAATTATTAGACTTGGAATTTCCATTTGTAGGAAAGGCCTGTAAACACCTTCAGCTACTATTTATTTTTAGGCTGCTACAATTATGCCATATATGATTTGATTATTAGGGTTAGCAGGACCATGGCTAATGGAATCAGTATCACAGCTAAAGCAAGCTTTGTGAATTCTCCCTGCCAGTTTTCTGCATAACTACACTTGTGTCACTCACATGGCACAGGGGTACTCTAACAATTAATTGTAAACCAGAGGGAAACTTTTAATGGACCTCTTCTTGAGATCTCCTGTTAAAGAAAGAAAAGTTCCCATGAGTGAAGTATAAGTTAGCTTTTCCAGGGGGAAAAAAAGGAATGAATTACATTTCTCTTCTTGTCCTTTAAATGAATAGCATAGTTTGGGTGAAATTATCAGGCAATTGCATGCCTTTTATGCAGATAATGCTATTTGATGAAAGCGGTGTTTTGATCTGCTGAGGATAATACAGATCCAGGGTTGGATTCATTGGTAAGAGTAAAGCTGTCTTCTGTGATAACTTCATCTCAGCATGAGGTCAGACAGGGAAAACTGGGATGGGGGATTAAAAAATGACACAGTCGGAGCAGTATTCAGTTCCCTGCTGTGCTCCTGGCTGCACACTATAGCTTATGTTTCTGATCTGTTATGGTATTGTCTGCTTTTCTCTCCCAGAGCAGAAAGAGATTGCTTAAAACTTTTCTTTTTTCAGCTAGAGGGATTAGTTCAGTGCAGCTTTTTTAATTAAAGAAACTGTATCTTTTTCAATGTAATTTAAGGCTGTACAAGAAGGCCATCAGCATTCATAACTTAGCACTATTACCTGTGACAGAGCCTAGCCATACATTTTACATTCAGAAGAAGAAACCACTATTAAGATTTTTGAGGGTTAAAATTTGATAATTGGCCCTACGATTGAAAGAATCACAGTTAACCATTGTCTCCTAAGAGTTTTCTGTGAAGGAACTTCAGACAGTTTTGCTGTTAGTTTATCTGGGCTTTCTTAATTAAATCTCTGTGACGTCAGATAGGCATTTAAAAAATATTCTAATGTGTGGAAATAGATCTGAGCGTATTTTTTTCACCAAAAAAAATGAATGCAGAAATACTCTCAAATATTAAAATGGCATCTACAGAAAATGGCTCTGTAACATCAGCTACGTCTCTTTCAGAACAATATTTCCAGTCAACAGAGTTTCTAAATATCAAACTAGTATTAATTAGCAATAATATGCAAATAACTGACACGTTCATGATACCTAAAATGGTCAGTGTGTATGTCTGTAGCTGTAGATGTGTGTTTATGCATAAATGTGTGTGTATGTATGTCTGTATTCATGTAGACACATATAGATTCACATATAGATATACATACACACAGTTACATATACTTGCCAGCTCAGAGCTGAATTTACAGCACAATTTAAACAAGGTTAATAGCTAAAACCTTCCAATGTTTCAAATAAGGCCCATATGGTGATCACTTTACAAAGCATACAGGGACTGTGCTTAGGTTGCAACATACACATTTCCAACTAAATTCCATGCCAGATCAATTCGAAACAGTTCTCCTGAGCAGACAGGAACAAACACAGATTGTTACCACTCTACTGCCTGAACTCTTGTCTTCTAGGAATGAAAGCAGTCATCTTGAATACAACATATTTTACTACTAACAGCCTAAGATTTTTTTTTAAACTAGTAGTATTTTAATAAAATCTCTGTTTAGGCACATCAGAGCAATTAACATCCAAATTATCACAATAAAATAACAGATTGCTACTAGAGCTTTTGGTTAGAGAGGTATTTTTCCCAGACTGCATTTGTTAGTGATGTCTTCTGCTAGAAGGAGTACACGGCACAGGAGAAGGAAAAAAGGAGAGAACCAGACAACAGAAAAGCACTTTTGGTTGCTTTTTTCCTCATTCAGTGTGCTTATCTTTTCTTTAAATCATCTTTTCTGTGCTTTTCCTAAATTTGAACAATTTTCTGGTGGAATTTCATAATATTTTTTTAAATATGTCTTTCAGCTAGAAAGCTATAAAGGAAAACAAAAATGTTAATTATGACTAGGAAGCTTAGTTAAAACAAGGCCTCTTTCCTCTTGTAAAAATCATAAATTCTGAATAAATATGACTTAATTACGTAAACTTCTGTATGTACATATAAGATCTGTATATTGACTTCTGAATTGCTATAAATATTCTGCATTCCTCCTGTTAAAGGAAAATATGGATAGTTATCCCCAGCTATAGTTGCTGGGAAAGTGTTACACCAGCAAACACAAATCTTATATTTTTCATGGCCTTGTGTACTAACTCACACAATGATGGCAGTAACGGCGCTTTGTGATGGCTCCTACTTATGAATTCAAGGTGATTAAAATGATTATGTGCTTGGGTTTAAGGCCGTAAGTTTAGCTCAGGCAGTAGTTCCTAATGCAGTGTTAACACAATATGAAAGGCATTTTTGTATTCCAAATCGTATGCAAACTCCTTCAGGTTCTTTCCTAAGGACCCAATGAAGAGGGTCAGCAGTTTTGTGCAGCTGAAGTGCATCATTTTCACCAGAGGTCAGCTTCCCATATAGCTTTGTTTTATGCAGTGGAACACAAACTAATGTAGTGGAAAAGCATGACCCCCATTTAAAGGTTGATTTGTATGATAATCAGTACATTTAGTGGCTTCAAAATGAACGTGTGTAAGGCCCTATCTTGCTTTAATTAAGGTAATTAAGACATATTTCCCTCTGCAGACAGCTATTTAATTTTATGGCTTTGTCAGTGATCAGATTAGAATATTTGTTTTACAATTTTACCACAACTCGATACTCGGGGAAAAAGTGCCTCTCGATCCGCTACCAGCGGTGAGACGGGCGAGACAGCGCAGCCCTTCCCGCGGAGAGGGCGAGCCCAGCGCAGCTCCGCGTGTCCGCAGCCGCTCCGGGTCCGCCACTCTGCGCCCCCGCGCACTGGGGCTCCCCCCTGACGCCGGGGCGGCGCGGCCGGCCCCTTCTTCCCAAAGTTTCCCCGTTTCCGCAGAGGAGCGGTGCGGTTCTCTCCGGGGCTTAGGGAAGAGCGTGGTCGCGGCCGGCTCGTCACCTTCTGACCCGGCCCCGCCGCGGTCCGCGCTCGGCGCAGCGCGGGGGCTGCGCGGGCTCCGCCGTCCCGCCCGGGCCGCCGGCGAGGGGAAGCGAGGCGGCTCCGCCGACAGCTCGAGAGCGGCCGCTCCAGCGGCTGCCAACTCGGCCCCTTCACGGGGCTTGCACAGGAGCAGGAGCCGCGGAGCTGACCGCGCGGACAACTAATGGGGATAATTGTTGCCATGTTATGACCAACCATTAGGACTGAGTAGAAAGGAGGATTTTTTTTTTTTTTTAAGGGTTCTGATTATGAAGTATCCTGA
>VYXC01001806.1:363512-471678 GCA_013397175.1 Platysteira castanea | reverse complement strand
TTAGGCTCAGCGTGGGAGCCGCGCCACGGCACTCCATGCGAGCGGCGAGGCCGAGGGGACAGCAGGCTGAGGGTCCGCAGCCCAGGGGGTCGGGTCCCATTCCAAGGAAACACCGGGGCCCTCCGCCGCGTCCCCCACGCTACGGCGAAAGTAGGTGCTGGCGGCGGTGGCTCCTCCCCGCGCTCCTCCCCGCCCGGCACGTCGCTGTGCGCGCACCTTCACCCTCCCCTCCCGCAAGAAGCGGGGCCAAACTCGCTGCCCGCCCGGCGGGGGAGGAGGCGGGGAAAGTGAGCTCCGCGGGGCGCGTANGCCCGCCCCCCGGCCCTCCCCTCGCTCCCGCCCGCCCTCCGCTCCCGCCCGCCCGGCCTGACAAAGTGCCGGCGTGCGCCGCTCTCCCCCGCGCTGCTGCCGGGGCGCGGAGGCGGCGAGGCTCGCGGCGCGCCCGCGGTAAGTGGCGCGCTGCGCTCCGCAGCTGTCCGGCTGGCGGCGGGGAGCCGGGGCCGCTGCCCTCCGCCCGGACGAGGGTGGGCGAGCGGGCTGGGGGCCGGTGCGAGGGGTCTAGCGGAGGTTTCTGCGGCCCTCCGTCCCTCCCTTCCCCACCTCCCCCACGGTGGCACCGTTGGCGGCGGGACCTTCGCCGGGCGGTGGGCGGGAGTCACGGGGCGCCCCGGGACGCGCGGCTGCGGCCGGAGCGCGGCCCCAGGTAGGGCTACGCGGGCGTGGGGGAGCTGGAGGAAGGGGCCGGGGTCGCAACTGAATGTGGGAACTCCGTGGTGCCGGGCGGAAAACTGAGCGGGGGGTGGAGGGGACTGGGTCTGCTAGCAGCGCCGCGCGGCCTCGGCGGCCCCTGGGATGCGCCCAAAGCTGCGCAGGGGAGCGGGGTCTGGGACTGCTGGTGTGCGCGCTCCCGGGGGGGCTGAGCGCGCTCCCGGCGGCGCGGGGCGGCGGTGGGACTGGGCACCACAGCAGTTTCGGTGCTTCCCCAAGTGGGCATCCTCACTTTCGGAAGATAAACGGAAGTGTCCGTACTCCTGTCCGGTGAGCCTAGTGGCGCGGGCTGAGGCGCGAAAGCTCGTCCGAGCAAGTTTATGGTGGGTTTGGAACTTGGTGTTTGTTACCTCGGCTGTGCGGGCGCGGGGCGCTCCCGCCGGGTCCGGCGTCCTCGGGCAGCGCGTCCGTCAAGCGGCGGCGGGTGGTGACAGGCTGCCGGGTGCTCTGTGCTCCGGAGCTGCTGCCGCCGCTCTACCTGCCCGCCTGCTAAAGGAGGGGGTTTCTCAGGCTCGCATCTCTAATGGGCTAGTCAGTAAACTGTCGTGAAAATCGTGTTACTGTGCAGAGAAAACGCATGGCGACCAAAGAAATTGTATGTCACCGTGGTTTGGGGAGAGAAAGGGGTTGTCTCCCTCGTGAAATTGCAAACATTTCTGGTGTTTGGTGGGGCTTTTCTTCACGTGTATGTAGGAAACAGATCCACTGTTCTGCGGGCTTAAAAGTTTAATGTTATGAAGTTGCTTAAGCAAAGTAACATAAAAAGAGAACATCCCCAAGCTCCCATCTTGATGTGCTCACAGACTGTTAAAAGTTTTTTAATAAGAACAATTTCTGTAAGGTATCATGTAGATGTAGCCTCCTTTAAATATTTAGGTTTAAAATATTTTTATAAGAAAACTTTAGCAGTCTTATTTTTCTACTTTCTAAATCTCATGCGTCTCTTACGGTAAGCCTTAGTTTAATGCTTGTTTGGTTTTATTTGACTGTTACCCCTGCATTTTATATATACTTCCTCAGGCAGAGTATTTTGCTTCATACCACTGAAGAGTTATAATAATATTCGGTGGATGCTCGCGTCCAAAATTCGGTCTAGTAAAGAGTATATCAGAATATAAATACTGCGCATCTGGGGTCTTACAGAAAAGTTAATTGTAAAACACTTGAAGACTCTCTATGAGAAATACCACTGCTCTTCCCTTCTAAAATAATCCAAGTGTTGTCAGAATTATTATTGCATTCACATCTAGGAGATTAGTTTAATATTGTATGCAGGGAAGATTTTTCATACATTGTACTTTTATGTAATATAAGAATAGTTAGGAAGAAGGAGCCCTATGTAAGTATGAATATACGTGAAAAATGTATCACTTAAAATTTGGAAAAATATAACAGGTTGAGAAAAAGAATATTATTTTACAATTCTGAAGCTTTGCTGTTATGAACTTGCTGGGCTATTATCTATGGTCTAGTAAATTGGGAAGGGAAAAAAACCCAACAGTACAGAAGTATTAGATGCATACATCTGATTAAAAATGGAAAGGGACTCATATGCGTGAACACTGAGATAAAAGATGCTGTTTGATATAAGAAATACTTGACCCTGCTGAGATTCTTTTGTTTAATATTTTTTGAGGAAAACCAATCCAAAATAACATTCATAATCCAGTTAGCAGGTTAAGACTGGTACTTCAGTCAAAACTCTTGGAGCTGGGAGTAATTATTCTCTGTTCAAATGAAAAAAGAGAAAAAAAAGATTTATTAATAGAAACTAGATTTAAAGTTACAAATGAGCACACAATGGCTGCTTTTAATAAATACCTATTTTAAAGAAGCCCCATAAAATATTAGAAAATGAGATAATAATCAACCTGAAAGTATTTTTTGTCATCTCCTAGCCCCAACAATTAACAGTTTATGGGCTTGGCTCATTAAGATACTCAGTACCTTTCCCTTCAGTTAAAATCAGGAGTGTTATGCCGACTGATGCCCCTGTAGATTGATGCAAAAACTCCCACTAACTTGAATCAGTTTTGGATTAGGCCCAGTAGAAGCTGAGAGTGCCTGGCAGCTTGGAGGATCAGGTGCTGTTTGTGAAGGGGCATTGTGCTATATAGACTTAAAAGACCAGAGATGCTAAGCCTTCAGGTCAGAACTGCTCTTATTTTCATAAGATACTGCACTTACTGTACTTAATGCTGCATTTCTATTATAGAAAACTCATCTGTCTGTCAGTGTACAAGAGAAACTATAAAATTCTTATAGAGCAAATTTATTATAGAGAAATCTTAAAATATTTTTGTCAAAATGTTATGCAAGTAAGTTGTGCTTGTGTAAGATTTAGAGGCTGATTTGAACTATACTGGTACTACACATTAGAGATTATTAATAAGGTTAATATCTCCATATGATACTATTTTCTTTTAAGAATAGCTTTACTGTAGAATCTGTTCTGTTAAATGAATACATGTAAACTTGTTAGGTTTACTGTTTTAGTAAATGTAGTAATTATGTGACTATCACCTGCAAGTTTGTGCGGTATCAAGTGCACAAAATGTTACCAGAAGTAATTTTAGTGTGTTTGTTAGAAAATCTTTGGTTTGATGAAATAAATTTTTTACCCCAGGCTAAGTAGTTGAATAAGTGAATTCTTTCAGGATGCCTTCATGTGTTTCTTCTTCTTAGACTGAAGAGTGTTTTAAAATAAATGCTTTATCTTTCTAATGGAGTAGTATTATTTGCAAAGAGTTTTAGTTTGTAGTGAAACATTTCAGGGACCCACAGTTAGAGTTGGGGCTCACTGTCAGCTGAGCAATTAAGAGAAAGCCCTAAATATTTAATTTTTTGGAGGTAACAGAGGCTTTAAAGAAGTTACCATTGTAAAAATGTGCCGCTTTAACAGCCTTTCCTTAGTTCTAAAACTGATTAATTGCTGTGTCTTATAAAACCTGATTTATTTCATACTTTTTTCATACCAAGCATTACCATTATGAAGCTCTCCTTATAAGTGAGATTAATGTTTCTGAGCAAAGAAGTGGTTTGGAGGGCTGCATTCATTTTGAGTGCTGTTCTAATCAATTTTAGTTACAGCATTTCACAATGTCTCAGTCTGCATCCGAACCTGCCTTATTATGTGGAATTAACTTGTTAGTGATTGATAGGAAGCCCGCATCATCTCCAGAGGTGATTTGTTTGAAAACAAGTGTTATAGGTTCCAGGAGTTTGAGGGCAGGGTCAGGGAACTCAGGTGCCCATTCTGTGGCCTGACTGAAGCTCGACAGAGAAGTTAGAAAAAATGCTGAGCTGGTTTCTTTTTTTGGTTTTTTTTTTTGTTTTTTTTTAAGCTAAAAAAACCCCACAAACCCCCAAAATCCTAAAACCAGAACACTACACTTATATTAAATGGTGTTCCTTACTGAGGTATTGGTCTTCATAGACAGTCTGAAGTGACAGGCACAGACAGTGCCTTTGTGCATCACTACGTATTGTTACAGCGCATGTCTCCTGGATTATTTGGAGGAATAGCTTTAGAGTTTGAAATTAAAACTCAGAAGGCTAGTTTCAGATGACAAGGTGCACACCTACGGGATATTGCCTGCATAGTTATGGAAAGATGTGCCGATGCTATTTTTTCTCTTTTAAAACTAGGAGGGATAGTACTTGTTTCAATAGCTACTGAAATATTTGCACATTCTGTCTGTGCACCTTTTGGTCTCAGCTTTACCACTGTTTAATTCTTAACCGATAGGCTATGATCACACAGTACTGCTGAGTGTGATGCATGAACATTTGAAGTCTAGGAAAAAAAAGATTTCTCCGTAGTGAGAGAAAAATAAGTTAAAGAAGGCCAAATTTGAAAAACGTATGTGGGAAACCTCTGAAAATGGTAAACAATTCTAAGAAGATGTAGGTATGTGCATGTATTATGAGGATAGTAATTTAAATATAAATTACAGTTATTTATGTGTTTCTTGCAAGATGTGTTAATTGCATTCAGTACATTTTTAAAGTTTGCATATTGGACTAATTACATCAGTCTTTTAGTTCAAGTGTGCATATAAACAATAACAGAACATTGCAGTGAAGCATTGCATAAAAATATTTCTGGCCTTATGCAGATCAGAAGTAATAAAATTACAAAATGTGTACGAATACCAGGCTCTAAGTGCTCCTCACCTCTTAGTTCAGTCTGGCTTTATGGAATAAACATTATCATTTAATCTCTCATTTTAATATTGCAACTGAAATAGCTGCTAGTGAACAAATATGAAGGGAATAATATCTTAAACTTATAAGAAAATGGAGAGTACAACATGAACTGTATCTCTGATTGCCTTCTTAGACAGAAGTCTCTCCACATGTTCCATATTTTCACCTTATGGACTATTTACTTTTGTTTTAAAATGTATTTTATGCAAAGCTGATGCTTGGATGACACAAGGTTGAAAAGTAGTTTAAGTCTGGAACTGTTTTGTGCTGATATATGCTGTGAGTCTTGAGAAGAAGTGGGTGTGCTTTTATTTTAGACTGAAATCCAATGTATAAGTTCAAGCCTAGGTGACCTAATTATTTTAAATTTTGCAACTTGAGTCTGTAACAGATTGAGGTTGTGATACTTGATGTGTATGTTTGTGTCTACAAAAAAAGTTAATTGCAAACATTAGTGCCTAGAAATATGGAAAGCAAAACAGTAAACTAGAAACTGCAAAGTGCTGTACTAAATTCAGCACTGATTAACGTACTGTGCAAGTCCACTGAAATCAGCAAATTACCTGGATTGTAAACTAAATGGGAGGCTGTAGTAGAACTTTGTGTTAAAATCTCTTAATATCTGAAATGTGTGTTTAAAGTTGTAGTAGTAACTTTGGGTCACTTTTACAGTAGGATTTCATAAATGCAAATTCAATCTTCATGTATAAAAGAAAATAATTTTTCAACTTGAGAAGAGATGTGTTAAATTAATTTTGTTTACTTTCCTGGCTTTTATATTTTTAACATACTGCTAGTTAATCTTTAAAATTAGAATCTTACCATATGCTGGCTATGGATTATATTTATGTGATAATAGTCTCTGTGTCTCTTTTTTTATTGTCCCCCAACACACCCCCATTCCATCCCTGGAAAAATGCTGGAATGATTGCAGAAATATTTACTGCAAAACAGGTTTGCCAGCTTGGTTTACTCTCTCAAGTAATTTATTTCAAAAGAAAGGAGAATATCTTTTATAACGATGGTCTAAAATCTATATTCTATAAACCTTTAAATTTCATAAATTAGGACTTAAATCTGCATTTTTGCATCTGAATTACAGAAGTGTAAAATTGCAGTTTGCAAAAATCTTAAGATATTATGACTTCAATTTTTCCCATAACATCGTAGAAAAACAATCAGAAAAGCAGCAGTTGCTATCGTAAAAGCTGTATTGGTGTGGAACTTAGAGTGTGTTGTGTTGAAATCAGTTGTGCTGGTGGTGTTATTTTTCGACACTGTATTGAATTTCTAATAGTATTCTTGACAGCAGTTAAGCCAACGTATGAAGGAACTAATGTGTCTTATTTCCTTATTTGAGTCTTGACAATTTTTAGTGTCCTAAGAAAACTCCTGTCAAGGGTAAAATTGGTAAAATACAGATTTTAAACATTTTTCGTGACAGGAGTTGAACAGAAAGTTGCATGTGAGAATTTTTAGAGGACTGGGGAGGAAATTAATCAGCACATGATTTACTATAATACAGCAGTAGATTCCTAAATCACAGAAGTCCTTGATACACTTTGACTGGATCATGGAGGGGGGTGACTATGTAGTGGTTGAAGAAATCATCATTGCTAATAAGTGTTACTTTAGATTAGCAAATGAAAGACTGCGCAGTCCTTCAAAGGCCTCATCCATTCTCATTATAATCCTTTGAACGTTTGTCTGACCTTTCTAAAGAAATTCTACAGAAACTTTATGCTTAGGGTTCCACATAAATAAACTGACCAGCACTTGTCTCAAGAAGTGTGTAATCTAATGACAGGAGCAATAATACATCTTTTTAACACAAATATATCAAATGTTACTTGCCGCAGCAAACTGTTAATTTATTTTAAAATCTCATGATGGAATACTTGAGACTGATAAGTGTAGAGCAGCTTTATAAAAGCAAATAGTATCACAGTTCTCTAAGAAAATTATAAAACCAAATCGTATTGCTAATATTTTTTTCTCTCAGCTTTGTTATGGTTTATAGCTGTAGAAAGCTGGTTTTAAGGCTGAGTGTGGGAAGGTTTGTGCAGCTAGGACATGCCCAGCTAAAGCTAACCAGCATAGCTCTACTCCCCTCAGTGAAGACATTGTCATTTACCTTCTGGGTGATGACATATAGGGCTATGCTCATGAAACACTTCCAGTTTAGATTTCACTTTAACTCCTCTTTTTTTTTCTTCTTTATAAGCAGTTTACTTCTTTCCTTTTATAAAATACATGGCTTATTTGAATAGCTTTGGTGCCTCTCAAAAGCATCATGGCTCAAATGGGTTTTTTCCATTAAAAGAAAAAACCTCTCGTTCTGTTGGTAACTTGGCAAAGCAGAAAATAATTCGTATTATTAAATCAGTTTTTCTAAGAAAGACATTCTTTATTCATGCTACTGAATATGTAAAGTATTTGATGTCTCCCTACTCCTCTTAAGAGAGATTCTTGATTTCAGTGTCAAAGGGTTGAGTGGCAGCATCCAAACCTATGCAACTGGAACTGAGGAAAGATATGATATTCCAACAAATCAGCTGGTTGAAATCTTAGTCACAAGTTGTGAACGTTTGTGTATTGCTTTAGCAACAAAGCCAGAGTCACTGGAAATATTAACATTTAGGCAGCACTTACTGAACTACCATTTGTTCACCACTGTTTCCATGCTGGAAGGCAGAAGTGTTGTATTTTTAAAGTAATGAAGGAGCTGGAGAACTGCCTCTGCAAATGCTTGAGCTTAATCCAGACAATGAATAGGTATTTGAGAGTGCTTAGGAGTTCTAGGTTGTATTTCGTATATCATACTGATAAGTGTTAAGACTCGTCTTCAAATTTGATTTCTCTTCATCCATAACTAGTTAGAAAATTAAAATTGTAGGCAAAAAAGAGCCCTTTAGTATTGTATAGATGGTAGGAAGTATTCTTTTTCATATCTTGCCTTGCTGGTAAAATGCACACATGCACATGTATTTTGAATTGTCTGATCTTCAATATTATTATAATATTATATAATGAAAAGCTTTCCTGGCAGATTATTAAAAATATAGATGTGTATCTGTGTGTGCATGTACTTTGACCATTCAATACTGACTCAGTAAACCTACAGTACAAAATTACAGGAGGATTTGTCCGTTTCCCCCGTTTGTCTGACAGTTGCAAAAGTTTGTGATTTCAGCAGAGGCCAATATATTGGGAGGTGTCAGAGAAACTTAGGATCTGAAGTCCACAGTGACATCTCAGTGAGTGCTGGGAGCAAAAATGCTCATCATCTATTAGGAAGTTTTTCAGTCATTTGTGTATTGATAGAGTATGAAAAAAGACCCACCTAGTAATCCAGTCTATCTAAATGTATGGTGAGTCAGAAATACAACTATGAATGACTGCTCTACAGGAAACCTGGAAGTAATAAGTGATTAGAAAAGCTGGGGTTTTATTTTCTTTCTTGAGTGAAGAGTATCTTAGCATGAAAATGAAATATCAGCTCTTACTTAGCATGAAATGCTTATAATTACATTTAGAAATGTTTTAAGTGGCTTAAAAATACGTAGCTGCTTTTATTATTCTTTTGATAATTTTATGTTAATTATGAGGTGATACAGGGTTAATGATATAAAATTTTAGCACTTTTAATGATATGTTTAAGAACAGTGCAGACATTAAATTCAGTAAACTGAATATGTGGGCCTCATAAATAAATGCTGAATACAAAGCACACCATGACCAAATTAATTAGTATGTTTAATCTAGTGAATTCCAGCTAGGCTGCATACAATATGGACGTGTATTTAATTTCTAAATTTAATATTAGCTGCGTAAGTCAACTCTTACTTAATCAGTGCAGATCAGTAATAGAAATGTAATATATCTGGTGTTTTACATAAGCTTTTCTTTTTAAATAAGATGTTATAACATTGTTTGAGATTTTAAACATTGTAATTAAAAAGTGTATTTGAGTGGGAATGTTCCCTGTGTTCTCCCCATAATTTGTCATCATCAGGAGGTAGCATTCATAAGGTCCAAAATAAAATATTCATTCAGTCAAAATGGCGACGCTCATTAAAATTCATTCAAGGATCTAGGGCAGAATGTTTTGTATTTGCTTATTTGATACAAAATTTTCTGTTGGTTGCTTCACTGTGATCATTGTTATATCAGATTTTATTTATTTGGGGAGGGGTGAAATGCCAGTAGAATAATCTTGATTTTTCATTTGAAAGCCTTACTTTTCAAAGAAAGTGGAAAATAAAAGACTATTTAATTTTTTTAATAACCTGCGAGCACTTCAGTTTTTTGTTCTTGTAAATTAGAAGTATTAGTCTTTTATCACGTGATCTATAGGGCATACAGGTTTTCTTGATCTCATCTTCTGAATTCTTAAATGTGAGTTTAGGATAGAAATAAGAAATTGGGTAGAATTGAGTCCAGTTCTTAAAGTCTCTAGATAATGTGTTCAGTTGGTAGTTTCAGGGACTTCAGTGAGTTTGTGTAGTGAATAGGCATTGTCCCTGTGATCTGTGGTCTATAGGCTTAGGCTCATTGCTTTCAGAGGAGAGTCTGAGAATAATCAGCATGTGTTTTCTTCTTTTTTTTTCTTTATATGGGATTACACACTCTGCCTGTAACCTTTGATATAAATCTACCTTTGCTTTGTGTTCTTTTTTTTAGTAAATACTTGACTAGAAATGAGTTGATGAACTGCTTAGTTTTTATGGAGAGCCCATAAAGCGCAGAGTGGCTGACTGCACTCTGGTCCTCAGTCAAACCTTATTGTTAAATGTATTTAGGATGGTTTCCACCCCCATTCCCAGCATTTTGAACAAGCAAATCTAATAACTGTTTATTTGCTGGACCACACAAAGGAGTGCACTTACCCGAAAGGGGGCACAGTGAGGTTACGCCTGTGCTGCCGTGTTAAACACAGCGCTGTCACTTTCCCGCGTGCTGGGACACCATCCTCTGTGTGGCTTAGTTCTTAAAGAGCATCCTTATGACATTTTGATCTGTACTGATTCATGGGACTCCCAAACAATTCCTGGGCCTGGTTTAGTAGTTAAGACTGGAGTTGTGTTTGTTCTGGGGACCATTCCCATTTAAACACTTTGCTTCCAGCTGCCTGATTTAGAGGTTAAGACTTGTTTCTAGCAGAGACCTGATTTAATTAGACCTGCTTTAAGCACGGGTTTGGACAAGATGACATGCAGAAGTCCTTACCAACCTAAATTGTTCTGCAATTCCAAGCCTTTTGGTCACACTCCTTGCAGTCCTTCTTGGGGGTGTTGAATTTACTAGTTGGGTGTCACACCTGAATTCAGTGTTGCCGATGGTAATTCTATTGACTACACTTCCATAAATAATTGTTTAGTAGGCTCAGAATTAAAACCATTGCGCTTGTGTTTTAATCAATTTTAATGAACAAATATTAGTGGTTTATACCCTGTTGTAGGAGTAAGTTTTTTTCCACCCTGCTTCAGTAAGATTGTTCGTATTGACTTATCAAGAGGATTTGTGGAAGTGGACAAGCATAAAGAGGACTCTCAGTGTTAGAATTATTGTTAAGTGCAGTAAGTTCTCCTGCACTAGAAACTTGATACAATTAATTTAATATTAAGTAAAAACTAGCTTCATTTTAGTCTACGCACCTGCTAATTATTGCATACTGCCAACCTGACAAAATTTAAGTTTACTGGTTTATAATAAGTGCACAATAACTAGCTGTTTATGGGCAACATCATGCATGGAAACCAGATTAACAGCTGTTTTGTTAGGTTTTTATTGTGAGATTGGATTAAAGATTATATTAACCGATTTATTATGAGAATCACACCTCTGTAGGGGTTTTGTAAAGTTTTTCTTTTCATGTGGTTTGTTAAAGAAAGGATAAAAGTAACAAGCTACAATGCTACTTTTTTAACATTAATGAAAAAATAATAAAAATAAGAACACTAACTTGTCACTTTTTGTCTGTGAAGAAGCTTTGCTTGCATCTAGTCTAAGTGAAAGCTGCATCACCAGATATCCCATTGAACTGTCTTAACCCCCCTTACAATCTCTAGATTAGACATTGAAGCATTTCCTGACCATGAGATTGAACAACAGTTGTGTACCTGAGCTGGCAGCCGTGTGGGCTGTAGTTCAGTGAGCCCAGGCAGTTGAATGAAACCAAAAGGAGGTGCCCTATGAAGCCCTTCTTTGCGGTGCTTCAGTTTCATACCCACTCCATGGAGGAAAATAAATGAAACAACCTATAAGGGATCTTGTCTGCCTGAGAATCAGGCACTCAAATGGGCTGTCTTTGTGAAGGTCTTTAAGGCATGTCATGACCTTCTCTCCATTGCTTTGAAAGCCGGACACTTTCTGCAGTAGCTCTGCTTTGAGATGCCTGAAGCGCAGTCTCAGTTTAGTGATTTAAGCTAAACAGACGGGATTTCATACGTGCTGCCTCAACCAAAACTGCATCAACAGCTATGAAAGCGTTTAAAAATAGTGTGAAAGTCTTCACTTTGACTGGAACTGAAGTAATTATTTTCAGGTTTGCTTTATTTTTTAATATTCTAACTGAAATCACATTATAGATATTTCAAAACTGTTGTTTCATCAATAGGTTGAATATTGTTCCTAGGTTAAAATAGGACCTTGACTTCCACATTAACATACAGGAACTGCACATTAGAAACAAATGTTGCTTCAAATATGTAGAAGGGTTCATGTTTTTAATATAAATTGCATTGATATTGTTTCAGGGGAAAGAACTTTATAAATTATTTGCTTATAAACAGATAAGCGCTGTATCTACTGGAATTTTGAATATTTTTGTTAAATGCAATTCAAACAGTTTTAAATTAGAAAGAAAAGAAAAACTGGATTAATGGCATTTAACTATTAAAGCTGTTCTAGCTCACTGATATTTTCAAAAATATTAGTAGACAGTGGATGTGGACTTTTTTGCCCCTCATAACGTTACCAATATATTTAGTTTTATTTCATATCCTACAAGTCAAAAGTACCAGGTTTCCTAGAAGCTTGGTCTTAATATTAATTCCTCCTGCTCTCCTGTGCCATTCACACAACTGCTTCACTCAGCCCTGTTACGTTTCTCCCTGATGGCTGAAAATGACTGTTAGATAGCAATTTTGACTTGCAGAAGGTGGGTTATACGATTTTTGTATGACAAGCGCAGGAGCTGCTTGTTCTTTCGTCTCCTCTGTGGTGGTTCATAACTGCCTTAAAAACCAATAAGGTGTGGTTTGATTAACATTTTAAGTTTTTATAAGCTGTCAGTGCGTCCTTTAGAAATAAAAAATTGCCATCTTGTATCCTGTCCTCTCTTTTGCCCTCTCCCTTGTTGTAAGCGCAGCTGTTTGCTTGTCTGTATACTGAATTCAGAGTAACAGTACAGTTAAAAGATTTTGAATGGTTAATTTTCAATTTTTATAACTTTCATTTATTTTTCACCAGGTTGGTAGTAGCACTGACAGTTCAACAGACAGTCACAGCATAGTGGTAGGCGTAGGGCAGGAATATAAGGAGGATGGCATTTTTAGTTTGTTATTTTTAAAAAGGGAGTAGCACACCACCTACATTTTCCTTACTTATTAAATTAGAAACACCTACAGGAGAAAAGTAGGTCCTAGAAATGCGTCTGCAACATATGTTTTTTCTTCTCTGTGAATTGCTCTGTTTTGTGCTCAGCCTCACAGCAGAAAACTTTTGGGACTAAGCTAACCCAGAGAAACCATAAATAAAAGAGAGGAAATTGAAATACAAGACTGCCTCTTCTCCCCCCACCACCACCAGTAACTGTATGTGCATTTATATAGTAGGACCACGTTGCTTGGTGGGGTTATTTTTCCCCATATATGCCATGTTGCAGAAGGAAAAACAGTGATACTGAGAGTCCAGAGGAGGGCCACCAAGATGGTTAGAGGGATGGGCCACCTTTCCTATGAGGAAAGGCTGAGAGAACTGGGATTGTTCTCTGAACCAGGGAAAGAGAAGGCTTTGGGGTATCCTAATTGCCCCCTTCCAGTACCTGAAGGCATCTTGCAAGACCCTCGGGGAGGGACTTTTTACAAGAGCCTGTAGTGACAGGACTAGGGGGAATGGCTTCAAACTGAAAGAGGGTAGGTTTAGACTGGATAATAGGAAGCAATTCTTTACTCTGAGGGTGGCGAGGTACTTGAACAGGTTGCCCAGGGAAGTTGTGGATGCCCCATCCCTGGAAATGTTTAGGGCCAGTCTGGATGATGCAGCTCTGAACAACCAGGTCTAGTGGAGGGTGTCCCTGTCAAAGACAAGTGGGTTGGAACCAGAAGTTCTTTAAGTTTCCTTCCCACCCAAGCCATTCTGTGCTTCCCTTGCTCTGTATTCAAATTGCATTAATTCTCTAGCAGCAGAAGGGATGTCACAAGAATTACCACTTGGTTACAGGGGATTAACGAGGCTGATTTCTTTAGCCCATGTACTTTTGTATTTGAATTTTTTGAAATAGCAGATGTTGTCAGTAGTGTCAGTGCTATCAATGCCTGTGTTGGTGGTTTGTGCCTTTTGAAGTTTTCAAGGAAAGACTAACCTGGAATTGATTGCTTTGTCTGAGAAACAAACCTGAAAGAGAGGAGATGCAGCTATTTATATAGCTTTTCCTTTTGCCCACCTATTTCTCTTTACAGACATGGATATACAAGGGATCAGAGGGGTTTTCACCCTTTAACCCTTCCCTTTAGTACCAGCTGATGTGACAGCAGGTAATTCTGCGTTCTGTGATGGACTTATGGTTATGCCTTGTGCAGCCTTGCTGTTTTGAGGCAGCACAATTCAGTTTCTGTTTTTTCCTGGAGAAGGTCATCATCACTTAGCTATAGGTTATGATGCTGATGCTTTTATTTTTCCTGTTGGGGCTGTTCTGTTACCCATGAACAACTTAAAGATTCATTGGATCAGAAGAGGGCAAAGAAGGGGGGATGTGTCATTGCTGCCTGATGCTTAGGGCATGCATCTGAGAATAGGAAAACTTACAGCTTCTTTTAATCTGCCAGAAGTGTCCTTTTCCTTCATTCCTGGTGCTGACACGAGTGTTGGTATGCCTTTGGGCTAAGCCAGAATTTATCTGTCTTAAAAGAGACACATAGATACATACCTACATATATATATATATATATGTGTGTTATATATATATACGCACACACATATGTATTTTTTCCCATGAAGTTAATATTCCTTTTCCATTTTTTGAGTTAGTCTTTGCTGGCTCCGTTTGCGAAGTGTCTCTTGGTGCCACAGTACAGTTGCTAGTGCTGGCACGCAAGAGGAAGGAATCAGTAGCTGAAGCTGGGAATAAGAAATTGCTAAGAGGGCTGGAAATGCACTTTTAAAAGGGATTAAATGGTATGAAAGCATGTATCTATAACATGAATGCATAGATATTAAAAACCTAGGATGGAAAAACATGACTATTTTCTGCTTATAAGGGTTGTTACCACTTTCCTATCCCCAGTCTGAAGCCAAAGGCATGCGTGCCTTTTTGGATTAGACTTCTGTTTTCTCTGGAGAAACAATTGCCAGTTTGGCCTTTGGGTCAGATTGTGGTCCACACGGGACTAGTTTCGTGCATGCAAAAGGAAGAAATATACAATGAAAATAATGTGGCAAAGTAGTTTCAAAATTAAATATTAGAGATTAAAAAAATTCTTTATTTCTCATGCTGTAAGTGGCACAGTGTTTCTGATATAATTCAGCAGATTATTCCTGTGTGCATGAGTATCTGAGCCTGCCCTCTAATTGCCTGCATGCTTGTCCCCCCAGTAAGAACAGAACAACTGCTGTCGGTACAGGTTGAAACACAACTGATACTCCAAACATTTTTCAGTTGTTAATGAGTAAAAATTACTAGTGGAGTTTATTATGTGTCATAAAACCTGTGGAGTTTACCCTTATTTTACAGACCTGAGCACTGGGGCAGTAAAAGACAATTTGTTTGTAGGACCACAAGAACTTAAGAGCAGGGCCCTCATATGACCTGACTCCTCCTTAGGTGGTATGGAGGATGGTTCCTGATCTTTATTGGTTTATTTTTGACTTGCCCTTAGTTTTGACTTGGTGCGTTAATTTGTCTTACAGTTTTCTGGAAGCATATACTTCTGTATAAAATGAAGGTAATATGTCAAGCTGGGGTTTTGAGTTACCTGTCCTCAAATATGGACGTGCTTCAAAGGGGAAGACATTCTCACTCCCTGCCTTTTGTTTGAAAATCATCACCACTGTTGTGTCCTAGTTCCAGTGTGATTAAATTTCTTTGCAGAACTTTGCTGGTTATATACAAAGAAACAAGGTGCTGACTAACCATATTTTTAATAATTTTAGGTGATGGTCTCAGCAGCTTACACGTTTTAATACTATCAATTTCTTGCTGCTGCCATCAGTGAAAACAATGATTGTTCTAAAGTGTACATGGTAGCAAAGGCATGGCCTTAAACTAAGTAGTCTCAAAAATATTCCCGCGATGGTGTACGGTGTGCCTTGTGAATGCAGATTTGCTACGTTTTTTTCTTAGCTGCATCTTACCCTTTAAAGCTATGAGTCAAAGACGAGGAAGCCTGTGAGGAGAAATGTTTTATTTCCAGACACTCATGCTCATGTCCTTTAACTTGGGTAATAGAAGACTGTTGTTTTGGTGTTACAGAACTGTTATTAGGTAGTTGACTTCACAGATTTGTATAGATCACAGTTAAAATGAGTAGAAAATTATCTTACTCCATTCCCACAAGAGTGAAAATATGCATTAACAGCAATATGAACATGTTTTACCAAATCCTACCATCTGGTAAAGACCTTATATGACTTGGGTCACCTTTCTGGATCACAAGCTTACTCCTATATGTATAGTTGCTGCTTAAGAGAATTTTGATGTTTTCTCAGAGTTGAGGTAGTTATCAAGAAAAATAAGTAATCAAAAGATACTGACTAAAAGATACTGATATTTGGAGCTTGACCATGCTTCTCTGTAAGGGAGCATTGGAAGAAAAGATGATGACATAGAACAGTGCGTTCCACCCATGAACCAGTCCAAGTTACCTTTTCAAAAGAAGACTAAACAGTGATAAATCTGGTATTTTTCTGCTTCTTCTTGTGAACCTAGGCTAAGAGGTGTTCCAGTCTGGTGCATATTGTTGAGACCTAATGTGTTTTTACCCTTACGAGTTTGCACACTGGAGTAGTTCATGTTAACCTGGTTTCAAACAGTGTGAGCTGTGCTGGGTTGAAAGAGGCTGCATGGAGGTGGCTGAGCTCCTGGTTGAATGAATGGTTCTCCCCTGGAGCAGGAGGAAGATTGTGTGCAGTGCTCAGCCTCTTCAAGTCTGTACTCTGCGTCTGTCAAAAAGTCTGGGGGTGGAGGATGCAGCTCACCAGACAGAATTATTTTTTCGAAGGGGGAAAACATCTTTGGAGAATTCCCAATCAGGTGATGTTTTCATTGTATGTTTAGAAAGTCCTCAGATGACAACAGAGGTGAAAAAGGCATGCTCATTTAATATGTAAAACATTTAGAATCTAAAGGCTCCTGTGTTTTGTGAGATTAAGGATAATTTACTTGAAAAGAGAGAATGTTTCATCCATCACCTTTCCTCTGATTTCAGTTATGCAGTGTTCTTGGGTCAGCTTGGAAAAGTAAGTTTAGGGAAGTAAGATTTTTTTTAAGCTGCCTTAGAAAGAGAATCATTTGCCCATAGTGAACTGTGAATCATGAACTGCATCTTTGCCTATTGCTTGGTCCATGGGTCATTGTTCAGAAGGCGCTGGAATGAATGCATTGTCCTCCAGAAAAGAAAACGTTGAATTTCTGTTCTAAGAGATGTCCTTTCTTTTACTGTCAGCTTATCGTTAGCAATTTGTGGACTGAGATGGCTGGCTTTGATTTGTCCATAAGCATTGCTAGATTATTCTCTGGCTCTTCCAGTTTAACTTTCGTAGGCTACTCTGACTCAGTGTCAGTTTGATTTAAATCCTTACTATTTTCTCCACTTTTTTAGTGTCATTTTTAGCAGCTTTCTCATCTCCACGTGCCCCTATTATTTTGAAGTGATGTATGAAACATCTGTCTGACTAGAGAGTTTTTTAGTGTCTAGCATTACTGAAATACTTAACATAATATTTTTTTCCTTGAAAACACGTGATACCTAGTGATCCTGTTTAGCTGTTGTCGTTATTTCTTGTTGTACACTTTGCCTGGAAAGACTTTGCCTAGAGGGGCTTTGTGCTCTGCACAATGAACTCCCAAGAGCTGGAGTTCCTCACTGCTATTGCACAAGGAGTGGGTGTGTTCAGGACGGAGATTAAAGCTTGCTCAGCTGCTGTGGGGTTAACAAATGCAGAGGGCAGGAGAAGTCATACTGTTCTGGTACTGATGCCAAGCAATTATACTGGATGGCTTTACAGACTTACTTCACCAGATTTGAGGACCAGATAATTGAATCTGCTGACATTCACGTGAATCATAATGATGCAGCTCAGTCCCCATGATTTTAGTGAAACCAAAAGATTTCCTCCTGAGGTGAGGAATTGGTGTTTGGCTAGATGACCTGGTAAAGCGGAAGTCTGAATGTGAGAGTCCATGCCAGCTGAAATTGACATTGCACAGATATGTAAGTACTGGCGTGTCAGTGTAGGGTACTGTGTCCTTCCTGAGCAATACAGACAGTTTAGTTAAGCTGTCTCCTGTGAAGGTAGGCTCGTGCCTGGGAGGTCTGTGTCACGGCAGTAAGTGTGCTTGGAGTAATATGTCTTCCAAAGCTGACCTAGTCTGAACGGTGATGGGAGAGTGACCTTGCAATTGTGCATCTGCCCTAACTTTGATACAGGGGCTGTTTTATTTGCTGTTTTCTTTGTAAATCAGGTTGCCTGTGCCTTCTGCAGAGTCTACATTTTTCTGTTTCAAAATACTTGGTGCAAACATCGTTTTTTACCTTAGTTTGCAGAAATACATGAGATACAGGGTTATATTGGATTTGAAAAGAAACAAAGCTAGTCTTTGTAGTTCACCAGCCTATTCTTTCTAGAGTATTATGTCACTAAGAAAATGTTTCACTTATTCATGTAGCATGTAAGTAAGTATGTAAACATTTACAAGGAAGATGAATCATTTTACAGATACCTGTTCCACCGTTTTGCTATTCTGTTTCTTCCTCCAAATTGTAACTGTGCATTACAGTTGGGGTGTGATATGTCAGATGCCCAAAACCCCCTAAAATTTCAAGTAAGAGGGTTTTTTTTTTTTTAATCATAGTGATTATACTGTATATAGTGTTTTGCCACAGGACAACTTTATCCCAATGGCAGGGCACTGAACAGCTTGCATCTGTGGGAAAGTGGTAGCAAAATTGATGGAACAGTCTGTTCCTGCCGATGTTCATTTCGATGCCCCGGAATATGGCTTTCAGTGTCTCTGCCGCCAAAGCATACCCTAAATTGATGGGACAAAAGGAACAACCTGGATCTTCCATGTGTTAAAGTGAGGAAACAAAATCTTAAATCTCATTTAGGTTTGAAATTAAGTGGGTTGACAATGCCTGTGGAGTTCAAATAGGGAAAAAGAAAAGTCTCTTACTCCTCCCTATCATGCAGCTCTCTGAAAGGGGTTGGAAGTATTTAATGGAGGGTAGAAGCAGACAAACAGGAGAGCTTTTCTTGCAATAGCCAAAACTGAGTTGAAAATGAAGGGAAAAGGAGAAGACATGAAAGTATAATGAAAAAACATGTTGAATTTAAAATGTACCTCAGGAAATATTTAAGAGAAAAAAAATGCTGTGTTGTCTGCAAGGGGAAAATATTTTTGGTATTACTTCAAGCTCTCCATGTGATGTGCTGAAATGCTGAACTCTCTGGGGCAGCCCTACTTTATCATCTCATTCTTTTGCAAGGGTTCGCAAAATTTCCAGTAAGGTACCAGAAATCATGTTGCTTATGTGCAGTTTTTTCTTCTGCTTTCCATTTTTTCCACAGCAATGGGACCTCCCTCTGCTCCCTTTCAAGCTGAAGGGAAGCCTCTCATTGGTGTGGACAGCTTAGGATCTGGCACTTTTTATAAAGGAAGTTCTTTTTGACCAGTGTAGGCAAGGAAATTGCAGCATTACTTACAAACATACTCTCCTTCTCACCTTAATGTGAAAATGCCATGAAACACTAGGGTCAGGAATGTGTGTAGAACAGGGCTTTAAGGCGTTTATATGTGCTTAGTGAGCATAAAGTCTGTACAGTGTGTGTACTTTCCTTCCTGGCTTTGTCAGAATGCTTGGGGTTTTTCCTACTGGTCATAAGCTGTTGCTCCATTCATCAGTCCTGTAACAAGAAAACTGAAGTCCACAGCTTTGCAGTTGATTCCTGGCCTTTGATCTGTCTGACTTACATGAAGACATCAGCACAGTTTTGATTTCAGTCATGTACGTGGGGCATTCGGTCATATCAAGGACCCTTCCCAAGGAAGACTGTTCAGAAGCATACACTTGGATTTACTTAGGTGATACATCATTTGTGTAAGTTGTTTTTACATAAACACACACAAAACTGGAACATAAAAGTTTGATTTATTTTGTCTAATCGTAGAATTGTATTACATTATTTTAAAAAATATTTTAAGACATTAATAAAAATAAAATTATCTGAAAATAGTTTTGTAGCTAGAGAGTAAGCTTAAAATGTCCCACAAACCATGTGGTATTTAAAAATACCAGTGTACTTAAATCCCAGCCTTCCCCCCGGCATTTCTCCAGAGAAAGGCCAAATACATCATTTTTGACTTCTTTTGTTTATCAGTGAACTAATAAGACATTCCTGTTGTAGCCCTGGTCTGAGACGTACCTTACACTGTGTCTTGCTAATAGAGCAGGTTTGTTCCATCGGGGGTTAAGAATATTTAATCCTTTAACGCTGACATGTACAACACACAGCCATGTCAGCTACAGCTGTTTCCAAACATCAGTAACAAAATTATAGATGGTTTTGAAGCTTCTGTGCTGGAAATGAATACATTTGAGGATTCAACTTGCTGACAGTGTTTATGTAATTTAATCTTGCCATCTGGAAGAAAGTAAACATTTTTTAGGAAATTGAAGTTAAGGTAGCAAGCCCCTTGTGGTTTCTGGCTGTTCTAAATAAGTTAAGTTGTACCAAGTTGATGAAAATCTTCAATAGGGAGGGGATCATGGTTATATTTAAAAGATTGTTATGCGAGTGCGTTGATGCATGAAATTGTTTCAGAATATCTGCTTTATTAACTTCCCTGCTTATTCAATAGTTAGCTGCCTTTCTTCTGCTAAGACAAAACCAGCATGTTTTTCAGTGAAATGTGATAAAACATGAGAAGCATGTGCATGCAGAATGCATAGGTGTAACTGAAGCACTTGGGTGATTGCTTTTCTTCTCATGTTTTTCTTTTGGGATTTTTTTTTCCATGTTCCTCCATGTTTGGTTGGATTTTTTTTTCATTCTATATTATGTTTTGCTTTTCAAATATTTACTCTTTTTTTTTTATTTGTGTGCTTTATTATTTGCTTTTAATTATTTGAGTAATTTTTCAAGGTTTTTGCTTGGTTTTCTAAAGGAACGGTTTACAGAGTCATGCCATGTGTGTACCAGTGCCACTGTGATAATTTTGAACCTGTCAGTCACTTTCGAGTAAAGTGAGAGTCAGAAGAAGATTCCAAAGGCGTTGGGTTTCCATACTGTGTGAGTCCAGGTGGCTTGGTGGAGAGGAGAAACAGTGCCCTACAACATGAGCTATGTGGAGAGAGAAGGAAAGACAAGAGATACCTTTGCAAACCAGGGTTAATTATATTGTCCATAAAATTATGTCAAAGCTAGCCCATTCCCTTCACTATTTCCTACTGTTTTCTGTTTGAGCAGTCTGATGAGAAGTTTTACGAGATGGGGGCATGGCAAGATGCGTTTATACTTGTTATGGCCTAGAACATTTATATAAATAAAATATATTTGTGGTGGGAAGCTGATTTTAGATATGCATGATTTGAAGGGGTGGACAGTTTCAGCCATTTTCAGCCACATCAAGCACATGACAGTTTAGTTTGCCTTTAGGTTTTGAGCCTTTAAAGTTATCTTTATCTTTTTGAAGGATGTTTGCTGCTTTGTTTTTATTATTCTTTAGTAAAATATTTATGTTAAGAAGATCTCTGAATTATGCAGCATTTATTGAACATTACAGGATTTTGTGAGAAGACCAACAAGCACCTGAGCCAATGGTATGGTGGTAGTGCCCTTGGGGAGGAGGGCAGGAAAGAATAAGCAGAGATATGGACTCAGCAGAAATAGCTTGGTGATAGTAACAAGAGAAGAAGTTTTCAGCATTCTGGAAAGGGTCAGTAAAAACTAGAAGAAAGCTGTAGTCTATTCCTGCTTAACTTTGGTGTCTGGTGGTTTCAGCTGTTTTTTTCAACCTCTGTTTTCTCTGTTCTTTGAGATTATATTCACCCTTCCTTCTTGATGTCTACATTCTCTTGCTTTGCTCTGTTCTGGTGAAGCATTGATTATTTACTTAGGCTTGTACAAGAATGCCAATGTTCTGCTGAAGTTAAAAATACTGTTGCCGTATAGTAGCTGGTCAAATAATGGGATTTTAAACTGAAATACCTAACTTCATATTCAGTGGAAGCTGCCTGTCAGCATTTTTATAGGTCTGAATAGGCTTTTAAAAAGATCTAGCTCTAAGCCTTGATAATTGAACTTAAGCTCATAAGTTACTTATCTACTCCTGAAATTTAAACCTGCTTCGTGTTGTAAAACTGTGATGAAGAACTACATGAAAATGAAATAGGATGTTAATGGAGAATTTCTCATTTAGAATTGCTTCTTAGCTATATAAGCAACAACTTTAGGAATGTTGATCTGATTTTTGTCTTGTATATGAATGACTTTATTAAGTGAGCTATTTGGTGTCCAGATCATGCCACATTCCAACTTTGTCAGTGTGATCTAGGCATTCTACTGGAAATAAATACACAGACTGGTGAGTTCATAAACATTTATAGCTGTGCCCTGTGTTAAATAAGGACTATGCTTTATTTTCATGCAATAAAATTTAATTAGTTGTAAGTCAGGTTTTGCTTTAGTTGTAATTAGTTTAGCATATAATTATTTTGTCTAATAGCAATTTGAAATCTGCAAGCATTTTGATCTTATTCCAAGTTAAAAAAAAGAAACCCTCTTAGAAGTATTCAATCAGTAGCTATAATAGAATCTTATCAGTCAACCATATTACGGACTGTGTAAATCTTGAAGCGACTGAGGCAGTTTTCACTGATGCATGTTATATATTGCATTAAGAAGATATATAAAAATGTTTTATATTGGACTTGGAACTTCTGTATGATTTGGAAAAAATCAGTGATCTCTGTTCTCTTGGTGAGCTTAGTAGTTGCTGGTTTGATTTTTAGCTTTTAATTTTTTAATTAAAATTAATTTTAAAGGTCTAGCTTTTGTAAGATATAACTGGGAACTGTTTGTGTGAAAATAGTAATACTTCAGTTTTAACAAACTAAATATAGTAAATCTCATAGTTTACACACAAATATTACTGCCTATTAAAGGGCATTATAATGATTCATGAGTATTTTTGAACAATATCTTGTGTCTTCTATCTTTCGGATGTGGCTGGCTGCCATTTCTAAAGAAGTTACTGTGCCAAGGAATCTTCTGTCAGCTCTTCCTATGGATTTCCTTATGGGAACAGCATTAAAGCAAGAGATAAATGCAGAGTCTGGCATGTTATTAGCTGCAGTGGAGTGATGGGGAGCACAGCTTCTGTTCTCACTTTCAGTCTAACCAGCTTTTTTTTTTCCTAGCAGTGGTTTACAATTTTACTTGCTAGTAATGTTGTTCTAAATCACGTTTCACCTATATAATTAATTTTAAGGTTCTCCTATGTTTCCTCCATAAAAGGGCTCGTCTTGTTCTCTGCTCATCGTTTCATCAGCCTATAAGTCAGGAAATTATGACTAATCAGAGCATAGAGGATGGCACTTTTCAAGGAATTGAACAGTCAACAGCCTTTTACTTGATGGATATTTGCCTTTTTGAAACTCTGTGGTCTGATTGGGAAGGATAAATGACTTCACAACTAGAAAAAAGATACTCAAACATTTACATTTAAAAAGGAATATGTACTTCAGCCTAGGAAGAAATTGCCTCATCTTTAAGGAATAGGATTTTCAGTTGCTTCTCTGGTTTTCCAATTACCTGCCCTATAAAACTCAAAAAATGTAGATATTTCTCTTAAATTTAGCAAGCATATCATATGAGTTAGCTTGTCACTTTCCCTTCGAGGGTTTCTATTTTACAACAATGACTAGGGTACATTTCTTAATTCTGTTTCAGGATTTTTTTCCAGAACAATCGTACTGATATTATCTGACATATTTTTAGGGTATCTTACAAGAACATGTATTTGTTGTAGTACTATGATATGCATCATAATGTGTGTATAAATACTTATGCATGCATGTATCGTATGTAATTATAGAGCTCAGGACTAAATGTGTAAGTGTGAATATGTGCATCATACAGAATTAAATGCCCACTTGTTAAATAGCATTGTACTGGGGCCTCAGTGAAAGGCTACTGCAAGCTCTAATAACAATAAACTGATTTCTAGGCTAACAGTACGGAAAATACAACTTTTCTTGGTGATTTGGCTTTTTCCTTCCCAAATGAAACTATTCTAAAAATATTTGAATTATCTAAACAAAAGGGAAAATAATCTTCCTGCTAATGAAGTGGTCTGTATATATGTATTTATTTTTTGCTTCTAGTCTACTTTAAACCTTGTTTTAAAACCACACTCTTTAGGCATCAGTGGGTTGAAGTTCATTTGCAACCCAAATGTAATAAAATAATAAAAACAAGTCAAATATATTCCCATTATCACTCAAGATGCTGTAGTTAGAAGATGGATATAGAAACGGTGCAAAATATCCAGCTGCTCTACATCAAAAGCTAGTCCAAGTGCAAATAAATGCTTGGAAATGTTTTGTCGTTAAATTGAAAGGAGTCCTAAAATAAAAAGTGATTCAGTTCAGTGTGACAAATGAAGTATGAATTCCATTTTGCAATAAGTAATAGGGAGGGTTTTATTTTTGTTCCTTTAACTGTGTTTCACCCAGACATATGAATATTGCATTTAGTACGAAACAGTTTCAGAAAATGAAAGTTGCCAATTGTTGGAGCCTGTGCACATTTTCTAGGCCGCAGCCACTGAGCTGACAAGGAAAGCAGAGATGTGAAAATCTAGAATAATAGAAAGCATTCACTTCTCATAAAGCTGAATTTCAGCTGGATGCTTTAATTAAGAAAAGGGCAAATATGAGGGGAAGTATCTCTTCCCCAAGTCAGAGACAGTCTCAGAGGGTCTTTTCAGCCAGTTAAGGCACTTCCTTTAGGGTTTTTATTCACTGCAGATACAGGCACCAAAAAAAAAAAAAAAAAGGGACCTTTTTCATTTGCTAGACAGTGACAAACTCTAGACTCAGTATTATCCTTATATTTTGTGTAGTTTAAGCATCTGTACAGACAAGAAATTATTAAATATCTGCCTCAAAGAATCAGAATATAACTACCTTTGCTTTCATTTGCGTTGGGGTAGCTGTGAGAAGCACCATGGGAAATAAAATGGCTGTTTATCTGGGTGTAGTGTAGTAGAGATCAAGAGTAAAATAATGGGAAAAATCCTTAATTTTTAAAGCAGGTTTTCTAGAGCAAAGATCTAGTGATGTTATTTGTTATTTCCTCTTATCCTATCCTTTGAGCATCCTGGCCTACTGTATAATTAATTGTTGAGCAAGTAGTATCAGGTTGATTTCTATGGTGTCCCTGTTGGGTAAGGAAAGTAGACATTTCCTACTTGGCAGCTTGTTCAGAATGGATTGGGTTTGGGACGTTGCTTGCATTTTTGTTGTTCCTTTCAGTGTATAATAAATTGGAAAATGTTTCAAGGTCTGTTAGAACTTGCATGAGATTAAGAGATTATAGGAATATGTTAAGTTTTGAGGACTCAAAATAGAAAAGTAGGTGAACTACTGGAGAACAATGGACAGAAAAGCCAGAAGAGCAGGTTAAGTAACTCGCCCGAGGAAGATGGAGTGGGCACCAGGTGGCACCCTTTTCCCATAGCAAGCTAGGAGTTGATGGATGGCAGTGCACCAGTCCTGATAGGCTTCCAAAAGCTTCATTTTATTGACATCAACATCCTCTCCTCACAATAGCTTGTCACTTATCCTTCCTTTGGTTTTGGAGTTATTGGCTTTGGGTCAGCAATTTGGGAGGCAGGAGATGCTGTGATAGGTGCAGAGCTGCCAGGGCGCAGGATGGCTTGTTGGTCACGAGCTGACACGGGTGGGCACCGGCCGCTTCCCCAGAGCTGCCGGAGGGCAGAACCAAACAGGCAAGCAAGGGTCTGCCTCAGATGGAGAATGTGCAGGAAGCTAAGTGACAGGATAACAGCAAAAGGATTGGGAGGACGGAGGAGTCAGGAATTTATCAAAAAGGGGTAAATAACTAAACTCTGTGGAAGGGAAGTAACATGGTGAAACATGTTAAGGTGACTATACGATAAATTCAAGACAAAGAAAATAATGGAAAGAAGAAAAGGCACATGTTCTGTCTGCTCCTACTTGCTAGAGTTTCAAGAAGAGCACCTAAAAAAACCCATTACAAAGAAAACAAATAGTCAGAAGGAAAAAAAAAAGATGAACTGATTTTCTGTTGAATTCTTTTCTCACGGGCAGTTTCTGGAGAACCTACTTTAAGCTGTAGCGCGGGAAGACAGAAGAGACAGTTGAACAAAACTGTATTGGATAGCTGATTGTATTGATGTTTTTTCATTTGCCCAGCCTAGCTTAAACCCCTGGTTGTTCATGATTACAGAGCAGTAGCTTTTCCATCTGATAGCCAAGTTTGTGCTCTTCAGATTTGCATCTCCCCGATTTGAATGGCACAGTTGCTTTTGACACTTTTCCAGAGAGACTGTAAATATTGAAGCTGCCAAGACAAAATGTGTTCAGAACCTATAGTTAAAAACATCTTGTTTTTGGGTAGTACTTCTTGCTGAATCCTGAAGCATGTAATATGAATTGCTTTGGAATGCATTTTGTATCCTTAAGGTAGAAAAGCATATTTCAACGTCTGATAACTATAAAGAAACTTTCAAGGCTGCTGACCCAGACACTTTAAAATAGGCTTGAATTTAGTTAAATTTTATTTCAGGCTGCTTTTACTGACCTTCGCTCTCCCGCTCCCCTTGCGTATTCCCTCGGTGGTCTTTCAAAAGCCAGGTGTCTGGGATTGTCTCCAGCCTACTCTGAAAGTACCCCAGGCCTTGGATTAATACATGAGGGCTGCCTTTTATTTAAGTCCCTCCATTTACATAATGCCTGCTCACTCAGACCCACTTGCAATGTACAGCCAAGTTGAACCAAAACCTCAGCAGGTCAGTAGTGCATGGTCCTGGATTTTACTGAATTTAACTTAAAGTGTTGCATGTTCTTGCAAGGAAAACTGAAGAATATTGCAAAGGTGTTTTGGATTTCTGATTCACAGAGGGATGTTGTAGAGATCTTCGATGTTTGTGTAAAAGAACTAAAGGAAGAACAGTATTTTTAAAAATGTGTTCCCGCTTAAAGGGTGAAAATTTCATTGTGTATACATGGCACGACAGTACATTGTTAGAATTAAAAATACTTCCTTTAACACATAGAACAGACTTACCTGGACTGCATCAATGTCATTCTGTTATACCAGGTTCTCACTCTGAAAGCATTACCACTAAATGAAAACACTTCAAGTCTGATTTTCTAAATGTAGCTCAGAACTATTGATATCAAAATTCAAACAAATAAATTTCTTGTTATCTTTTTTAAGCATATCAAACAATGGATTTTTTGCGTGTGTGTGGTTGGTTGGTTGGTTTGGCCTTTTCTGATGGATCCAATTGTCAACTTTTACAACTTGGCATTGTTTTTTACCTGAGTCCCTCTCAATACTGTTCAAAGTGGGTCACAGGACCTGGCTCAATTAGGAGTGAAAAGAACAGCTACGAAAATAGTGAGCCCTGCTTAGACTGTATGTTCAAAATATTCACACTGCTGAATTTGCAAACAGAAGGTATTATTAGTGATTGTTTCAGCAAGAGGTGAAAGTTCTCCTCGCTGATTAGCACTTGAGCAGTGAGTAAATGAAGTACAGACCTTTATGAAAATAAGAATGATCAGGTAAAAGAATTATAGAATCCTAGACACATTATAGAATACTTTTTTTATCACAAGTGTCTTTGAATAATGTAATTTAATATGAATGTACTAGAACAGCATTAATTTTCCAGTATTCCTCTCTGCTACTTTTTGGGGGTTTTTTGCATGAGAACACATAGTTTGAATCATCAGTTGACTCCTGAACTTAGATGTATATTACTCTTGGTACTTACACAATGTATCACTGCTTGATTCCCCTAATGAGCAAATACTTGTTCCCTGTACTTCATGTAAGTAATTCACATCTTTGTATATTTCTTTAGACTGGAATACTGTATTAATAATCTGTTGATACGAGATTATTCTTGGTTTTAGTATGCCATGCTATTGTGTAGAGTCCTTCAGTGACTTAAAAAATTTATAGTGGTTGCTTTTATTATCATTTCTAAATTTTCGTGTTGATAAAGGTTATCTGACTTTCAGGTTTTAATTATATAGATATTTCAATCATGTGTGTGCAAAAATCACAATTTTCTGTTGCTGTCCTTTGACCCTGAGTTACCTTTTTCACCTTGTAAATTATGGGGTCTTTCCATGAAATTCAGAAACTTTTGCTATGTTTTCTTTAGAAATCCAAGATTTTTTTTGTGCCTGGCACATATGAATTAAGCAGAGACTCATTAGGAGTATCTTAAGAACACTCTATTATTTATTCTACAGATTTTTTGTCTAAATTTTATTGTAAAATGTGAAATACATAAACAATGGAATTATACTGAAAATTTTCAAAAAGAAGGGAACATAGAAATTATTAGATTTAACAGCTAATCAGCTCCAATATGGGGAAGATAATTGCATGAAATCAGTGCCTAATCAGGGCTTGTTTCTCTATTACAGTAAATGTTCAGGCTAAGAAGAAAAACTTCAAATTTGAAGATAGATTATGAAAAGAGATGAATGTTTCTAAATACAGAAGTGTGAAGGTTGTAAACATTAAAAGCGATACTTAAAAGGTTGCATAATAGTGACAAGGAAATAACAGAAATAAAAATAAGTTGTGGATTGGAATAAAAATTCAGTGTATATTGTGAAATAGAAATATTTTTTAGGGGAATTGTTATGGTAGGACATCATGCTGCTCAGCGATTCATGGTTCAGCATGGCGTAGAGTGGAAAGCATATATTGGACATCTTGGAGTCCTTGATGGTATTCTGTAGATTTGCTTTTTTTCTTGTTTAACCACACCAAAGATATCTCAAAGTATTATCTCAAAGATAAATACTAAGGAAATTTCTGTGCTCTTTGCTAGATTTTAAAGTTACTGAAAGGGAAAACCCTTGAAGAAGGAAGTGCCTCCTCTCTAAAATGTTCTGTCAATACCAAAAATGCCTGAATGACAAAATAAACCTTTGACATCTTAATATTTTCATTACAGTTAGCAAGCAAGGGGTAAGCAGAGATCTTTTTAAGAGCAGGTGTTGAATTTACCATGTAGGTCAAGATTTGATGGTGATGCACCTCTTGTGTCCCAGGCAGGAGGGATGCTGTGCCTTTCAAAGCACACCAACTGGCCACAGTTCAGTGCTGGTTGTATCACAGTACTTTTGTTGTCAAGGGCCCAGTGTGTCCAAATAATTCCCCTTTGCCAGTGGCTTCTGAAAAGAGTTGTCTAGAGCTATTGGCGTGGACTGTGGTGGATGTGTTCCAGTGCATGATGGTGATGGCTTTACACCAGCTTTGGCCAGCATCTTCAGCACAAATGGTCTACGAAATTTCCATTATCTTCTGTAAACACTGAGGTCCCTTTTTCACTGCCACCTGCCAATCACAGTGTCACCCTCTGTCATGACAATTAGTATATGACTTGCAGTGTTTTATATATTGCAGTGACACTTTACTCTTCCTATTATTTCTGCTACATTTTCCTTCCCTGACTACACTGGTTGAAGCTTATCTGGCATATCTTGGTTTGCAAACCTCTGAAAAAACCCCGAATTACAAGTAGCCGATAGTGTCTTAACAGAAGGTGAGTACTGAGAACACGGTCAGTGAAACATGGTTCAGGAAACTTAGAGAATAACTGACAAAAAATAAGGTGAAAAAGTTATAATACTCCTGGAAATTTAGTTGTGCAACCATGTTTTGCTGCTGCTGAAAAAACATCACAGTCCTGGTTTCTAAGTGAACTTTAAAGAGATAGGCTTTGTCGTTTTATTTCACTACTGTAGATTTTAGTTAAAAGTAAAAATTTCTGACTCCAGTTAGTTGAAAATAACTGCTATAGAGTGTTCAGGGAAAGGTTGAGCTTATGAAGATTAGCCTGAGGTAAAAGGACTTGGACAAAAGTTTGGTCATTTTAAATGTATTGATCAGACAGAAAATGATAAACCATTTTGACTAAAGGTGAAAAGGAGGCAAATGCTAGTAATAAATGGGTCATAGGTGTTTGAGGAGAAGGGGAGGTTTTTGTTGCCCATCTGGCTCAGATTCCTAGATACCTTTAGCCTGATTTCTTGAAGTGGAAAAGTCTTCGGTCAGAAGCTTAAGAGAAAAACTGTTGTGGCTCAGAAAAGGAATGTGTTTGACCAAATATTTTGTGATTTGAGTTTAGCTGAAAGAATAATTTTTAACAGAAATCAGACTTGCTCTCTAAATATTTGGGATTTGACAGAAATATCTTAAAGCTCAGAAACGAATTAATTTTCTTTATTGTTGCTTAATTATCTGGCATGTGAAGTTTAAAAGATGATGGGGTATTTTTGTTTTTATAAATAATGCAATATAAATAACAAGGGAAGGGGGTATTAAAGTATTCTATTTTCTAGGGTTTTTTCTTCTGTGTGTGGGGTTTTTCAGGGTTTGTTGTTTTGGTTTGTTTTGCTTTCTTTTTTAGATGTTAGCATTAATATTGGGAATCATGAAACAGTTTTAAGTGTGAGTACTGTAAAGCAGGATCCCCGATTTATTCACTTGAGAGGACATAAATGCACTATAAGCAGGAAGCTTACATATAGAACTGACAAAAGCCAATTAGGACTGCAGTACAAAAATTATCTGTTTTAAAGAGCTGAAATTAAGTATACAACTTCAAACATTTTAAGTGGTTGTGTTTCAATCTGTAAAACAAGTTTTATTTCCATAGTAGGAATTCTTGATAAAAAGTAGGTTTTGTGATGTATTGGATTTAAATTCGTAGCATTCAAAATGTTCTGTATTGACTTCGTATATGTCAAAAAAAATTGTCTTGAAATAAAATTTATTGTAGCATGTTGCGGTTTTGGTGATATAAAAATTGCTTAGCAGACTGTGTAACAATATTTAATTCTTCCTTTGTGCTGCACAAAACTCAGTAATTACAAGAGGGTTTTTTTTCTTCTGTATTAATAAAGCATGAAAACTTCCTCCCCCTACCCTTTTTTTAATCTTTGAGTCATACTGTCAGTTTTGACATTTTCTTTAGCCTGCCTATGGAGGAGATTTGTGTCATGTTTTGGATAAGACAGGATGGTCCTAGAGATACTTGGGAACTGAAAAAGTGCCAGTCTGTATCAAAAGCAGACTCAACAATGTGGCAGTGGAAGAAAATTGAGCTTATATTATCCTGAGAAAAAGTATTTTGGGATGAAGGAAACACATGGAACTTTCTAATAGAGAAATCCTAGAAGTAGCCAAGCTCAAGGAGGTTGGGTTGTCACTGTTTTTCTTGGCTGGTGGTGACACTGTGTAGCAGTACCTAGGAATGGGTGAAGCTGGAAGTCATGGGTCCCAAGTAGAAACTTGAATTCAATCTGTTTTTTCAAGGAGGAAATAAATCGATGTTTCAAGGCAGAATGTGTGAGCCTGACACTATAAAAAAATCAGTAGACTGGAAATTTTAAGTATCGATGAAACAGTGATAAAATATCGCAAGAGAATGGAAAACTGCCTTCAAGAAGTAGACTTTTAGGATTCAAAATTGGGTAGCTATGTTTAATGTTCTGTTGAAACAACTGGGTTATTTTCTGTTGTTGTTTTGCATGGGCCAAGTTTAGGGGTAGTAATGATCTCAGATGAAAAACTGAATCTAATGCATGACTCACAGCAAAAAATAGCTGGATTCAAAAAATAGCTGGATTTTTCTCTCTGCTGCCCAGGTCTGGGTCTTATTTTACTTTAAAATATTTTTTCAGTTGTAGTGAAAGTACATGTTGGATATCAACCCCTTACAGTTGAAAAGATTTTAACAGCTAGTAGAAGCAATGTACTTGATATCCTCTGTTTCAGCCTTTGGTCCTTTAGAATTGCGGCCATGCCTTGCCAACAGAGTTCAGCTATTAAACACGGTTTGTGCAGGACCAGGTGGCAGGATGCAAGAAGTGACCAGATAAAGTATCAAGTGAGTGAAAAAATAATGTGAGGTTTGGAAAAGAGAGTGTTGATTGATGAGGGCATAGTGCTTAGCTTTAACTTTTTACTGTTTACCTTTGCTAGGCAAGTCTTTTAAAGAACTTTTTGAAGAGACTAAAATTCTTTGTGATAGGTTGTTTAGTGTTTGGGTGTGTTGATTTGTTTTGGGGTTTTTTTTTAGGTGGACTGGGGATGAAATTGTTTCTGTGTGTGCTGGTATATTTTTCTGGAGGTCAAAGAGGTGCCTTTATTGTATTACTTCAAAGTTGTTTTAGAACAAACTGCCTTATTTTCATTATCTATATCCTTCCTTTATACAAATAATACCATTATTCATAGTATTTTTTATGCTATAAAAAAACCTCTCTTACACCATCTCGGGATTTTCTGTCAGTGCTTAATTTTGGTGTATTTAGCGCTGCTGTACACTAAGACACTTCTGCTCTGGTTTCTATATACAGGATTTCACAATGCTAATGATCACCTGTGGTTGCAGGTAACTAAGGTGGGTTTGCAGCTTAGACTGTGGAATATCTGTCTGTAAGAGCTTTTTTCAGTTTCCAGTTCTTAAACTCTTCTGTTCACTACTCTTTTTATTTTATTTTTTTTTCTTATTGGAAAGCTGTGTATTTGAATTGACTAACATCTCAACGGCGCTTTTGTACCGAAGATTAGCCAATTGTGTGGAATAAAGCAGACTGCTGTCTGCACTTTTTTGGTTATCCTTTATGTATTCTGTAAAAGCCTACTTTCATTTCTTTCATGAAAATGAATACTGAAAGATTTAAAAATGAAACCAGAGTGCATGCCACAATGATTTGTTTAATTCAGTGGCATTGTTTAAATGGTTACTTGAGCCAAGGGTTTGCTTGAGCCACGTACCATGTTGATATTGATGTATGTGCATATGTATATATGTGTGTAGTCATTTTCAGCTCTTAATTGAAGGTAATAAAGTTGAAATTGATAAATTTAGCAGAATAAACAGCACAGTCTACCAGCACTTGAGTTTTTGACCAGAAAGTGTTTTACATCCTTGCAGTGATCCACTGTAGAGGCCGTATCGTGAACCTGACCAAAGCTTCTCAGTCACGCAGATGGTTCTGAGTTTCAGAACATAAGGTCAGAGCTTGAGTGAAGTCTCAGATAGCAAAAATACCTTCATTTTTACTGAGAAAACAAAGACCTCTTAGCCATTGCTGGGTAGTTAATGTTTTCTGAGTGGTTTCCCAAAGACAGAGTACTTCTTGGTTACAAATCCATTATTGCTCTTCCCCGTGCTCTGACAGCCCTGTACCTTGAAAAGGAGGAGAGCAATGAAATATGTCGCCTGCTGTAAGTGTCCAGTTGTCTTCTCTGACCAAGCAAGTGAAAAAAAATGATCGTGTGGAAGACTTTAAAGCAAAATCCTTCCCTTTCAAAAAATGTCTTGCCTCTGTTTACTGAATTGGTCTGTGAGTGAAACATGCACTGTGTGTACAATTTACAGTGCAAGATCAAATTGTCCTGAAGAAAATACTATTTGCCTATGGCAAATGCACAAAAATATTCTGTATGGTTTTTTTCTTTTTAAAAACAGCAATGTTTTCAGTATGTACTGCTGCAAGAAAACAGGAGATTTCATCAGGAGTTAAGAATCTGTCTGAGCTGTAACCCTAAGATAATTAGAATAATTAGTCTCTAGCCTAACATGTTGCTACTGTGTGGTTAGTTAATGTGAGGTAGTCATGTTTCTTTGGTAAGTAGATGATTTAACAATAAAATGTGTCAATTAAATGGGGATACTATAGAAAAACTCTGGGTACGAAATTCCAAATATATAGATATCAAAGAGCCAAGAGAATGAACCAGATGTTCAAAAAACATTCTTAGATGCTTTAAAAGGAAAAATTACTCATAAGAAAAAAAATCAAGAATAGAATATTGATGATGTAAATAAATACTGTTTCCAATTTTAAATTGTTTTCATGATGAAATAAACATACTCCATGATGTACTGGGCAGTTTGTTTATTCTGTACTTTCACTGAGCTAGTAACAGATGTTAGGTCTTTTAGGTAGAGATGGGTGATGTTAGATTTATATCAAACCAATTCTATTTAAATCTTTTATGTTTTGAAAAGCAGAGTACACAATTTCAAGTTACTGTATTTCTTGCTTCTATTACATTCTTGATTTTGAGGTGTGTGGAAAGGAATATTAAATATCTGCTTATTCAGTGTTTACTAGTTATTAGGGTAAAGTTAAGCTTGTTTCACCTGAAATCAATATTATTATTACAAATCAAGCAGTTAATTAGCATTTAAAGATATTATATTTTCTCTGTAGAATACAGTAAAGGTATTGTAATTATAGACAGATTCTTTTCATGCCTGCCGCTGAGTTTATAGAAATATCCTTTCACCCTGGATTTTCCATTTATGAAATAGGTGGTCAAGTGCTCTGGTGCTTGTGGAAGATAAATCTGCTTTGTGTGTGTGTGTTCAGTGTTGTCCCTATGATACTGAGAATTCCTTCAGGAGAATATATTTGCAATGACAATTTTTAAAAAATTTTGCTTATATACTCTTTATTTTGCTCCTTTGTATACAAATTTAAGGCTAAAATGGGGCTCGTGTCAGCGTAATATCTGATCAGCAGAATGGCCTCTGCTGAATAATAGTGTGAGGTATATAGCACAATTCCATAAATTGAATACGAATTAGTAGTTTGTTATTTTGAATGTAGTTTATGTAGCTTTATATTTAACACCTCAGCCCTTGCAATTAGAAATTTGTCTTTCGATTGCTTCTTATTCATGCTTTATTTTAGTAAATGAAAATACAAATAACTTTTGTATTTGATTCCAGTCAGTATTAACCTTCTAAAACAACACACTAAGCTTAAACCAACTTCCAATAAGTATGTATATATTAGATAACTGCTTTTAGATTTCTCCTTTTGATGCATTGTGAGAACAGGTGTATTGAGGGAAAAGAAATGACATGACAAGAGATGAAAAACAAGCATTTATAGGAAAAAATGAGATTACAAATTACAAATAGTTGTGTAAGAAATAAAAAGGTGTTGATACAGGACGGAAATACTATAGCCATGCTTAAACAATGATTTTTATCTGTAAAGGAAAAGGTTTAATTAAAAACCAACGCACGTAAAAAACTAAACTGAAAAAGCCCCACACCTGTCTCTCCCCCAACAAAAAACCCAGCAAAAACCAAAACACCCAAGCAAACAAAAAAACCCCAAACCCCAAGCTTCACATGCTCTCACATGGCCTCATGGAAATCAGTTACTGAAAACACAGATCAGGAGAACTAAGAAATAGTTCTAACAAATTCCTTGTTTCTGTTGCTTAACTGTAAGGTAGAGTAACCGGTATCCAAGTTGAGGAGTGGGTTTTGCAATTGTTAGGTAGAAAAATCTAGTAGTTGATATCATAGTAATTGATTTGGGCTACTGCTCTAGTATACATTGGGTCTTTAAGCTGTATAGAGCTGTCTGATAAGGAACTGTAGCTCTAAGATGGAGATGTGAGTAAATCAACTACATGGTTTTATCTTTGTGGCAGTAAATTATACAGTAGGACTAATAGATAAGACCCAAGGTTTGGGTGTTTTCTGGTAGAGGAAGAATAAACAGTGGTAAGTTGCAAATCAGAAAATATGATAACCACTAAAAAAAGACATTTTCAGGCTCCTGACAGAACTTCTTTATCTGAAGGGCTCTTCGGATGTGAGGATCATTCTGGGTTGCGAGCAGATGTTTTTACTCATTTAGTAACTGTTTTTAGATTTTAAAAAACAGTAAAATAAGGACAATTTGATTCCTTAAAATGCTGATAAAGCTGTAAAAAGGGAACAAAAACGGGAAAAGTTACTATCTTTGTTAGTTGAAATGCTTTTAAATATAATTGAATTTTTGCTAAATGTCCTAGTATGTTGTTTTTTGTGTCAAGAGTTGAAATGGATTCCTTAGGACAGCTACCAACATAGGGTCTCTTGGCTGGTTTAATTATATAGTTAGGAGAAAAATAATTAATCTGGCATTTGTATATGTGGTTTTTACAGCACAGAAACTACCTAAACTTTCTAAAGGTAATGGTAAGATTACTTTTTCCCCTGCTAGTTTGTATTAATTTGCTTCCTTCTTTTCAATATGTGTAATTGACAAAAATAGGACGTGCCATTTTGCTCAAAAAAATGCACTAAAATTTTAGTTAGGCCTTTATGAAAGTATGGTGCTTGTCTTATGTAAAGGATGTCAATTGAGATGAGGATGGCACTAATTAATGCTATGTGGGCTGCATGGCATTTGACAAACAGAAGAGCTTTGTTAATGCATCATTAGCAAAAAAGTTTTCTTTCATCCTTCATAACTGAGTGTGCATATGCAAGCCATGTGTTTGTTGTTCTGGATTGTAGGTTTGCTTTTTCAGTCTTGCTAAGTTACACATACTATTGATTGGGTGTACCAGTACCATGTGTAGTATGATAAATGGCTTGGGCACCAGCATTCAAAAATCACTCAAGTAGGCTAAACTATATTAATGTCCTAACAGCAGGACGTTCTTATGGATCCCTGTGTGTGAATTATCCCACACAGGTACTTGGAGCAAGTACTTCATCTAAAGCAGTGTCAGGTGTGCTTCTGAAGGGGTCTGCAGCTGAATGTGCCGTACTGCTTGTCTATCCAAGCAGCATAAACGTGGCAAAATCAACTGCAAGTGCAGAATGGGAGAAAGTAATGTCTTGCCTGCTGTGCTGCTCATGAATCAAGAGATAGTTTTTGTTAATGAGTCCTGTACTGGAGATGAGTGTAATAAGCCTAGGCTTTTGTTTTGAAAGGTTGCTGGAATAGAAGTTGCTGGAATACTGAGTTGTTTCCTTCTTCATGAACAGGTGTGGACTGACAGGTTTAATTTTGTGGAAAGAAAAATTTGTCACGTTACTGCTAAATTTAGGGTATTGTCTCCTAGATGCATGTTTCTTTTGCTCTGCCTTTGTAGTCTAGATTAACAGTGGAAATACATTGATAGAAAATCTACCTGTGAATAAAGATTTGCAGCAGAACTACATGCTACACAGAGATTCGTACAGGAGGGGAAAAAAAAGAAATTTTTCACAGGGGTACCTAAAATATGGAAACATTCTCTGGGGTGGTACTTAATGACACCCTAAAATTTATAATTGGACATAGCAATCAATCTGCTTTTTTACTAGCTTGGGAATTTCCTGTAGAATGTGACAGAACAAAAATTGTTTCTTTTCTGTTATGTAAAAATTAAATGAGAAATAATTGTTATATCACTAAAAAAATAGCGTATCTCAGGTGTCCTGAAGCCTGTTACTTCTCTGGGTGTTAGTATCAGGAAATTCCAAAATTTCTTACTTCTGCTATGTGCCCGTCATTTATTCATTTTCCATGGTTCATGAGGGCTGCCATATTCTTCAGGCTACTTGCTCTACCACGAGTACGGTGAGCCTAAATGCAGAGGTTGTACGACTAGAAAAATAATTACAGTTATAAATTATTCTCTGATTGTATATGAATAATTATTTAGGTCTAGAGGGAGCTCCAGAGGTTTCCTCATTCATCTCTTTGATCAGCTCCAAGCAGGCCTGGTTAGATCAGGTTGCTCAGTGCTGTGTCCAGCTGAGTCTTGAATTCCTGCAGGATGGAGACCCCATGACCTCTCTGAGCATCCTGTGCAGGTGTTTGCCGATCCCTGTGCTAAATACTTACTGGGTTTGGATGGACAGACTGCTTCATCTTTCTGTTGCTGCCCACTGAGCCCTTTTCCTCTTTTCCTGAACCTGAGCATAAACCAAAGAAGCTGCTTTCATACTGCAGCTCTTACTGGACTCTTGCTTCTCCTTGTAGAGGTGAACACTCTTAGACGTACATACCTTAGAAAAATAGGTAGTCTGATTGTCATTTTGTGTTAGTGAGAAAGAGCACACTTCTGGTTGATTCTGCCTCAATAATTGGCTTTCCGTTTTCCATAGGAGTCTATTGCAAGGTGAAAGAAAGTCTCTGAGACACTGGCAACAATCAGGCAACCATTTCTTTAACTGTAGAGGTAAGCTGTCATTAAGTGTGTTGTTCGGTATTGTATTGGAAGGGAAGTGAAAGGAAACTGGAAAAATAAGAATGGTGTTTAAAAAAGCTGACATTACCATGTATAAAACAGTTTCCCCGTTACTGTGGATGTCTCTAACCAATAATATTTGTGCTTATCCTTTACCAGTGTTACATACCTTTTACCCTTCATCTATTGGAGTGCAGAACTTCCTACTTCCCCCACCTCTAGTTGGCAAATATTTTAAATAGGTATGTTTCTTCCCTCTCTCACTGGCAGCAGAAAAAGTACTTAAACTATTTTTTCAGTTACGTAACCGCGATGATAGTTGATTTTATAGGAGTGTATATCTGGGAGTCTAGTATTTGGCTGAGGCAAGGTCAATCACACTTTTTGCCAGGACAATATTTGCTTCAGTATTTCCCTTAAGTTTCTCACAGTGGAAAAAACTTTATCGACTGAAGATCACCTGCTTTCAAAATACTGGAGTGCCAGCCCCTGTACCCCAGTTTTAAAAACTGGGCTCTCATCAGTTATATAAGGGTGGTAGCAACTCTCCCCTTATTGGGGAAGGTAGGGGCTTACCAAGAGAATGAACTACTGATTTTATTTTTTAACATCTGAATTACTTAAATTTGTGTTACTCTAGAAATTAAGGAATTTACTGAAATATAAATCTTAGTAAGATTTCTTTTCAGAGAAAGAAGTGCCTAACATATTACTGCACTGTGGAATGCTACAGTTTACTAGACTAAGGATATACCGAAAGGTTAATCGTGTGTTCTCTTTTTCTGAGGCAGCTTTTCCTAGTAATAGCTGCTTTTAAGCTTTTCATTCTGATTTCTGTCAACTACATTTCTACAATGAACAGCCCAAAGGAGCATAAACAGGAGCTTCTGTTGTGCAATGCTTTTCCTTTCTATTTTAAAGTGACTATTAACCCTTTTTAAAACTTTCTTTTGATGTGACCGGACAAAAAGAGACTCATATAGCCCTTTGGGATTTGCCTGCTTCAAAAACCATGACCTTGGCTGTCCAAGTGACCAGGCTCTCAAGTTGTTTAAAGTAGATTTAAATGAGCAGAAAGCGCGATGTCCAATACGTGTTGCCGTGGATGTGGTGGGGCAGTACTTTGTACTGGTTGAAGCACGTGTGAGTGCATCAGCCACATGGGCTGTTGCTGACAGGATGGAAACCAAAACTACCAGCATACAGTGAGACACATACATCAACGTTCTCGTATCTGAACATGCAAGCATTTAATACATATAAATGAGTACAGGTTATGCTTTCTTTTGTCTGGGGTTAGGAGTATCGACAAAGTCTTTCTTGGTAACAAGGACGTTCTTTGTCATGTAGATATATGTGTACCTTTGCCTTTACAGTCATAACAACTTCTTGTCAAATGAACCAAAAAGTCCCAAGTGAGACTTTCCCATCATGATAGAGCAAGAACTCAATAACTTTTTATTCAAAACCCTGTGACAGAATACATTTCTGTCTTCAGAAATTGGGTTCTTTACGCATTTCCCTGGGAAAAATGCACTCCAGTGATTGTTTCAATGTATGCAGTGGGTTATAAAGGGACTTTCAGAGATACTGTACTTATCAGCTGCACATGAACAGTTTGTGGTTTGAAGAGGGAACCTGGGGTGGAGAAATCCAACCTTCTGTATCCAATTTTACCCAGTGGAATATGGCATTAAACAGTCCTATTGTGTGTTTAAAATTTCATTTTGTCTGTTGGAACACTAGACCATATGGTTTATTTGGAGAAGCTTATGGATAGTTCATCTTTGTTTCCTTATTTTTTACCTTATATATCAGATAATGTGAGGAAATGTAACGTATCAAAGTTAAACCTTGAAGTTCAGCGTGGTGTTAAACTATAACTTATGTCTTAATTATTTTATTAGAATACAAAAGTTGTCTCTTTGATTTAAGTTGCACATTTGAACTAAAGTCAGATTGAGCTGATGTATAAAAATCAGGTATTTGTGAAATATTTAATTAGAAGAGGGTATGGATCTTATGTTTCACAAGAACTAGTTGAAGAATTGAACACCACAGGAGAAATATTATTATTCCTTTTAATGTGTGAACCAGACTTGGGCTATATTTTCTGACATCAGCCAGTCTTTTTGATTTTTATAGAAAATCCTGGTGGTGGTGTGGTTTGTTTTTTTTTCTTTTTCTTTCCGCTGTAGCCTACAGTTATTTACTTGTCTTATCTTATACATTTATTTTATGCAATAGTTTACAAATGGAAAATGTATCTTAAGATACATATTTAGGATGAAGTATAACTAATCTGTAGAAGTGCTTAAGTTGTGCAAATATGTGTGCTGTGTGAGATAGACTAGAAGGCTGTGTATCACTAGTTATTCATATAGCTTTTAGCAGTCCTGTTTATTGCAATTTATTTAGATCCGTGTTTTGAGCATGTTCCATTGTTTCTTACTTCTGAGACTTAATGGAACAGCCTCACAAAGGAATGCCCTTTGATGATAAGATTGTGAAGTAGGAATGAATGAGCAGAAGAGGAGTATGCCAGGGCTATAATAACGTTTGTAACATTCATTAAACTGTTTGCTAAGTAATATATTCAGAAAGACGAGTGTTTCCCAGCCCATTATATGTTCTAGTAAATTAAAACTAGGAAACCTTTGTTGGAGTTTATAGTGCTCAAACTGACACCTAATTCCCCCAGACAATAGGTACAAGCCTGCAAGCCTCTCTAATTCTTTCCAGTCTTTACATTTATTGATTCTTTTGTAAACGTGTTCCATCCAATCTATTGCGAACAGCACTGGTTAGAAGTGTGAAGTTTACCACGTCTGACCTAAGGCACATTAAAAACAGCAGCTATCTGCCATACAGTTGGGCATCCCAGATTTGCTTCCAGTCAGAAGAAAATTTGGACCTTTAACGGCTCAGCTGGTTTGGTTCCTGCTTTGCTTAGAGGAGCTGACATGTTAATTCTTTGATCTGTCTGGTTTGGAACTGAATTTAGTTCAGCTATCATTTGTATTCTAGGTTCTAAATGTTTTATTACTTGAGTTGGCTTATATAAGTAGTTTATTTTGATTCAAGACTTCATTTTTCCTAGTCTTGAGTAATGTTTTACAGATACAGATGTAAATTTCTTACTGCAAAGTATGGATTTAATCCCCCTTTTTTTCTTAACATGTCAGGTTTTTTGCATCTCTTATTATTACAAAGTTACCAAATAATGCATTCATAATCTCTGAATGGATAGAAAGAACAGTAAATTGTAGTGAAATGAGCACAATACATTTTTATTATTTTCTTCATCTTATGCTTTTAAAACATATGTAATAAATAATTGATAGTAAACAAACACATCTTATTTTTCCCACCATATTCATCAGCAGTTTCAAAGCTTTGAAGTTCAGTAAATAATTTATGATAGTTGTTAGTGTAAGGAAATCTAACTGTACTCCTGATCCTGCTTGCTTTTTGTCCTTGTTCTCAAACATATCTTTGATTGGTAGCCAAACTGAATGATAAAGAATGTATGAATAACTGATGGGATTCATTAAACAGATGAAAATTAAATCAGCTATTTTTAATTTAAAAAAAAAAACCTCTTAGGCATACATGGGGAAAATCTTGTCTATCTTAAAAATTTTTTGTTTTTTTAAAATTTGGTATGAATTGCATAAGACAATGAAGAAGTGAATGTTTTTAATACAAAGTGGAACATGTTTTCAGCCTGCTTTTGTTCTCAAAACTTCAATCGGGATGTCTTTTAGCCTGGTTAAATATCTTGCTGAGATCTGCTATATTTGCTGAGAATGTAACAAAAGGTGTCAGAGTATGAAAACAAAGAAGTACATGTTTTTAGCCTTTACTGAAATGTTCCGTAGAATACATGTTTTAATTCCTTTGTTTTCCCTTGTTTGCATGGAAAACCCAAAGATTTTGGAGAGGTTTCTAAGCATTGAAGAGATTTTTTTTCCCAGGTCATTCAGAGTCATCAGGATGGCTTTTATTTTTGTCCTTGTAGAAGTTCTTAAATACTCCAGTAATTTATTGTGAGTCTTCACATATATTCTGACTTATCTAAAACTTGAAATAAAGCAGAAAAAAACCCTGCATGACTTCAGGCAGAGATGTAAAAATTCAATGTAATTCTGTAACTTCCAGGTACAGGTTTATGGCATCTCCAGTTTAACCTTTAAAATAGTGAGATCAGAATATAGCAAAGTTTTGAATCCATCCTCATTTTGGCTGCGAAAAAGCAACACAGTGTAAAACCTCTTGTGTAGTTTTCCCAAACTGGGTGGGGAACTGTGGTACCTAAGAATTTCTGGTTTGATTTTTTTGTTTGTTTGTTTGTTTGTTTGTTTGTTTGTTTTGGGGGGTTTGTTTGTTTTGTTTTGAAACATTGCCTGCATATAAATGCAGATGCACGATAGAACTTGTGCTCAAGGCGACAGAACTGCATGGGGATCTCTGGCTGTTCTGGCTCCTGGGCAGCCTGCAACCTGCAGCGCTTGTCTTGCTGTGGAGCTGTGCAGGTGTGAAGCTCCAGGTCTTTGTTTCTGACACGGGTGGTCTGGGCAGCACGGGATATAAATGGGTTCTGTTTTGTACAGCTGTAATTACAATGAGGCATCTCAGCAAAGCCTTGAAGAATATTTTCAATGCAGGGCTGAATATATAAGGCACTGACAGGGGGAGGCTGTTATTCCATGGTACAGGGTCTTCTGGGTCTGAGGTTTAGGTTGGTTTGTGAGGCTTTCTGCTTAAAGGTGATTTATAGGTATCATGAGCCAGATGTTGTGAAAGTTACCAAGAATAGCAAGGACTGGTTACTGCCTTTCAGAAATTTATTGTCTCTCAAGGTTTCCTATACACCACTGTTATTTCCCTTGAAATCAGTATGGGACCTGCTTTGTGTTGGCAAGACCACATTAAGCTATTATTGTCATTAGTTCACTAATTATTCTGGTGTGGCAGATGACAGAGGAGGAATGTTTTGGGAAGTTTCTGACTTTGACCAATATGGTGATAATTTCACTTGGCAATGGCACGTTACTGCTTTCTCGCTGTTCAGTAATAAAAACCTTCTCCAGAAAACAAATTTGTCAGATGATTTCAGGGGGAAAAAAAGGCCACCATCTTTTATAATTAAAAGAGTTAGCCTAAATATAGGTGTTACCGTCGACTCCTTAGTGTTGCTTGACAGTGGCAAATTGTTTCCTTTAGGGATCTGTAAATGATGTGATGAGCAAATATTCAATCTTCACTTGGTAGCTTTAGCTGTTTCTTTAGCTGTTTGGTTTGGTTTTGTTCTAAAAGCTCTTCTTTTTCTTCCCATGGCTTCTGTCATGCTTTTTTTGTCTGTTTTTAAGTGGTACACTGCAAACCCAGTGATAAACAGTTGATAAAGCTAGTGAGGAACACCCATATTCTTTTGGAATCTTTAAAATTGTTAAATGATTATCAGCAAATAACATTGCAAGAAACGTGTGACTACAATGTGATCTCATGCATGTTAATTTTTCAGTGCAAGAAGAACCTGTATACTCGCCTAAGGCATCTCTGGCTTCATAGATCACCTTGAAGGATTGGGGCTTGATTTTTGTAAGGATCATGATTTGCAACAATACATCACCCTTGTTTCTTTGCTCCTAGAGAGAATCTGCTGACAGCAGGGCTATGATGATAGAACAGGCCACATCCACCATTGACTTTTTACTTTCAGTGTCACCTTGGGGCATCATGTCTGGTTTCCGAGTAATGATAATTTTGTAACAGTGTTTCAGTACTTAGCTTTTTTTGGTGTCTTGTGCAGCCTGCTGGCTCTTCAGAGGCTGTGTTCATGTGTTGCACAAAGTGGGTGCAAAAATGCTGTAAAAGAGGAAAAATCTCAGTCATTTTCAAGCTGCCTTTTTTTTTCTTTTTTTTTTTTTGTGTAGTCAGGCTTTGTGAACACTTAAAAATTGTGCAAGTTTTTATTAAATTATAATCTGGTTTGGAAAGCATCTGGCTTTCTTGGCGAGGAAGATGAAGCAGGAAAGGTGGAGAAAAGGCCGACTTCAAGGGAAAATAAACCTCAAGTAAAGGAAGCAGGTTAGCAGTTCAGTGTGCACTGCCAGTGTTCAAGATAGGATACTGCTCCCACACAGAGCCCAGTTATCTGCTGAACAAAGGAGCAGCTTACATAACTCAGTACAGAGAGATCCAGTAGTAATTTTCATGACCCCTTGTAATCTCATAAAAGGTGAGGTATTCGCAAATTCAATACTTGGTTCTCTTTATTGAAAATCTTTGGTGTTAAATTAATAAAACAAACTTGTGTAGCTGACAGTGAATGCCTTTGTGAACTAAATGTTCCTTTTTAGGTCACCAGAATCACCAGTTAAACTATCAAAAGCAGTGTGCTTTAATTAAAATAATTCTTTTCTGTGCAAATCTGTTTGAAGAAACAAGTAATTCATGGTAAAAGATTTGAAAATTGGAATCTGATAAATGTGTATTTGTACATAACCTTCCTGTAAGTCCTGAACTCTGTCTTTAATGTGTAGTAGTTGCTAAATCAAGTCAGATGTCTGAGACGAGAACTGGAGAGCTGATAGCAAATATTCATAGTGGAAGCTGATAACAGCCTTAATTAGGCTGATGCCATCTTTCCTTGATAAATTTAGAACTTCTCCATAAGTCATCTGACTTAAAGCTCCATTTGCATCCAGGAGTGTTTGATTTAGATCAGTGTCTCTGTTAAGAAATCTGCAGATGTTTCCTTGATGGCCCTAGCCAGAGAGACCTGGCTGTCTCTCACAGAAGAGCCTGGGAGCTTTGTTTCTCCTGTGCTGCAAGGTAGAGAAGGAGCTGTACATTGACCTAAAGCTGACCGTCCAGCATTTAGCTTTTCCAGGATTGACATACCCTGAGATTTACATATTTTTTTAATGACTAATGCTTTCTCATACCAATTCTTGAATGCAGAATTCCTTAATCTTTTAGTTACTGCACTTGATTAATTCCAAGAAGCTTTATCTTGAAAACTTTGGCTGAAAGGATGATTTTAGAATAATTCTAGAAGCTTTGGTGAGCACAGTCCAAGACAACTCTATTCATATATTGTTAACTGCAGTTAAACTGAAAGGTTCTAAGATAACAAATCATGTGGTGAATTTTTTGAGTAGCAAGTTAAGTGTTATGTCACCAGATTGTTTGAATGCATTTATTGTCTCTGCCTATTTTGCTTTCAGGAGTTGTACACATTGTAAATGTGTCCCTTAATCATCAATGCGGAGAGACTGTCTGAGACACTTCTTTTTATTGTAATTCTTTTCAGGGAATAATAACTTAATTTGAAAGTTAATTCTTGTATTAGAGTTTTTTGATCAAAAAATAAAATGTAACATTTTTTTACTGTCTAGAAATTCTGTCATGGTTTCTGAACCAGACATTTTAACAGGATTCTTCTTTATAGTTAGAAAAATTCATGAGAGAATCCAGTGCTACTCCCTCACAGAGAGTGGATAAGCACTATTCAGAAATGGTAATTCTTATAATTGTCTAAACTTGAGATAAACTGGATCATTAAGTTGATATAAATTGCGAAAGTCTGGCTAAAAGTCCACTATTCATGTATTTTGTGTGAAAACAAACACAAAACAGAGAAACAGTTCTTTCACCAGAACCTGAGAAGTGGTGTGAGAAAAAGGAGCTCTTCATGAGAGGTGTAGAGGCTCTGATGCATATGAGCACTTAGAACAGGCGAAAGAAATCAAGTGTTCTGCTGTATTCCTGCTGCCTGTACTTGTATGTGCTAACATTTTTTTCCTAGCTCTTTCCTGCTTTTAACTTTTTTTTTTCTTTTCTTTTTAACATGGTATGCCTCTGGATGAATTTTTAGTATTTTTTAAAGAGGATCTTGAAATTTAATTTAAATTTAATTATTTTTCTCTGTGTGTGTGTGTGTACGTGTGCATGTTTGTTGCACTGTGATGCTGCTAATTCAGCAGTGTCTTGTAACTTCTGAGGTGTTAGGATTTCTTGGTGTGTCATACCTTGGGGACAGGAAGCAGAAACCAGTAAGAAATAGGAGCCAATGTGCAGAACTGTGATGTGCTGAAAATTACAAAAGTTGCTCCTTGGGCAATTGCCATTTGTGAGAAACTGATGGGTAAATATAATATTGGTAGTTTACTTATCTATCAGTTGTTAAGACAGTGGCCAGTTGAGTGGAATTTGTACCTGGAATGATAAATTTTTGCAATTATATTTCTGGGTAGTTAGTATGGTTAGATAGTTAAATTTTTTTTTATATATATGTGTGTATTTATAGTTTTATATATACATATAGCTATACTGATAGATAGCATTTGTAGTAAATTAGCTAATAATGTGCACAAAAGTAGCTGAAAAATACTTTTCCAAAAAACTAGGAAGCTAGTGTTTACTCTTCTCGTCTATAATTTTTCAGTTATATTTGTCTGCTTGTAATCAGATTAGTTGTATTTGATGGAAATTGAAACCAAAATTTTAGGTGTTTCTCTGTGGAGGGGTATGTTACTCTACTGAGGTACTAGGAATGTTTCTGGACAAAATAAATATTCTGTGTGAGTAGTTCTGCATATCAGCAGGTGTAGGAGCATCAAACAGGAAGATGCAGGTCCAGAACACGAGGGGCTTACGTTATCTGAAGAGATTCTCTGCTCTGTGATTAGAAGGGTGACATACGTAAGAAACTCCTACAGATAAGTGGATATCAGTCAGAGTTTTGCTTTGTTGCCTCACTCCCCTCAGTTTATATACTGCCCTCTTTGCTGCAGTGTTTGCAAAACACTTCACTGTAGTAGCTGTGTTTCCAAAGTGCTGCTGAGTACAGGAGCAGATGGCAGCTCAGTCATTTATTCATCTTGCACTATTTATTTCTATTATTTTTCTGGAGGCAAATTAATTTATGTTAAGCTGTAGCTTCCTATCTCCTGCTTTTCCTGCTTGCTCACTTTATTTTTTAAGAGGAGAAACTAGAAATCATGTCTGGTTTCTGTTGGTGCTTTCTCTTTTGTCCTTCTAGCCATGAATATTTCAGTGCTGTAATGAGGCATCTTTGAAAAGTTGTGGAAGATGATATACCAAAAGACTAAAAATTAACTAAGACAAATTAGTTTCTTCTGCTTCTAGAGGCACACATGTCAAGATGATGATAAGAGTATGTCTAAAATACAAATTAGGGTTGAAGTTTTGTGTGGGTTTTCTGGGGGCGTAGGGAGACAACACCAGTCTAACTTCCTTCCATTTTGTGTGGAAATAGACAGTGCAGGTTTGGACAGTGTGGGTTTTTAAAGACGTCTGATGACTCCTCCTGTGAAATAAACAGCTACTTTCCTTTCCAGCAGAAACTGTGCCAGGTGGATTTGGCACTGCTTAGAGGACTCTGCTTACAAAGGTAACTATCAGCAATTCATTGCCTACACAGGAGGTTGTATCAAATTAGGTCTTGTATGGTGACCTCCAGCTCCACTGAGGTTTTTTTTTTTTATTATTTGTTTGTTTTTATGAGATTGTGGAAAAGACTGTAAGGTTTTTTTGACGTAGTTGTCAGTCCTTTAAATATGGTTAGAATGAAATAATGTTAACAAAATCAATTGACATTCAGTCTGTTAAAAGAGAAGAATTTACTCTTCAGAAAACANGTGGGTTTTCTGGGGGCGTAGGGAGACAACACCAGTCTAACTTCCTTCCATTTTGTGTGGAAATAGACAGTGCAGGTTTGGACAGTGTGGGTTTTTAAAGACGTCTGATGACTCCTCCTGTGAAATAAACAGCTACTTTCCTTTCCAGCAGAAACTGTGCCAGGTGGATTTGGCACTGCTTAGAGGACTCTGCTTACAAAGGTAACTATCAGCAATTCATTGCCTACACAGGAGGTTGTATCAAATTAGGTCTTGTATGGTGACCTCCAGCTCTACTGAGGTTTTTTTTTTTTATTATTTGTTTGTTTTTATGAGATTGTGGAAAAGACTGTAAGGTTTTTTTTACTTAGTTGTCAGTCCTTTAAATATGGTTAGAATGAAATAATGTTAACAAAATCAATTGACATTCAGTCTGTTAAAAGAGAAGATTTTGCTCTTCGGAAAACACTTATTTGAAGTACTAGACCATCATTCTGTGTGGACACATTTCATTGGATATATTTAAATTACTGCTGATGGGCTGGAGGAATTAAACTAAATCAATCCAGGCTGGTGAGCGTGCATTGACCGCAACTTTCATTTCAGTAAAGAAAAATATGTAAGGTTAGAGCAAATGCCATTGCCTTAGAGCTGAGGGAGAGGGGTTAAAAAAATGTAAGCAATCCCAAGGCTGAGCTGAAGTTTATGTTGCAAGATCTGTAAGCTAATCAGTACTGCTAAGACTTCAGGTGGAGTCGTGTGTCCTCTGTTGGAGGACTCTACTTTCTATAAGGAATAGTATGATCACACAAGAGCTATGTGGATAGACTTAATTTATAGGGATTGTTAAGTGTGGAGAAGGTGGTGGGGTAGAGGGGCCATTACAATGGTTTCCTGCCCTCACCTCTCAGTTTGCATGATGGTCCTTCCCCTCATACGAGTGAGTGGAAAAGGTAGAGTGAGTGGGAGAGCCAGGAAACAGCGTTGATCCATTGGTTTAAATAATCCCTGCAATCTTCTGGGTATATCTGATTTCAGCTAGCACGCTGCCTTACATTTGTGCTTCCTGCTGTTGGGAATGCTTAGCTGGTGGTGCTACAGAGGAAGGCAAAGATGACAATTAGCTGAGCTGTTACTCAGAGGTCTGCATGGTGCTTCAGTTCCCAGATGGACACAGTAAGCTGGGGTAAGGAAAACACATTTTGTGGAAGGTGGCTGCATATTTCATTTGGATATTTCAAACAGTGTGAATTTCACCGTGAGTTTATGTGAATGAGACTACATTTTATTATTTTCTTCACTTTCTTCAAACCCAAATCCTGCTGTGGAAGAAAGAAGGGGCACAATCCTGGACTGATTGCCCATAGCACAGTAAATGGTGAGAAAGAGAGTGGAACTATGCGACTTGTGTGTGCCTCTGGGAAATTGAGATTCTTTCTCGGATCTCATAGGCAAAGAACTGTGAATGCCAGAATAATATTACTCATAAACTGCCCTACATTAATTTCTATTCCAATTCTGTGTCGCACATGTAAGTGGAAATCTTGGAAATACGTTTGCTAAATCATGTGGTAAATGGTCTTGTTGATGACTGCAGAGTTGCTCTGGGGTTGGAGCTATTAAGCACTTATTATGGGAATCCAACAGGGCAAATTAAGAGAAACCTGTGTGTGTGCTTGTTATTTTAGGACTTTTATGCTTTCTTCTGAGAGACCTCATGTAGGACCCCATGACCTAAAAAGATTTGATATCTTTTAGTCAGAGGTTAAGTTCTGAAATCTCGGTTACTGACCTATCAACAATGGAAATAATCATCTCCAAGGGAGGGTTTAGTGTTGTTGTTCTTTAATGTTAAAAAGCCGAATATTGCTGTTAATAATACATGTAAAGTAGCTTTTTAGCATTCTGCTTAGTTGTATGTGGTATTTTCACTTAGAACTGAATCTTTTTATACCTGTAAATTGGGGGATGTATTTTATGTTTCATTGTAAGTAACTGCCAAGTGGGTTTCTTACTTGTTTGTAGCACCATTGTAAGCATTTCCTTAAATTGGAAGTGTTCAGATGCGATAGTTGTAACTTAAATCTATACATGAGTGTTCCTGGGAAATGCTGTTCCAAGTACACAAAATCACTGTGCATGGCAGAATTTGCCATTATAAGAAGTTCTATTATAGAACTAAGGCATGGTATTTTTTTGCAGGTTTTAAGTGTTACATTTCAAGGCTTAAGAGTGCAATCCATTTAAAACAAGTGTTGCTGTTGTTTGTAATGCTTGCTGGATACCTCTCCAGATGCAGACTTTTAGAGATTTAACAATTTTTAACGCCAGTATACAAGTGTATACTTTTATGTAAACTTCAAATTTCACTTTGGAACAAGTGAATCACCTTTCTCACTATTTCTTTTTCTAACTTCACCCAGCTTTCTCTGGAATATTAGCTATCTGAAAAACTGTCATAGTCTTCTAATACCATTTTTGCCAGGATCATAAGCATTTTCAGTACTGTTTGTGAGCTGCATTGCTGACAGATCTTGAGTTCCAGCTGAATCAGTTAAATCTTTTGATGGTATAATTATTTTGCCAGCCATCACTCTTGTAAGAGTGGAACACCCCTTTGAGGAAAAAAAGAGGTCATTCATCTTTTGTAAGATTCATGTATGAGTTTTATCACTATAGTAATAAAATTCATTGCTTGGTTGGTAACCACAAAGGACTCATACCACTGGAAAATGTAGCCACACTTACACGCATTGCCATGTGCACAGTTAGGTTGCTATTAGAATAAGCACATTATAATACATACATAAATAAAGAGGGAATAAAGAGGGAATGTGTGGTTTGGATTAATTGATGGAATGTTGGACAGTTTGAACAAAATGGTAAAAATACCTGAAACAATATTCTGCCCTTCCTGCTTTATCTCAGATTTCTTCGGTAAGATTGATAAACTTTTTCTTTTTACTTATTATAGGCATTTACAGCTAATATTCTAGGACCCTGTGTTGTCTTTCAGTAGCATTTTCCCACTGTCCTTGCCAGTTTGTTTATAAGGCTCTGTTATCTGGAACTTGCATAGGCAGTGCTTAGATAGCTTCTCTGTAAACTATACTTAACCATGTATATTCACCAGTATTCACTTTTTGTTTCATTTTCTTCTCTGTGTTTTGTCGAAATATTATTAAAAGTATCCAAAATTATTTTTATCTGTGGTTACAGAATGATTTAGTAATTACAGCATGTGGTGTCGGATCTGACTGGGTGTGTTGCCATTAAGGAATGATTTTCATTCGGTGATATTTTGGGAAGTTTCTAACACTGTGAATTAATATGTTGGACTGGGAACTGTGGTAGCTTTGCTTTGGAGCACCTGGTTTCTATTGTGAATAATTGTCATCAAGCACAGGGGAGAGGTGTAGAGGTCGAGCAGTGGTGCTGCCTTACCTGCAGCTGCTAACCTGCCCGGATCTGTCTGCACACAAACCACAACATCCTCATGGCTTGCAAATCGCACTGCCTGTAAAGCCTGACAGTGCAGACAGATGAAAAGAATAATTGAAGTCTAAAACAGGTGGCTTTAGGACATGTCAGGTGTTTTTCCATGGTGCCGAGCGCTTTCAGTTTACATTTAAGGAAGAAGGTGCATAGCATTTTGGAGGTGGCATGCAGCAGCGTGCAGGGATGCCTGGTAATAGCAGTATACAACTTTCCACTCCAGAGGACTCCTGAAAGGAATTTCAGACTTCTTTCTTGCAAAGGCAGCAGTAGAAAGGGTGAGTGAAAGGGCTGGAGCAGAAACAATTCCCTTTGTTGTGTGAGTACATAAAAAGTACTTTTCTAATGAAGATTGTTAACAAATCCATTGTTGTTGATGTATCACATTGAGCTTCTGTTAGACTTGTCTTTTTTAAAAAAATAAGGACAGTGGAACACATGCATCCAGTGTGCATTGAATGCTAAAGCAAATACGAGTCATTGACTACTCTTCTTAATGAAGAAAGTGCTGGTGGTGGGAAGCGTAACAGACGTTGCTTTTAATGAAATTAAGTTTGCACATGGTCCCAAGCATGCTAATATCTCTAGGTGATATCCATCTCAATTCCAAGATTTCTATTATTTTAAGAGCTATATGTATCTAAAGAGAAACAGTAAAATTAATTTTGTACACCTTCCTTTTTAACAGTTTGTTTTTCATCTGTTTCCCTCTTGGATAGAAGCTGATTTGTTGGGAACCTGTAACCCTTGTAAGTGGATCTTCTACTAAGGTGTTTTAGTAGCATCTCTGAGAATCCTACTAAGTAATGAAAAAAGGAGAAAGCTTTTAGTCCTGCAGACTACAGCTGCAGGGTATTTCAGAATATTGTGTAACAAATCACTGCAAGCTACTCTGTACAAATGATGAAACTGGATAAAATACCATATGGTGCTGCACAGTACTTCAAAGAATTATTTCAATATTTTGAATGGACTAAAATATCACGTACAGATTTATTCAGTCTAATTGGGACTTCACAGTTGTACTGTTGTAAAGGAGAATATCTGTGCAAGCTAAGTTGTGGGCAGGGGAGGTGGAATCAGACTACAGTACAATATAAACTAGATGAGAATTAACTTTTCCTAAAATGCATAACAAACATGATCATCTAGCATGCTGTTAGCAGCAGCACAGTAGGTTTTATGGTGCTTTTTTAATTTGGATACTCTGATTTGGAGTCTAATTGGATTCCTGGGCAACACTGAACATCTTACATTCTTAAATTGTGTAAAGACTATTTGAAATAATGGGATTGACATTAACCTTTTAAAGTTTCCTTTTTAAAAATCTGTTTGAAAAGATTTTAAAAATAAGCTGCAGTAGAATTTAAAATTTCAGGAGAAACCCTACTCTTGTGTCTTAGACTATAGGCATTCATTCAGATTGGCTCTGTAATGGGTAAAATAATTTTGTTGTTCTGTTTTTTTTCCTGATCTCCAATTACAAGTGTAAACCAAGGGGTTAAAAAACTTCCAATTCAACTTGGAAAGAGCAGCTGCCTTGAAATTCAACCAAAAAATTGTCATTTAGGAAGTCAGTAAATACATACAGAAAAACTTAAAGTCAGGGAGGCACAGTGTATTCAATGATTTTGTGTTTCAGGAAGGAGATGCTGATATAGATGCACTCAGTACTTTAGAAAAGAAAAAGGTGTATTTGGCTTTTGTTTTAACTGTAGCTCACATTTGTGACGTTGGTGTTCTGTTGTTTAAACAAAAGTAAGGCAGGGGTGCACTGTTTTCTTGTGTCCTTGCTGGTGGTTATAGAAAGCACATCCAGGCTGGTTCGGAAAGCTGCGCAGAGCAAATATTAACCTTAAGCTGCTCTTACTTCCTCCAGTATTGTTACTTCTTTCTGAAACAGTGCACCTTACAATTGTTAAAATGTCATTGCAAAGGAGGAATTCTGTTGATGTGGCAAAGGGGGTGGACAGAAAAAGTGACTTTGATTTAAATTGTTACAAAATTTCATTAACTTCATTAGACTCCGGTGTACTTGTAATTCTCATCGGTGTGCGGCTGAAAGGATGCTGTGATGTGTCAGGTAATCTGATGTCTTCTGTGTATTGATTCTTTTTGATGCCAGGCTGTGGGAAATGTACAAGTGTTGGTCTGAAAACGCCACAGGAAATAAAACCCAAAAGTGATAAAAACTTTTACCTGACATAGACCTAATAATGATGATAATGTTTGCCTTTTAAAAAATTATTATTCGAAGGAGCATCATTTGCAGGAATAGCTGCTGGCTAGACTGATTTTTCACATTTGAACTCAGAGGAAGTTAATAATCTTTTAAGAGGTTTAGAAGACATTTGTGATTCTGATCTACAGGTCGTGATACCAAGTGAACTAAGAATTCTAATGGGAGCAGTATTTCCCAAAGCACTGGGAAATACCTGGAGAAAGGAGAAATATGTTCAACATGGTCTCAAGGGAGCTGAGAAATTCCCTTAGGACAAGAGAAAGCTCTGTTAAGAGAAGCTTGGATATGCAAAAGAGCTTTGGCTTGAGTGATTTGTTCTTGCTAGTGAGGAAACTGAGGCAGGGAAATGAGTGTGCCTTTCCAGTTTTGTTTGCATGTTCATATGTTTGTTTTAACATTATCTGAAGTTAAAACCCAAATCTGGAGTCACTGTATTCTAGTGCTATCCTTATCACTCATTTTCCTGGTGGTATGACTGATTAATCTAGAGTGCCTTCAAGTTCTGGAGCCCTGTGAAGCATTGCACACAGAGTGAACAAGATTTCATGAGGTCAGACTCTTACTAGGAGGCTTAATAATCTCTACTTCAATGCCTAATTTAAGGGAAGAATGGGGATGTTTGCCAGTGCTGCCAAGGAGAGGGACTGTGCCAAAGTCTCTTCAGAGCTTTAAGCTCCTGGAACCTGCAGTCCTTTTTTGTTAACACTGTCAAAATAGTGCATTTCTATTACTTCACTAGAAGATATTCCGTCTGACTTTTGACCAGTAATCAGCTTTTCAGGGTAATATATAATTTTTTTTTCTTTTTGTTTGGGGAACTCATAATTCGGGTCATAGATGTGTATTTTGTAGTTCTATCAGCTCTTGTTAGTGTCTCTTTAAGGGGTTCTCCAGTGTGTGGTAAGGTAAATTGGGGAATAATTGCAGTTGTTTTAACAATCTAGTCCAGCCCCTTGCTCAAAGCAGGGCTTCCTTCAAAGTGGAGTCAGGTGGTTGAGGGTGTTGTTAAGTCAAGCTCAGAAAATCCCCAAGGATGAAGATTTTGCAGCATCTCTTGGCAGGGAGTTCCAGCCCTTAACCATTCTCATTATGAAGCTGCAGGAAGGGGTTTGCAGTGTATTTTGCAGATTTTGGATTCTGATGCTGACTTGGATGTCTAATTTTTTACTTCTGGCTAAGACGCAGATTAATTGAACATACCCAGCCTGTTTGTTTTTGATCTAGAGCTTTTAACTGATGCCCCCTAAGAATTGCTTTTAAATCAGTGTTAAGATTTTATTTGTTGGCATCTGTTTTGATATCTTGGAGCTGCCACGGAGTGTTTTGTAACTCATGAGATGTTTAGTTCTGTTACCTTATAACACAGTTTACATACATTTACTTTTTGTTTCTCCAGTGTGTAATGGGAGTCCTCATTCTCGGCTAATACTGAGATGAGGAGCTTGCATCTATCTGGTTTTTTGCACCTATCTCTATAAAGTGCTATTATTTTCAGCTGGCTTTAGAAAAAAATGTGTGCATCAAGCTGCATAGCTTGAGAATTGTAATATTCCCAAGAGAATATAGACTCTGTAGAATATAGGGTCTGAAAGTATCTGATAATCTAGTTAAAACATGAAATTGCTGCTATGTGTGTTCTTGACGGGAAAATAAAAGTGGGAAGGTGTAGGGTTTTTCTCATGTTACCCTCTAGTTAATCAGGGACTTCTAAAATGACATAGGTGGTTGAAGATAGTTATCCAAAAGGTTTTATCACTTCTCATGTCTCTGAAGATTATTTTTCTTTCTGTATGAACGCTACTATCTTTCAAAGAAAGGGACTCAACTGCAGTGCTAATGAAGTGTAAAGAGCTAAAGCTGTCACTGCTGCAAATGGTATTTGCAGGAATGAGAAGTTAGTTTACTTGGTACCTCATAGCAAATGTCTTTGAAAGTCTAAGGTGCTGTCTGTGTGAATTACGATGAAAGCGTTGAGAGAGGAGGTGTTTATGTAGTCTGTCTGCTATGTCTTTTCCAAAATACATCTTTCGGTATGTACTTTGGGAACATATTTATAAAGCAAAACCAGTGTGTTTGGTACGCTTCTCTTCCCTGACTTAGGGGAACTTGCAGCTGGTGAATGGCACTGGTCATTCCAAACGTGTGTCAGAAAAACCTGTCCATGTACTGTGCTCTGGAAGTTTTGACCACTTTACTGAGAAACTGTTCTAAAAATATTGTTAAGAACTATTCTAACATTACTGTTACTAATTTTATATCTTTTTAGAGAAAATTTTGTGGTGTATTGTTCTAAAACTTTTTTTTTTTAAGATCCCTTAATACCTATTCATACTAGAAGTAGAAATTAAGTCTTCTCTGTAATATAAATCTGGAAGTTGGAATGGATTGTGATATAGTGAAATATTACATCATTTCTGTTAACTTGGTAGGTCACTGGATCACCATTGCAAGGGACAAAGCAAATAACAACTATGTACCTGGTAGACTTATATTTTTATGTTGCTCTCTGATCCTGTTAAAAGCCACTTAAACTCAAAGCGCTTGAACTGAATTGCCAAGCATGGACCTTGCCTTGGAAAATGGGAGCACAGCCCTTGTTCTTTGGTTTCAGTAATAGTCTCTTGTCAAGAGACAAGGGTTAAGACCCTATTTCTCTTAGGTGGGAATCAGGCATTGGGACTTTTGAGAATCCCTGGATACACCCTTCTGATATCTGCGGGACCCTGTGTGTTTGTAATAATCCTGCTGCTACTCTTCTATTGATATTTTTATTTTTTTGTCAAGTACCTAAGTATATGTCTGTTCATACATAGTGTTAAAGGTAAATCTAGTGCGTGAAGTACTCCAACCAACTATGAGAGTCCAGGCTGAGAAAAGTGGAGTATGGGTTATTAACAAAACCAGTTGATGATTTTAAGATCCAGCTATATGAAAAAATTTTCCTTTAGATAGTCACAGTAAGTACACTATTACCTAAACTTTTACTAAATACTTAATTGAATCCTTTTGTATCTTAAAAGATACGCATTAGAAATGCAAGTAAATCCTCAATTTATGCATAATTTTGGTTTTAGAATGGTATTTCCTAAAAATATGAATAGATGTGCTGATATTGCATCCAAGGCTCTTCAATATTTATCTTCCTTATTTAGTCATCTAAAGCTAGGGAAGATATGTTATTGTTGTGTTGCACCATCATTTGTTATCAGTTGTTAAAATGCTACCTAGTCATTTGTTATAGAGTTAAAATCTTGTTTGGCCATTTGTTATGGAGAGTTAAAATGTTGACTGCAGTGTAAGAAGTTGAACTCTACTTGGATTATTAACTTCCTCCCCAACTGATGTCTCAAGTGAGAGAATTGTCACTTAAAAATAGTGGGCTGCTTTAGCAATATTTGCTTGTCATGAACTCATAGCCATAATAGAATTGCATATAATGGATAACGTCAGAAATTTGGGTGGGGAATTAATAGCTATAATTTACTTTCTGGTTATGCTGCCTTTTCTTTCTTAGAAAATATGTACTTTGATATTTACTGCAGATACACATTCTCAAGTGGCAATTAAGTGATGTTTTCTTTTTGTGTGTAAGAGTAATAAATTTACTGAAGATTGCCTTGGCAGTGTAGGAGGGAGAAACCAGAGTTCCGGATACATTTACTTCATCGTACCCCATCTCTTTGCCACCTGCTCTTCAGCTGTGGCATTGACGACTTGCCCTCCAGTTTGCTGCTGTGACTTCACAGCTCCAGCCCTGCATCCCACTTTCCATCCCACTTCCCATCTCTTTAGTCGAGTACCTCTGTTTCCTTGTCTTCGAAATATGTTATGGTTTACAATAACATTGTAAATGAATTTCATGAAAGTACAATAAATCAGTCACTGGAGTACTCAGTACCCCAGTACAAGATCCAAATACAGTTCTGAGTCAATAGTAACTCACTCCTGTGGATTTGTTTTTTTGCCTCCCATGAGCAGTTTTGTGTTGGCTCGCATGTCACCTGTCCATACCATTCTGTCTTGGTGCAGGACTGGGTCGTCTTGCCTGCACTTGCCTAAGCTCACTCTGGCTAGTTTGGCAGATGTAGCAGTCATTTTTGTTGAGGTCAAGTTTGTACCATTAGATGATAGAGCAGTGCTCCTGTCTGCTGCCACTGTTCAGAGAATCACTGCCTTGTTAGCCTAGTAAACATTTTTAGTTTGAGTGCTGACAGTTTATCGTGTCAACCACTGACAGAAGTAAATTTCCCTCTGTATTAATGCAGCAGGAAAATGGCCAAGTGAGCATTTTTCTGCATTCTTTTTACAGCAACCAGCAAAGGCTACAAACTGAACCTTTTGGGTTTGACTCGGTGGAGTTAGTGTTAGAAATTCTGAAGTGATCAGAAGTTGGGAATTCTAAAACCAAATACCTAGATAGACTAAATAAGTGGTATTGTAAAGAATTTTAAAAAAAAATCTGAAAAAGTATAGAATTGGTGAAAGCAAACTGTTTTATGACTTTACTGTACACCGTATGGTTAATGTAAGTCAGTCCGCTTCTCTGGTTGAACATATCCATTGTATGTCCTTCTCTTGGGAGGTTCGCTCTTCCTAATGTATTATAAGGGTGACAGAGGCATGTGGCTTTTGTGTTTAGGGAAAGAGCCTGTTTTAAAATTCTGCAGAGGGAATTTGAATTGAGATAGTCCAGAAGGTTTGCTTTGTTGTTGGGGTGTTAGGTTTTTTGGTTTGTTTGTGGTTTTTTGTTTCAATTTTGTTTTGTCATTTTCCCCCTGTTGCACTTCCCCCCCCCACTTGTTTCTCTTTGTGCCTGTGTCTGACTGAAAAATATTGTGCAGTCATTTACTGAAGTCTTCAGTTTCTGTGAATCACTAGATTCCCGTATCTGTGTCGTATACTCTATGGCATAATTATAGACTTGATCCAGAAAAAAAAGGAAATGTCTGTGCTTTTGGAGACTTCCTTTAAATTTTCTGTCACTGATGTAAATACAGTGGCAGTAGTGGTCAAGTTGAATTGACTTATATGATACCTCCTAAGAAATGAAACCTCTCTCAGACTGAAAACCACCTTAATATCACTATCTTATTTCTGTTATTCATGGATACTCTTTTTATGACAACACTAATATTTAAATTTCATAAATACTATATATAATAAATTTAGATATCAAAATCAAATACAATAGATACAAAAAGTTTAGGAAGTGAAAAAATTAGAGAATGATGCTTGCAGATACAATCTTGCTACTGTTTTCCTGTGGTATCAGTCATGGACTCTGTAGCAAACATGTAATTAAAGATTACATCAAAATGAAACTAAAAGACCATTTCTCAGTTTTTGTATTAATATTTAGCTGTAAATGGGAAATCTCACTTGCCATCACACATTTCATTCCATAATTTTTCAATGGTCGCCTTGCAGCATGGATAGTGTAGTTTTTAACTGTGGGTTTTGAACTCTTAATTCTTCTCCATTGCAGCAGAGTCTGCCGTACAACCTGCAGAAATACTTAACAAACACCTGGAAAAGGATGACAAGTTAGGAGACAGATGTGTTTGATAGATCTGGTTGAGTCTGCTCTTAATTTCAGTAGTTTGGATGACCTTTGTTACTTAAAGGGCTCCAAAACTGGATTGGCAGCACCATACAGCAGACTGAGTGGCAGTTGCCTCAAAGAAAATCCTGACCACTGCAGGGATTCAGGTGTTTACTCCAAGAAACAAAGAAGGGTGCTCTTTTCAGTTGTGTGGACTTCATACTTGTGTTTTAAAGAGCATAATCTCTCTCCTGTCTCTGTGGCTGTGTTATTACACTGCTAATTGAATTGGGATCCTGGACCATATCTTTAAGGTGTACTGATAATGTTTGTGGGATATGACAGAATTTTACTGGCATTTTAAGACGGGAAAGAAAATCAAGATTTCTAACAGGTTATAAGGAAATTGCTCCTGAAACAGCTGATCTGAAGAAAAAGAAGATACTTCCTGCAGCTTGAGAGACCTATTCAGAATTTCAAAGTCAGTCATAGGACAGTAGATCTAGCTTTTAAAAGTTACCATTTTTATTTACTGTGACACCTGGTAAGCCACCAATGCCCCAGGTATTCCCCTGGTACCCTGTTCAACTTTGTTCTGTCACTGCAGGAGCAGATTCTAGCCCTCAAGTTGGCAGAGGATCACCTTCAGGAACAAATGAGAGTCCTGTACAGCTGAAATAATGGCTTCTGTGTCACTTAAACTATTACCTTTGGTTTTGACATTTAGCTGGTGGGAAAAAGAATCTGCCTAAGTAGAGTCTTCCCTGCCATAAAATATTTGGTTTTCTGCCATAAATTAAAATCAGTTAATAAGGAATAGGTGCCTTAGTTCTAGACAACTGGACCTCCTGTTCCTATTGGTCTGATGGGGTAATAACTCTGGCAAGTTCGGTGAGCTAGTAAAAATAGTGAATGTCCCTTTATGTGAAGGCTTTTCAGTTTATTGAGGAATTTCTAGGAATAACATCAAGTTCCATTGTTTTAACATATTTTAGTAGTACATATCACTGAAAATTTTTTCAGTAGGATTTTTTCGTTTCCCTGTGCAATTTCTTATTAATGTGTTTGCTTTCTAATGGAGAGTTTTGGTTGGAAATGTGTGAAAAAAAGCACTATTCCTCTGACTTAATCATTTTAGATTAAAACTGTTTCTACTACACCTTTAAAAGATGTAATTTGAGAAAACTGTAACTTTTCTAGGGCTCTTTCTCATGAAAATATGTGTAAAGATAAGTATCAAGGGTAAATAGAATATGGTGCAGAAAAAAATAATCTTAGAACTGAGAATTCCGTTCTTTTTTGGCAGCATCTAAGCCAGTGTGACCAAGAGCAGTGACTCGCATAACCATTGCTGTTAAACTGTTCAGGTCCTTGACAGCTGGATCTTTTACTGACCCTTCTCTTCGTGTGATTTCTTCTGGGATCAGATACAGCACTGCCATGCTGAGCATTTCCCAAATGCGGGAGGACCGAACCAGAGACAGACTTATCTTAGATTGACGACTAGATTGATGGTAAGCAGTGCAGAAGGTTCAAGCCTCATGCTAGCATAAAATCATTTGACAGATAGAAATATTTGCTTATAAATTGAAAGACTAGGTAATAATAGTGTTTTTTATGATTACATTACATGATATTTTGTGATTACACAGACTAATAGCTAGCAGATGGCAGAGTATACATTTTACTTGTTTACCAAGTTGATGGATGGCAGTGATTGAAAAACATTTTTTTCCTTGTTGCATTACTCTAAAAGCTTGTAGTGGACAGGCAATTTACAGTATGAGTCAACAATAATTTGTATCTGCTCTAGATTTTGGGGGGCATCAGTTATTCTATTATTTTATTTTATCAGAGGAATGGAAAATAACCAAAATCTACTTTGAAAACCAGGTCTTTAAAGGGATGCATATGCGCTTGCAGTCTACATATACAAATAGTATCTATTTGTATGAAGAGAAAATGGTGGGAGGTTTTCTCCACTGCTCTATTTCAATGTTTATCGCATTACTTGGACATTTTGATGAAGAGAGATATGCTCTGTCTTTTGTTTAGGCACCTCAGCACAAATCTACGTTGCTATATTGCATGCTACCAAGAGAGTTAAAACTATCCAGTCACAATAATAATGGCAGTGGTTTTCATCCCATTTGTTTAATTGGTATTGACTTACTCATATTATCTATGTGTATGTTTTAGATATATCTGCTCTTCAAGGGTTGTTTGCTTGGTTTTCTTTCTTAGGTGCAATGACTTGGGAATACTCCATACCCATGGAGTTATTTCATGAGTAGTAGACCTAAAAGCTGAATTTCTTTCCAGGTTCATTCCCTATGTATTTTAGTCCCCACAGTGGCTGCCCTAGCTCCCTGCCATGTTCCTCAAGTGTGCCATTCATTTTAGTTTCTCTCAGTGGTTTTGGGGTGTATTAGGAACATCATTCTTGTGGTTTCAACAAATAGAACCTGAATTTCGATTAGTAGTAGGTTCCCTTTGCCTCGAGGGAAAGGGGGCAAAGCTGTGGTTGCTCTTCCCCCAGGAGTCAGCGTTGGGTCCTGTTTTTCTGTAAGGTTTCTAATTTCTGTGAAATTCATATCTGAGACATCTAGTATCTTCCAAAATTTGATAGAACTTGGACAGCATGGTTCAAATTTTATGATTTGTGTTTAGTCATATCATAATAACATTACTTTTCTGGAAAATTTGAGCTAAAACACTGAGATGGAGCCAGAATGTCATTTCTGCTTAAAGAATCCAATAAGACCATGGATTTTTTCCCCCTAGTGAAAGAGGAAGGGAAATCATTGCAAGAATTACTGGGACTGGGCAGGATAAAACATAACTTGAGATATTCTTTTCAGATAAAAAAATTTTTGCCTTTCAGCCAGAGGACGCTACGTAATGTATATGCCTATTTATACTAGAAATACTGAGTCTCTTTAAAACTGTCCCTTGAGTTCCCTTTATGACTTTACATACATGATAAGACCCAAAAATACGTTATTAGTAATATGTTCAGTTTTATATCAATCATGGATAGATCCACCACACCTCTGTAATTCTACCTTACAACTACTGTCTCTCAAAGAGTTTTCATTACTCCAAACTGCTAGTGGCCTTTCAGCAGGGAGAAAAGCCCATGATATTCTTACCTTTTGTAATATGGGGGAAAAAAGAATATATTCAGATAGTTGCTGGCAGGTTTAGTGAGCTTGTTTTTCATAGTTCCTATTCTCAAGGTACTCTTCTTTCCTGGGCAGTAATTGATCCATGTTTCATTTCCTTCATCTTCTGCTTTTCACCACTGCATTCAGATTTGTGTGGCAAATATACATGTATATGTGTCAACAATTACTGTCTTGTTCAGCTTCCCTACCCTTGATTGAATTTTTATTTTGCACTCTCCACAAGATCCAAGTTTCAGACCAGTATGATAATATGACATTTTCCAGCTCGTATCAGTAGAGATGAAATGCCTTTGGTAGTGATGCCTAGCTCTGGTTGCAAAGAGGAGAATGAGAAATAAACAGTAGAAATGTAGCTACCAAGACTCCAAATTGATTTTTATATGGGAACCTGAATTATGTATCTGAATGTCGCTGGTAAATGCTTGAGGTGCACCAGTACAGGAGAAGAGCTGTAGACAAGAAAGAGCAATACTCATCTGTCCTCCTTAAATTTTTATGTTGCTCTTGCTGGGAGAAGATGAGTACTTCAGCAAAAAGTGACAGTTGCATCAGAAACAGTTTCCAGGTCCGGATTCACTGTGTAACGCTTGCTGGATTCAGATGATGAAGCCGGGTTATGGGGTGAGGATCATGGTTTGATGAGCACTGTCCCAGTCCCTGCCTGTGCCTGCTCCTGCCTGCCCGAGCGTTAGAGGGGCTGAGTGCAGATGCAGGCAGGGGAGTGGACCCACCTTAAAACTGGCTTGGTGAAAGCGAGTATTTAACTCAGGTGAGCCTTGGTAGCAGGGACACCCCAAACTTTGGGACAGGACAAGGGGCAGGAGGGCACAGGGCTGCTGCTCCTATGTAAAGTTTCATGAAAACTAGTCTTAATCCTATTATAGAAATACATATGCACCTTTATGGTTTAGAAGATGACAGTGACTGACATGCAGGTGCTATTAATGTGCAAATCCCAGAGTTTTGCCAGGATTATAGTTGGTAAAGTAAGGGATAAGTCCTAATTAAAGAATATATGAAATGTACAATTGACTTCAGTTGTCTTCGCTTGGATTTTTGTTGGCAGCATTGATTCTTATTCATGCATGTAGTCTGCATAAGGACAGCCACAGCAGGTTTGGGGAGGTTGTTGAATTGGTGGGGTTTATTTTGTTCTGATTTAAAAAAGCAAAAACCTGTTGTATCTCTTTAGCAATTAAAAATATATATATTTACTGCCTGGCATATGACAGTGTTCGAGTGCCTGATTCAATTTAAAATAAATAATTTACAAATTTTGGAATAGAAATCATTCATTGTATTCTGTTTCTTAGTCAAAAAGCCCTAGATTCAATACCAGTTGAGGTTGAGACAAGGCTTTGAGATGGTATGTACAAAAGGTTGAGGGAAAACAAAAACAATACAAGAGGAAAAGTAGTTCATATCTCCAGGAGAGATATTTTTAGTAACAAAGACTTTGTTCTTTCGAACATTGTGCTTTTTTAGTCACTTTTCAAAATTAGGCACTGCTATTTGTAGTAGATTTTAGTGGAATTTGCATATTGCATGGAGAAGAAACAGTATATATGAAGCAGTGTAGGTATATTAATTTATTATAGCAAATTGCTTTAAAGTATTAAAATTGTATAAATAAGACTCAGCCCTGTACTTAAAAAGAAAAGTGATCAGAAGATTCTACTGCTGTAGATGCACAGGAGTGTCTAGAAAGAATGAAGGGGGGAAAAAACTGTTTTCCCTCTGTTTGTGTCATCTGTGGTGTCCAGTCCCCTCTCCCCTTGCCAAATGACACTGATTTGTTTTTATGTTTTGATTACTTACCCAGGCTTGATACGGTTCATGTTCTAGATGCTATTGTTTGTGAGATAGGAGCAGACATCTTGCTCAAGGTCACAAGAGGCAAGTTCTGTTTCAGGAGGCTGAACATTTTTTGTCTCCATGTAGTTCCCTCTTTACCCTGTGAAAAGCTTGTTTGGAAAATTGAGTAGTATCCATTTGTGCTATCAGTTTTTGAGAGAAAAAAATTCTTACAGTGAAAAGTGGGACATTGATCTGGATGACATCCCTATACATAAAACATTCGCTGACATATCTTCTGTATTTCCAGTCTATCCCTTACAGGCAAGATCACACTTCTTCCATTTACTTAAAAATAAATAATAATTTTAAAAAGCACTCTTTCCCTACATACACGCACTCACAAATGATTGACTGTATTTGTTTAGATCAGTTGCACTGTCTTGGGGAAGCTAGAGGGAGAATTGGAAAGGCATCTACTGTATCTCTTGTGTAAATTAGTTTTTTGATCGTTTTGATAGAAGATAATTGCTTAAACATGACAGTTAATTTGTGTTGTGTTCCAGTGTAGAAGCTTCAGAGAAAGTGTGTTACAGCATGTACAACTGACTTTACTTTAAATTTTCTTGACTTTATACCAGAGGCATTTTTATCTTAGCTAGAAGTACAGTACTTGTTTTTCGCAGTATGCTAATACAGCAGTCTGTGCAAGGAATAGAATCTTGGTTTTAATCTTATTTCAGAAGTTACTGGCAATGACCGTGTCTTTGCTATAAGATATTACAAAATTGGAAAATTGTAGTATTTAATGCGTGACCTTCAGTATATAGGGTCTTGAAATCCTAGCTGAAATCAGTTTTTCCAAGCAATGAAAACTACACTTAAATCTATTTTTTATCAATAGCCTATAGGAAGGCTAGGCTAAAAGGCTTATTTTTAACACCTCTTTATCGTACCTATTTATTTGTTATAGTACACAAATAATTAGAAACAAATAAATTTTTGCTTTGTAATAAAGCCCCTAGTATTCTATCCTCAGATAATAAACAGGCATTGGCTTTTGATGAAATAGTAAATGGGTGAATAATCATATTTACAGTTTTGGCTATAAAAGAGGAAATCCAGGTGTTCACTATTAGTCTTTCCGAATCAGTTCTGAAATTCTGGTGTCTGACATAAATTGAAGTGAAGCAACTGAATTGTAACATAATGCTGTGTCATTACACCTCAGTCTTAAACTGTGCTTGTACTCAGAGTCATTTGAATAAACTTGGAAATGTCCGTGGAATTGATGCTGTGTTATTAATGAGGAAGTCACGAATCACTGCATATTTGATCCCACTACAGTGCTGCAGAAGAAACAGAACAGAAAAGAAAGTATCTGAAGGGAACAAAACAAGCAAGGAGCTTCAGTGGTGTTGGTTCGTTGTAGAGGCTCTGTGTCCCTGCCTTGGCATGTCCTGCTAGACAAGGAATGCTTGTGGCTTTTCGTCACAGCAAAAATCTGAGAGATGATAATGTGGTCATTTCACAGAAATGCTGAAGACCAGACACTGACTTACGAGGAACACTTCTACTGCTGCTTTGTTATGGGAAACATAGCCAGCCTTCATGGTTCTTAAGGCCTGAAGCAATTGCATGGAGAACAAGTGTAAGGAGAAGTGTTAGGCTTGAGAAAGCACTGATAATTTATGCCGCTTGTTTAGTGTTGGTCAGTTTGGATTTCTGATTTATACCATTGTCTGTAACAGAGCCAGTGACTGTGGCGGGGCAGGCCATGCTGCTTAACCTGGCTTGGGTTCCTGGCAGTTCATCGTCCTGGGGGAAGGCTGGTGGGTCTTCCTGCTCTCTCCTGCCCACAGTGAGTGTGCAGTCAGCAGGACACACTGAGAAGGAGCAGAGCACTTCAGCGTTTGGAGAACAAGCATTACTTAACTTGCTGTGCATATCTTCAAATTGCTGCACTCATGAACAAAAGCCTCAGTATTGGATATAATGGTACTTGATAATATCATAACAAGAAAGTTTAATCTTGATTTGTTTGCTGCTGTGGCAGAGTTACTGAAGCACCACCTCTGCTTCTCCTCAAGAAATTTATTCTATTGTAGGTTTTGGTTCCTGGCCTGAATAATCCGTGCAAATGTCCGAGTGGTGCTGTATGTTAAAATATATCCTTATTCCTCTTGGAACCATAGCATGATAAATATGAAGTCAAAGATTTTTAAAGGTACACATACATCTTCCCAAGAGACAGATTTTTGCAAGTCTGTCTCCATTTACTCTCATTAGTATTAAATCAGTACAATTGATAACAAATGTCAGACTGTAATGTTTCTGGTGAAGCAGACCATCTGCCTGTTTCGTAATATGAACATTTATGCTTACAATCAGTATACTTCAACAACTGGGCTGGAAATGCCAGGTAGTAATGTCTGTTACTTGAGGTCTCTGAATGCATTATGTATATTGGAACCATAATTAGTTCCATGCTCTCTGGCAAATGTAGTTATTAAAGCAGATATCTTTTTGTGGATTGCTTGCCTCCCTTGAAAGTACCATCCTCCTCTTAGTCTCTGTTTTATTTCTCTGTGATTGATTGTTTGTTTCTTACTAATGTATTTATTTTTCAGACTAGTTTCCTCTCTTTCAATAACTGGAATTTTTGAAGGCTGACTACCACCTAAAGTAAAGTAATATTCAAACAATTGTTGTGCCATCAATTTACCACTTTGTTTTGATGGAAAGTTTTTGATTAAAAACAAACACTAAACAAACTAAAAATACAAATATCTGTGAAATTCCTCAATTGAAGGACTTTCAGGACTGAAGAATAACTTGTTTTTCTTCTGCAGGGAGCAATGGAAAGTGAAAGAGGACTTGTATTTCAGATGACTGTTTAGTTGTCCTTCCTATGTTGATGCATGTGCTTTTACTGGGAAGGGTGGATGATAATGGGCTTCGGTCTCTTTGGCTTTCCATAAATCCGATTTCTTGGTGTCAGCAGTTCAAATCCATGTTTGCAGTCAGACATTGGCCGTTCTTGGCTCACGCTCCATGTGCTGCATGTTGTGAGAGTGGAGTGAAGCCCCCGTGTAAGGGAGAGCTGGGCTGAGACTGTTCCTGTGCCCTTAGGGTCCTGCAGCATGGATGGCCCAGTGCAGCCACAGAAACTGCTGTGGAAGAAGCAGGACAGGGTTTAGCACCAGCTCATTCTGCTGTTGTGCAGGACAGCTGCCCAGAAAACAGGGAATGCCCATCTGGACAGTCCATTTAGTTAGCAGCACAGCTTCATAGAAATCACTGGCAGAGATGAAGAGAAGATGGGAGAGATCTTTGCTGTTCCTAGTTTTTCTCAAGCCTTTTTCATGGAAGAAGAGACTCTTTGAAGTCTTTGACTGTGGAACCTATTGAGATTCTGGTAAAAAATAGGGAGACTGGGGTTTTTTTTTTGACATAAACATTACTTTGTCTGAAAGGAAACTGGAGAATTGTGGTATATTGATAGCAAAGCTCTGTATGTTATGCAGACATTTTTTTCAGCAAGAAACACTGTAAATAAAATCAGTGAAAAGATGTTAGATGCATACTTTATTCTGTTTTACAGTAACATTTTCAATTTGAATATGAAACAGTTGTTAACATTATGCACTTACAAGGGATAGAGGAGGTTTGCTGAGTTATTGCTAGTGATACATAAACTAATCGCTGTACTTACTAAATATCTTTCTCTGTTGTGATTTGAGAATGAAAGATAATTGAGTTATTCTTTTTTTTCCTCAAGATCAGCTGACTTGAAATACTATTTGATAAAAACGAACTTTTTTATTTTATTTGTCATTGTGCTGCTGCTTTTCAAACACTGGCAAAGCTGCTTTCCTACTTGTGGCATATGACACAATCTATGTTTTTAACAAACTTTCCCCCTTTTGCTGGTTTATTCAGTGTTTTCAGAGCAATATGTTACATTCCCAGCTTTCATGTTTGGCTTAGAAACCTGCACTGTTTAAAACTTGAAAATAAGCAATACTCATTCATTCATCTTGGTTTTTTTAATCTAGTACAGCAAGATTGTTCAATTTTGAGTATTATCTCTTAGCAGGTGCCTGTCTAACTTGTAGGTACATATATAGTGTATATTCTTGAACATTTATTTATATGTTGAGTTTTTGCATGTCAAGTACTTAGCATGTGTTTGTCTTTACCAGTTGAGGCAGGGTTAAAAATCTGTCCTGTAAAATACAAATATCTGTATTTCTGTAACATATTTGTACTTCTGGTTTATCCACTGACTTTGGTCTAACAATGCAGCAGGGATAGCTTGTTTACTGAATGTTAGCAACTTTTAGATGCTTCAAAGCATCGAGGTTTTTAAGCAGAGGAGTTTAGACAGTGAGAAAAATCAATTGAACAAAAACTTTGCTTGAGATTACTGTAGTTTTTGATGCCATGATTCTAAGCAGAAGGTCTGGTAACGCATATATAGAGTTACAATCCTACAACAAAATCAGAGCCTGCGAGTTCTGCCAAGGCTCCTAGGAAGTAAATACTATGCAGAATCTGTCACTTCATGTTGAAGAATGTAAGAGGCAGCAGTCATGCAAAATTGCAGCAGGTTTTAAAGCTATAGAACTTCTTCAATGGAGTTAAAATGTTTTAAATCACAATGTATCATATGCATATCCTTAGAGAACACTTAAATATAGTAGTATTAGGATATTATGTTATGTGCTCTGTCATGGTGTGCATATGATGCATCATTGTGATTTAAAACATTGAGAATGACATTTTTTTATATTCTTAGGTTTTTTTACAACTATTATTTCAATTCTCCTGATCTCAGGAATAAAAGGCAGGTTCTGATATTCTCTTTTGTTGGGGGTTTTTTGGAAGGCACAGTTTTGGCCAAAGGATGCAGGAGTTTTCAGGTTTACAGGACTGCTTCCTAAGATGGCCTCTGCTTAATTCATGTAAGAACTGCAAGACTGGCGAGAACTCTCCCATTTTCATCTCTAACTTACATGTAGGACATACCAAACACACATAGGCCATAAATGGATGTCACATGAGTCTGTTTCCCAGGTAATAAAGCACCTCCTAATATTCAACCAATATCGACATTAAAAAAAAATCTACAGTAAAAAAAAAAGAAACAAAACAAAACCACCAAAATTGTTTTTACCAAAATTTGCTGTTAGTTAAGACTTCTTTCTTAACAAAACAGGTAGTATATTCTTGCTGTTCTAAGTAGGTTTGAGCAAGTTGGTAGTCATTCTGTTTTCTCATAAACCATCTTTTACTATTATATGATTATATGTACTTCTCAACTATTAAATATTTCCTGTGATGACAACTTAGTTTCTTCAGATATTATGCGTATTCTTTCAAATCTTTAGTTTGAGAGAAGCGGGGAGATGATCTAGAAACTGTCCAGGTTTCCTGAAGAACCCTAGGCATGCACTAAGTTGCTAGTTAGTCAGACGCTTACAGAGTCTTCAGTTTTAGTTTATTCATGAAATGTGCAGCACCAGTTGTCGTTGATAGGTGCTGACAAGTGATATTCTTGCCTTACAATTTTTATCTAGTTAGGTAATTTAAATAAATGGGTAAAGGTACCCAATACCTGGAGTGAGCTAGCGTGCCTGCTTTGCTTTGCTTTCTAAGAGTTGGCTTATATTGTTCAGTTAATAAAAGTTTTAAATGTCATAGAAGGCCCAATATAAAATTTCTCCAGTTAAGGAACATTTTTATCATGAATTGTTTGGTAGTAAAAAGAGAAGATAGTCAGGTGTTAGACTTTACTCGTAGTCTTTTCCATAATACATAAGAAATTACATTTGAGATTAACCTAACTCAGGATAATGATTACTGCTCTGAGAAACTATGTGCAGGTATTATTTCTTTCATTTTCTCCTCCTTATGTAACTGCTATATTTCTACAAATCTCTCATCCAACTGCCTGCCCTATCATTTTATTGTTGACATTTTTCTGCACCTCTCTTAAAAAATGAAAGAAGGTGTGTATTTGTTCATTTCTTATGCGACAAGACCCTTGCTCTCTCGAGTCCCTCTCACAAGGGTCACTTCTTGGCCATTTGCTCTTACTTATACACAAGGTCTAAATTATGCTGCTGACTGACATTTCTGTGCTTGTGATTTTCAGCTGTACACATTCCTTGACACCTTTAATGACTCTTCTCTGTTCTCTTAGCCTGCTGGTGCTGACTTTCCCTCTAAACGCTTCACATGAATGTGTTTCTCCTGGGGACAAATCAACTGTTCTTCTTGTATAGTTGCTATTTAGACTTTCCATGAATAACCTTGGTAGCACGTTTGATCCTGAACTTGACTGATACTTTTCTTCTACCTGCAAATGTAATTTACTATATATAACATTGGAATTCTTTTAGTACCCCGTGGTCTGAACTTCTATCTTGACGGTTTCATTTCTCTCCATCCCTTCTTTGTTTGTATTTGCAGTGTATGAAAGAAGCATTCAGTCTTTTTCTGACTGTTCTATAACTTGGCTGGCTTCCAGTTAATTTCAGGGATCAGTATGAAACCATTCTCTCTTACTCATAATCTGAATATGCTGTTGCGTATATTTTGCTTTCAGCGTTTTCTTTTCATTTTAGCACAGATCTTGGTTACGTGAGTCAAGTGCATTTTAATAGGAGCTCTTGTGTCATACATATTGCTTTAAAATAATTTTTAGGCTGCTTTCTTGCAGCTACTACATCATCTTATTTGGGTGAATAATTTTCTTAAAACTTAATTTTGAAGTTGTCTGTGGTTGTTTTCATTTGCTAGATTTTTAAAGTGAAGTCCATTTACTGTGATTCATACACGGCATTTCGCACAGTCCTTCAGCGTTTGGATCGTGCGGTAGAGTGGGAGTTGCACCACAAGCAAGGTGCAGGAGAGGAGCGAGCAGCTCCCGGGCTGTGGTGCTGTGTGATACCCATGGAGCTGAGCGGCAGCAACAGCTCTAGCTCGGAACTTGAGTCTCACCTGTATCGACACTGTATCAGGTGTCACATCTGTGAGCTGATACAATGTTCCTACCGTCAAATTCCAGCCAAAGAAAGTGTGGATTTTTTTCTAAGTGTCAAGGGTTGAGGCATTTTGGAGATTGTTGAATACAGGCAAATAGTTCATTAGCGTGTTGTTGCTGGCTACAGCTGCAGAACTTGAAAAGAGGTGTTCAGTTATGCAAAGGTCAGAGCCTATTTGGAGGCTTGTGTTTGTTTCAGTCAAAATGTTTTAGCTTCAAATGTGAACTAAGGAAAACCAGTTCCTTCCAAAATGGTGTTTACATGTCGTGACAAATTCACTTAGATGTCACTGACTGACCAGAGAGCAGCTCTGAAAGCTATTATGTTTTGAAGTTAATTCTGTCTAAACCTTTAAAACGTGTTAGCAAATTTTCAAGTACAAGTGACAAATTTTATCCAGAAGCCTTTGAGAAATATTAAAGTCTCTTACTTTGTTTGAAAGTTTAAAATTTCAGTTTTTGTTGGAACATATTTCCACTTTAATGTTTTGTCTATCATATACATATTTCAATATTTTATTAGTATACAGAGATCTGGATGGTATCTCCTTAGTAGCCACAGTGCAGGCAAATCATTATTAGAAGTTATTTTTTGGGATCAGTCTTCTAACTTGTGGAATGAATGTTCTCCTTTTGAACAGAAAAGTAGTTTAAGCATCCTTAATTCTGCAAGGCTCTGACAATAATTTCTTTATCATTTAGGTATAAAGGCAAGAGTGATAAGTTATCCTTAAGAACTGTCTTGGAATAGAAGTTGGGGGTCAAAAACTTGTGTCATAATAAGAGTATGAAATTGTGGTATCTCTGTCAGCATAGGCATACAGTTATTATTTTCATTACACTTGCCATAATAGTAACTGATTTTGAAATAAAATTCTAGGTTTAATGCATGACTACGATTAAGTTAGCTTGTATTGTAGTGTGGAATATTGGTTTATGTTGACTTTACATTTTGGGGCGAGGGGGAAAAAACTATTCATTTTAATCTGTTTGTACTATTGGTCAGGAATGGGATATTATATATGTGAGTAGTTAGCTGAACGTCCCTTATTCTTTTCTGGAAATTTCATTGCTGTTGCTCAGTGACAGCCCTTTTTTGTTTCTGAACTAGGATTTTTTTTCCTCAACTTTGCTGAGTTTCTGGCTTGTTCTTTTTCTTTTCTCTCCTTATTCTTCCTTCTTGCTGTTTCCCTAAGACAGTAGGTCTGACAGTCAAGGTAGCCCATCATACATCAAGGTGTAGCCCCCTCTCACTGTGGGACTTGGATACAGTGATGGATGCTCAGCTTCCATGGCCACTTGCATTGCTCTTACCCAGTGTCTGCTCTGTCCTTGGGAACACATTCTCCCTCCTCCTGGTTTGTAAGTGGCATTTTGTAGGTGGCAGGCTTGCAGATACCACGCTTTGCTCCTTGCCATCACTTTGTCATCAATAGTGTAAGCATCTTCTCAGCTCTAGCGAAGCTGCTGTTGTCCTTCATTTTCTACTACATGGCTGAGAGATTCTCCTCCAGCCAGCAGCTGTGTGTGCTGCATGTGTTTCCATCTGCTGGAAGAGGCTGTCACAGACAGGATCACTGGAGAAGTGCTCAGCAGCTGCGCTCGGAACAATGCTCTGGCTTTGGCAGGTGTTACTTGGAGCGCTCCTGGCTACAGACACCTCAATATTTTTCACATCCACAAAGTTAAAGGTGCTAAATGACTGTGACATGCTGGTGGTGGCTGATGTGGCTGATGTGCCACACCTGGGCATCTGGGATCTGCAAGTAAGCAAGAGGAATAAGCCTTCTCCAGTCTGGACAAGAGGATGTCGGTGATTTTAGTGTTCTTGCTGCTTTCATGTGACCAGGATCAATGACTACCAAACACTTTGTGTTGATACTGAGAAGATTACTAGATTTACCAAAAAAAAGGTATTTTCCTGGAAAGCGTAAAACTTTTAGTAACGGGAAAGGATCTTAGATGATACTTGTATTTCACAGTTTTGCTGTTAGACATCCATAAGCAGTTTTTGTTTTTCTTTCTGCTCCCTTGCCACCACACTGGGTTTAAGTCTTCATGCAAGAGACTCACACAGACTCCTCGACAAGCTGCATACAGAGTACAAATACAGCAGCATTTCTAGTTTGTAATATTTCTAATGTATTTATTAACAAAGAACTGCAAAATACTTTTATTAAAATAATGGAGCAATCTTTAAGCTTGGGGAACTTAAAAAAATAAATATGCAGTGTTTCTCACCTAGTCTGTCTAGGCATCCTTTGCCTAAAGGCCATGGTAATGCGAGTAGGTTGCTAGATTGTTCATACAAAATAGACATCTCTGAGTAAGTGTTCCTTCAGATGTGTGTTCTTCTGAATATTCATGAAGAAACTAGAGCTGACACTTTTCACGCTGGTAAAATTCTACTTGCCGCCCCCAAATCTGAGAATTACTCATTTCAAAGGGACAGAACACATGTATTTCTCTTAAACCATAGTCTTTTGTTTGTCCATTTCAGTGACATTTCTTTTTGAAACAGATTTAGGCAGGTCAGATAGATAGACTAGTCCTCTATCCTTTGTTTATCTTGTACTGAATTCTTCTTTTAGGCCTCAAGATTTGTTTTTAAACTCTTTAAGTTCAAGATGCACTATGCAGAATATTATTAAATAGACTAAATCCAAATGGAAATAGATTTTTGCAACTGTTTAATTTTTGATTTAATTTTCTTTTAGTGTATGCAGTTTTTCTATTAGTAGTAAAAATAATACAATACTGGAAAAAACACTGGAACTGGGGTAGATGTGGAGGCAGAATATATCTGAGTAGAAAGATAACATTGCTGCAAACCAACAGTTCACAACACAGTTTTCTATCTTAGAAGTAGGAATTAATACAGCGAATTCATCAAAATATCTTAATTAGAGCTGCAGTTATGATTGGCTCTTTTAAGCTAGGTGTTGGTAAGAATCCAGCACATAGAAATTGAATTTTTTTTTTTAATCTTACACCATTCTCAAAATTAAGATTGATTTGGTCTGCCAACATGTGACCTTTACAAATCACAACACTACTTTTTCACTTGATCCTATTTCTGAGGAAAATCTACGTAGATAAGACAGCTTCCATTTATTATTATCTTGGAATCAATATATTCCTTGTAAAATTCTCTGCTTTACGGAAGTTCCTGTAAATAAAAATGTTTTAACACGAAAGCAATGTCTTTAGAACAATATTTGTGAACATAAGATTTGATAAATATACAATATTTGAAACAAAAAAATTAAATTTGAAGAGTCAGCTAATTTGAAGAAGTTACAAGCAGTAGATTTTACTTTGGAAGTGTGGAGATAGAAATATTTCTTTCAGTGGATGTGATACCAATTTTTATTCTGTATGTCTTAAATAATGAACAGTAAACAATTGTGAACCAGCAACAATTGTTAGATAAATATATGTGTTAGATAAATATGCTTTTCAAGCTAAAGCAAATACTTTCTGCAGGTGAATAATCTTCATTTACCTATAGGTTTTCAAAGTTTCTTCAGTTATATCCTAGTCTTCATTAATTTTCCTGAGTTTTTATGGAAACGTTAGTGGTTTGTAACTATTATGAATAATTTTAATAGACTAGTTAACCATGTTCATTCTTTTATATTTACTGGTGTGTAAGAGAATGGAACCAATCTAAATAACTTGTCACCACCAAAAGAGACCCTTCCCTGGGCTGTGCCATTTCTCTCACTCCTCACACCAGCTCTGGTATTCAGCGTGGGGAAATGCTTCATCTCAGCGACCCACTGTGAACCTATGTGAGTTAAGGAGTTTGCAAAAAACATGTTTATAATCTCCTTACAATAAGGTCAAAGTTATGAAATTTTCCATTTTCAACTGTTTTTTCCCAACCACCAGCTTGCTACTTGCGTATGTTGTGGAATTCTCCATAGGACAGAACCTTATTCTAAGTGGACGTGTGAAACTGGGTTTTTCTTTCTCCCCTCATACACTGCTTCTGGGGACTCATGAAAGACAAACCCAGCAAAATCAGGTGGTTGATCCTCTCTCTCACACCGATGTACAGCTGCTGGCTAGAGCACTGCAAGTGTGTGGGTTGGGTCAAAGGGAAACTTGTGGCAGTGACCTCTTGGTAGTTTGAATTAAGAAATGCTGTGGTTTGTGCCACTATAAAAGCATAAGAACAAAGGTACTGCTTAGGCCAGGCATTCAGCTAGCTTACTAGCCTGCTTCCTTCCGTACTCAAGTGTGAAAAGGTATGAAGAAATCACTATTTCTTGAGTTGTAAGAGACAGTGAGTAGTTACATCTTCAGGCCCAGGTTTTTGTTTTTTAGCACAACTCTGTGGGACCTTTCTCCACAGAGAAAACATTTATTTGTACTGTATTTGGCTATCTCTCTCTGTTGGTTTCTCTCTGAGAATGTTTCTTCCATTACACCATAGCAACTTAGATTTTTAGAGGCTATCTTTGAAGAAACTTTATCAAATGTCTCCTTTGTCACGTTCATTTTACTTCTGTAAAAAAATATTTTAGAAACTTGAAAGATCTAGAGGAGAGAGAACGTGTAAACCAGAAGGTTGAGTGTTCGCCACTGCATCAGTGGAGTATAGTATGTTTCTTCCATGTGTGTATGCATAAACAAACCATACTTGTACCATTTCTTGACTATTACTGCTACTTTTAAAAATCTGAATTTGATCATTGTAATTCAAGGAGCTACAGAGCTACTTTGGAGTCTAAGATCTGAACATCTTGTCTCTAAGGGCTTTGTCTGACAGAAGTCTCCAGAACAATATTCTCAAACGTTATCACATTTTTGGGTTAGTGGAAAAAAAAATCCTTCCATGGGATGAATTCAGATTTTCCCATTAGTTAGTCTCTATGCTTGTGCTTTATTGTATTTACATTCCTATGACTTCCTAATATTCTCAATTAGTTTTCCGTTTGAAGGGGTTAGAAGATAATTAGGCATGAAAAAATTCCTGTACCTCCTTTCAATTATGTTATTGTTCCTGTTTGTGATTTTTTTTAAGGAATCTTTGTGTGTAAGGAGGAAGTAGATTTTCCTATGGGTAATATTCGTATCTGAGAAGATCTTCTAAGATAAGCATTGTAAAATATTTGTTGTTTTGCTGATCGCAACGTTTTGAATGAAGGAATGAAGTTTCACATTTTTTCGGTTACCCAGAATACTCAGGGCCAGGTGACTGGTCTGGCCTTCAACTTTATTTTCAACAAGCTGGTAGAAAACCTTAAAAGTCACCTTTTCCCCCCAAGATGAGACATGGTAGCTATACCTGTGGTGTTAATCTCCTCAGATTATGATCAAAGTGGGATCATTCAAATCATTTGCCTTGCAGGGAAAGGGAAAATTTGGAGATCACTAATGAGAAGGCATACACTTCTGTAAACTGAGCAAGCTTTTTATATAGGAAGTAGTGAGGGATATGGAATGTAGCAACCCTTAAACAGAAGACAGCTTCTCAACAAATCCATTGGGCTCTACGTCTGTCCTGTATGCCTGAAATCTTAGTGCTCTTTGCCTGAGTTAAATTCAGTAGTTAGTAGTGAAACCCGGAGAGTACATGGAATGGGAAGAGCTGTAGAAAGAGAGAATGCTTGCAGCCCCTCTGCTGCGAGCTTGGCTTTGGGGCTTCTGGGTTGTAGCAAACCTTGACCTGTGCTTTCCTTGACATTGCTATGGAGGAAGGGAGGGAAACTCTTTGCTTCCTCCAGCAGCTGCTGCTGGCTCCTGCTGGGAGAAAAATCAGTGAATATGGTGTATAAATTGGTAAAGATTGCAAGACTGGAAGAGAAAGGCTTCTTTTGGCACATAAAGGTAAATTTTTATATATTTAAATAGTTTACATTGCCCACGAGAGTGCTTCAAGTCATACTTTACATGTTGCATCTTTTAGTGAAGGTTGTGATTTGTGATTGTTCTCTGTTTGAAGCATGGGTTTTAAGGCATTATGCACCAGTGGAGCTTCACTGACAAGTATTTTTTACGCTAAATAAGCTTGCTATTATGTGTTCTTTATGCAGTTTGTAATAGAACTTCTTAAGAAAAAAATTTGCCATAAATCCTGATCTGTGTTGTCTGCTGGGTTTGCTTTGTTGTTGTGAAGAAGTGTATTCGGAAAACTCTTGAGAAGCACCTTGTGAACCTGAGCACCTAGATATACAAATATTAGGGGGGTTGGGCATATTCCTACAATCCTCTTCAAGATTTTTTTTTGTAGAGAATGCACAGTTGCATGTGGATTGTAAATTATTATGGGAGACAATTAAAATGAAAGAAACAGCTGTGGTAATAATAGTTTCCATACAGTATGTTACAAAGAGTGGGTTTTTTTAATACTCAGCACAAATTCTGAGGTTCTGACTAATCACTGTAAGGTTAGTTGGCAAAGCTTATTCAAAATTGGAATACTGGAATGTAAATCATTCAACAAGAAAAACAAATTTTTCATAGTGATAGGCTAACTCACATGCGTGACCTTGAAAAATGTATATGTAATTTTGTTCCAGACATTAGACCCTTCAAAGTAGTAAGATTAAGCATATATGTAAGTGTTAACAGGTTTAGTGGCATATGGCTGTGTACACACTCCAAAAAATCCATTTGTTATCATTTTTTATTTAATGCTTGTTTTCCTCTGAGTCTGGACCATAGTGCCCTCTTCCTCTCTCCTCCGCCCTCCAATAAAAATTAATGAACAGTATTTTTTACTGCTACCAGTAATGTTTAATGATCTTAGTAGAAAGAGGCAAGCAATTAATTTGTGGAAATTCTTCTGGTTTTCAGCATACAATTCACCATATGAACATATTAGGAGGAGACAATGGGAATCTGATAAAAAACAAATACAAATGTATTTTTAAGACTTTATGTTGATAATGCATTCACAGAACTTAGAAACTTTAAAGCAAGTGAAAATGCAAATCTTTCATGTAGGTATTTTCCATCATTCATCAGTGTTTTCATGTTACTTCCAAACTTAGGAATGAGCCTTAAACTGAGATGCTTTAATTGGTTTGATTTGTTACAGACTGTTGTGTGTATTTCCTAGATGTTTCTTGTAATCAGGCAATAATTTAAATACAAAAAACTAAAAATTTTATTGAAATTCAGAATGTCTTACATGAATGTTTCTGTTGTGTGCACTGGCTGTGTTTTAACAACAATTTAGATATATTTAATTGATTTTTGTTCTTAGTGTAATTTGCATTGGTACTTGCTGTGAAGCATATAACACAATAAATGAATTGTACATGGGCATCATTATACCAGTTGGTATTTCCTGTTTACAGCTGATGATAAATTCTTAGCTCTCCATTTCTGTTTGCCTTCCTTTTCAGTATGGCATGCCTCGAATATTGCTGCTCGTGAGCAATTCCAGCATAAAAATCCATGTTCATGAGCACTGGTTATCTGTGTTCATCACAGCAGCCCAGAGGACAGGGTTCTGAACTGGACAGTAAAGCCTAATGATATAAATTAATTTGAATTAATTGCCTTGAATGACATGTCTTTTTTGTTATGCTGCTGAATTTTCTTTTACTCTTCACCAGCAGAAGTGTCAGAAACCCAAACTTTTGACTCCCTTTCCAACATGGAAAATCACAGCAATTTTACAGAGCACAGTGATGTTATTGGTTGTTACTGGCTTGAGACAAAACACTAGAATAAGAGAGTTATTTCAATTTCTTAGTTAAAAGTCTTGGTCTAAATGGGAGTTGCTGTGCTTATTGATCAGATAGTCTATATTGAGCTCTATGTCATGCTTTTTTTATCTCTTGTTTATAAAAGCTAAATAGCTGCAGCAATTTGCTGAACTTGTGGTATAAATTTCTAGATATGTCTCCCGTATGCTGGTCGTCTTACTCTGTCACGGCCTTTGGGGAGGTGTTTTGTCCTGAAGAGTCAGGCTGGCTTCTGAGGCTGCAGTAGCTGTTGAAGATGAGAAACAAAAGCCTCAAGTCTCAAGCTGTGCGGGGGGGAGGGAGTGTTTGGATTGGTTATTAGGACAAATTTTTTCACCAGAAGGGTTGTCAAGAACTGGAAGAGGCTGCTTGGGGGAGTGGTTGAGCCACCATCCCTGGAGGTATTTAAGAGGGTAGATGTGGCACTTGGGGACATATTTTTATTGTGGACTTCACAGTAGTTTAACTGTTGGACTCAATGATCTTAGAGGATATCTCCAACCTAAATGATTCTATGATTCTATAGGTTGTGTGGCGAAGGAGAGCCTGCAGATGCCTTTCATGAACAGCAGCTCATCTTATTCCCATTTGCAAGTGCAGTAGCTGCTCTGTTAATTGGTAGGAGAGCAGCCTAGCAGTCCCCAGTATTCCCGCTGTATGTGGAATGTACAGGCAGCATAACCTGTCTGAAGGGGAAAAAAATTCCATTTCTTAAAATTGCTGTATCATTTAGAATAAATGGGTAAGTACATTCTACCAAAAGAATAGAACAGGTACTTGAATTGTTCTCTATAGCAGACAAAAAGGAATATCTTGTGTTCCTAGAGTTGTGCAAAGGAGCTTGCATGTTAGAATCTTTTAGGACCTGACATAATCCAAGACTACACGTGGTAGTAATCTTTTTTTGAGAGATGCTGAGATGACCATACAAAAAGATCAAGAACTGCGCTATGACTGTCTGGATTACCCAGTTTTGCGCAGGATGTTTGCAATGGGAGATAGCAGACATGCAACACTTGAAAGGTGGGAAGTTTATAATCACTTTTGACTCTTTGACACACTTCTGATAGTCTGTATAGACTTGAGATATTTCAGGAGCTTTTAAATTAGAAACAGTGGCTTTGTCCTGCTGTCAGAATGACAAATATCTATTTGCGGTATTTTGTCTCAAGAAAGTATTAAAATAAAATTTATAATTAAGTGCAGACACAGGAGGGTTTGTTTGTTAATTGTTTTTAAAATTTTTGTGAAATTGATAATTTTTAGCCATATATAGGGAAGTGGTTCTGAGAGAAGGACACTTGGGACAAAGGTTGCCTTCCTCAGGATAGAGTGCTGCTCTTCCTTCTGCTGAAGCCTGAGAGAAGAGTTCATTGATCTCAATAATAAAGACATTGAAAAGTCCTCTAGCAAGACCAGGAGACCAAATTTGACGTTGTGATGTATCTAAAGTTATTTGATGAGGAAGAAGGAAAGGGGGGAAGGGAAGGATGTCAGGTAACAAACCACGACCTGCTAAACCTTATTTGAATGCTAAGGGTTGGGGAGGGGTTTAGTTTCTTCCCTGCAGAGAGGGTTTGTGTTTTTTATAGGTCTTACTTTTTACTTAAGAGGGAGAGTGTCATAATCTTTCATTTTGCTTTAGGTGGTCATCTTCCTTGACAACTGAGTTTGTTTCAGCCAGAGGAAGAAAAGAAGGAAATAGATGGGTATAAATGCTTAGGGTCAAAGAATACTCTAGCTCTTCTCATGGTTAAACACAACCTTGTGGGTCAGTGCATGTGGATGCATTCAATACAATGTCAGAGTTTTAACTTGTCTTTTTTGAAAGATGAAGTATTCACTCTAATACAAATCCTTTGCGTATGTATTTAAAATAAGCTTGTTTGGCAAAGAAAAAAAGGTTGTTTTAGTGAAGGGAGTAGAAGTTTCAAGTAAACAGTAATTAATCCCTTAAATACTGTGTTGCGTGGGTCTGTCTTGCTCCGACAGATACAATTTTCAAATAAAACTGCATGTTGTATGTGTATATATTGACAGCCTTCCATGTCCTTGTTAATCACAAGATTAAAGAGGAAGTAGCACTGAATTTACAGCCTTTTCAAAAAAGGCTTGGAGTAGTGTGTTTTCAAGTGTTATTCTTTGGGAAACAGGTGATTATACTGCTCATATTTATGTTTAAGAAATGTTTACCCGAGTACCATTGCTTCTGTGCATCAGTACCAGATTGCCAGGTTACAATACATATGCTGGCATCTGTCTATTTTATAATTAAACATTAGGCCCGCTGTACATCGAGTATCTGAAACAGCTCCTGCAAACGTGAGTGCTGGTGCTGTGTGTATAACTGCTGAAACTTGTCAGTCCTTTGTGCTCCTATTATTTCTGGAGTCTAAGCTAAACAGACTAACTGCTGCTAAGAAGCTGTCAGGGGGTGCATGTCAAACACTAGGTGTATCATGCGATCAGACCAGTGCTGGGATACATAAGTCAGTGGTTGGAAGAGGAAAAAAAGTGACCTTTTTCTCTCAACATTGTCTTTACACTGAAAGGAACAGATGAGTTTCTGAATTATTCACAGTACTGGAAGCTTAAAATCGTTAGCAATGGTGGCAGCAGCAGACTATCGAGACAGGGGTTGAGTATTTTGTTAAAATGCCTGATTCTGAAGCTCATCAAAGGATTCATTTCACAAAACAGTCTCTGGGAATTTGAGTATTTAAGATCTGTGAGAGCAAGGGCAGTTTCTTCCAAAGAATCAAGAAAGAGAATATTTTCTTCTTAATTTTGTAAGGATCTGTGTTGAAATAAAAGTTAATATTAATCACAGGTCTTAGGCAGTAATGGAACAAAGAACATCCATGAAAAGCGTTTGCTGTTTCAGTGAGTAATCCCAATGAGTTGATTAGTGTTAGTAATAAAGCAGACTTTTTAACCCATAATGTAATTACTAGATAAATTACCTTTTTATAATATACCTAATCATAAATTACCTGTTTCTCTAAACAAATAAATTAATATCTATAGTAGCAAAATAAACTTGAAACAAAGATAGTAAGACTGTCTTGGTTATAACTGATACATGGTGGAAGGTAAGGCTTTTCTTGATGTCATGAATAGTTTTGCCTACTTGAAATAGAGACTGCTTATAGTTTCCTCAAAATTGTTGGATTCTAATGGTAGAGTCTTTAAAATTCTGTTGTTTCAGCAGGTCAAATTTAATACCGTATTCGCTAAAGTTTCTTCTCCTTTTAAAATTCTGAAATCTATTGATGCTTACGATAAATCTGGAAAGTAGGAACTTGGACGCAGCGTGTAATAATTCTGCCATGGTTTAGCATGTCATTAGTGTCCTATGACAAACACTCATCAGTCAGACACCATTGCCCAAACGGGAGCTTGTGGGGCTGCATCCATTATCATCGTTACTCCACTGCGTGTTACTAAAGACAAAGGTTTTGCATATGGAAAAAGTAGGGGGAGAGCAGTGCAAAGGGACTGGAGAGGTAATGTCTGCAGCTTCTAGGAAACCCAGTTTTTTAAAATCTTCCAAAGCATTTACAGTTCTCCCTTTGCTTTTAAAAACTTCCTTGTGGATGGGAAGGTGCGCTTTGTAGATACATTCTGAATCTTCTTTATGTAAAAGGGCACATGCCGTAGATAATAAACTAAGACTTTCCTAGTGATCCAGTTAATGTCTTAACAGTGTTACACTCCACAGAATGTAGAAAAGCATATAAGCATCTGTAATAATACACTTAAGATGGTTAAACAGAGCTTCCAAGTGCCTGCCATTTTTGGTGTTAACTGTTCCTCTGGGTTGTGAGGGTGGAAATAAGATGGCGGGTGGGGAGGTGTTTCCGTGAAGTCACCAGCATTCTGTGCGTTCCACTGTGGAGGGCACAGTGTTCACAGTGGGTCTGGCATCTTACTTGATCTTGGTCCACTTGGGGCTGTTTTTATATGCTGTGTTGTAGCCTGCTTTATTTGCATCAGGCCAATTTAAGGGTTGCTTCAAAACCTTCTCCAGCCTCAGGTGACACAAAGGGTTCTCCCTGTCACCCAGTGACTACCACAGGGTGTCAGACATTCCCTCTGTGTTTTTGGGGTCAGGCCAGGCAGTAATTGCTCAACCACCTGGCAGCTGTTAAAACCAGACAGGTGAAGACAAGCCCAGACAGCTCTTGAGACCCTGCACTGTCCAGTCAGTGCAAAGCCTCTGGCCTTTCACCAGCATTGACAAGAATCCTATTTATTATGCTACTTCATATATAGAAATAAAATTAGATTACAGCTTTCTGAAATCATGAGCATCTGTCTTGTACTTTCTGTCTGAGGGAACTGTGTCGGTCAACACTACCAAATGCACTCAAAACAGACTGACTGAAGTCATAGCTGCAGGNTTTTTTTTTTTTAATACTAAAGCGAAGAAGATACAAGCAATAAGCTAATGCTGTGCTGCCTGTTTTCTCCAAACCTTATCAGACCCTTCCTTGTTGCTCCTCTGGCCTCACAACCCTCCTGTGTGCTGCACCAAGGCCCAGCTTCAGCAGGAGAGGGGTGAGATTGTCCCAGGGATGCTCAGGCCCATTAGGCTGCAGAGTGCAAGAACACAGGGTTGGTCATTTTGGCGGAGTGTTTGAATGAGAGCATCTGGAAGGAGGAGAGAAGGGAAGGGATGGCTGTTACAGTTGCTATTGTTCTTCATTTTGCTTTTTAAAAAGAACAGCTTTTCTTGCTTATTTGATTTGTTTTATTTTAAATAAGTTTTAAACTGAATTTCTTATAAGCCTATCTACCAAATCCAGTTTGCCTCTTCTTCAGCCCATAGGGAGAACACAGATTCCCTCAAAGACTCCCAGGTATTTTTTTTTCCTGTGGTTGCATGAAGACCCAGATTCTAGAATTTTATCACCAGAATTCTGGCAAATGGTACTTTGTGACTCCGAACTATGTCTCGTTTGACGAAGCCAATGTGCTTCATGATTTATGGATAAGGCATTCAGAAATTCAATTGAATTCAGAAATTGAGACTGACAGACTGCTTTCTAAGGAAACTGTATTGTGTCCTGTCTCAAGCAGGGCACAGACTGAACTGGTCTGTGCGAGTGTTCAGGACTGATATCACGGTGAGGTAAGGTACTACTACTTCATTAGTTTCTTATATTGTAGCTGTTACTGAACCACTGTGGTATGATCTCTAATATAACAATTGTACAGGACAGTGAGTGCTCTTAAATCAGTCTTATACCAGTTGTTCATGCCGTGGTTTTGTGAAAGGTAAATAAATGCTAAATTTGGAGATGGAAGATGCAGACTCACAGCAATGGTTTTGGCTTGGTGATAGACAGTATTTCACAGGCAGCAGCCCCTGATAAATCTGGCACCTGTGCCAAAAGCTATTAATTTCTCCCTTAGGTACAGAGGAACATAGCCCTGAGGGAATAACAGGTAAGGAAATACAGAGAAGTACATGATTATCAACTTTTCACTATTTTTAGTGATGCTGGTTTTGTTTCCATAATAAATTTTATTTTAGTTGACTAAATAGATAAAAGGAATTGGGAAGCAGTTAATTTGATTTTTTTTCTAGCTTCAAAGTCCAAAACCAGCATAGAATTTGTCTCCTCAATAGTATTTTGCACATTTTACTAATGGCTTTGTAACCTAAATTTAAAAACTTCAACCCATGATTTTTTTGATGGGGGCGATCTCCTGTTATTCTTCAGGGAAGACAGAAGAGAGACTGTTGAAAAACTTACCTTACATAGGTATAAGAACAGTCCTGCCTTGTCCCTTCCTCCAATACTCCCTGGTTGTCTTGTTTTAGTCACTTTTACCCTAAGTTTGTGAAGAGACAATTTATCAGCATCTAGGTGGTTTGGATTATACAGTTGCTGGAGGCAGAGGGGAGTTAGATTAGTTACATAGATTTCCCAAGCTGTCTTGACTCAGGTTAGCTAAATAGCGGGGTTTCTTGCTTTGGATTTAGGAGAAGAATACTGCTACTAATACTTTCCCCATAATGTGTCTTTCATTGGTGGTTTTTATTCATATATATAAAACATCTGTTTTTATATGTACATGTATGTGTACATACACATTTCACTAGCTTTGTAATGGTCAATTAAGCTTTTTAAGCATTAAGAAAGTAAGAGCTGCAAATGGATTAAGATCTGAGGGGTATGTGTCTAATCATTCCACAGAGCTATAAAATGTCTCTTAACTTTCCAGTCTCTTTTACCTTCTTTGCTCTAGTCACCATCAGTATATTTCAAACTCTCTGTACAAGTCTGTCTTTCTCTGTTACAGCTGTAGACTTTTTTCTGGGTTTTGTTTGCACTGCTTGCTGAGCTGTGTGTAAGAATTCTTTGATTGCATAGACTTCTATTCAGTTATTATACAAAAAGGAATATTAAGATTTCCTTTATCTCTCCTGTTCCCCCATATGAAAGATAAACTCTCCCAATACCAGCAAATAACCCATGTTAAATCTTTTTCCTTATGAAGCCTGCTTCTTGGAAGCCTCAACTCACATACACACAAAAATGGTGTTACTAATCCTACCCAGCAGCCCTGTGCAGCACTACCAGGCAGTCTGGGTATGAATCGAAGGTGTGGAGTAGCACATTCATTGTTCCCAGCTGAATGAGCCCTCCCCAGAAGATGAGTGTGTCCAGAAATGATAGCTGAGCAGTCTGAACCCCTTCATTCACCCTGCTGGGTGTGCTCATCCTTTCACCTGGGTGCGTTAAGAGCCTATGATATTAATCAGAACGGCTCCAGTCTCAGAGCTTATCTACATCAGTGGTTTTAAAAGTGCACTCTTCTGTCAGCATCGCTGCATCTGCACAATAGATTCTGCTAGCTTAAGCTATGACTTCTAGTAAATTCAACTGTGCTGCCAGAACTTTTCAGTACAGACTAGATCTCTCAGTGCTGTGCATTTTCAAGCGTGTTCTTGAGCTGTGCAAATCCACAGGCAAGATTTTGATGCCACCAAATTCAGGTGCAGGTGTAAGGGGTTTCCTTCTTTTTCTAATGCCCGCATTTCTTCAGTCCTGGACCACCCCTCAGGATAAATTTTTTTTCTAAAAGTTTTCTATATGCTTCTGAACATAGCTAATGTAGTTAAGGAACTTTACCTTGGATTTCCTACTATTCTAGACTTCTTCACTTTAGGAAGGACATGAGCCGCTCTACTCCACTGTGTAGGTCAAGAAATTTCTACATCCAAAATTCTTATGCATCTCATGCCCTCTTTCTGTTTCCACAAAACCATCTCAAGTATCTAGAGAATTCAACAAAAAGTTAATGCTTGGAAGTGCCTATACTGGAACTGATGGTATTGCCCTTAAATACAGAGTAAGAAAATCACAAATACTTTCATATTAGGTAAAAGGCTGTGCAAAAAATGAATGTTCCACTCTGTGTTTCATATTAAAAAGGAATTAGAAATATTCGAAACAGGATAGAAATTAAACTACCTGCTCATCCACCCATGTAGTCCAAATGGACTTGTTTGAGGCAGCTTGACTGTCAACGTGGGAAAGATTCTCTTCCTTTGTCTGCTTGTGCCTTCTGTGTCCTGTAAATGAGTACAGGATTAATGTCTCCAGTATTCCTGGCTTTGTCTTGCACCTCTGCTTGCTAACTTAGTTGATTAAAAATAGATATTGTTTAATTCTGGTGGGTCTGAGCTGTGGATCTGCTCTACAAACTCGTATTGGATCTAAAAGGATTTAGTTGATAATTGGGAAATACTTTCATTATTCAGTTACAGTTAATTGTCCATGTGTTTGGAGACAGAATTTTCATTTATTTTGTTAACAATAGAAACAGCCCATCCTTTAAAGGTCACCTTCAGATCTGTTGCTGAAGTAAATTGTTACTTTAATAAGAAGGATTTCTAATCAATCAGTGTACTGAGAAATTCTGAGTATTACATGAAGTGATAGTTGAAAGGATTTAAAGAAGCAACTTCCTCCAAAAGCATAATATGAAGCTGCTCAGTACTTTCTGTAGAAGCTTGTGCTTACTTTTGCAAATCTGGAATCATTTGGCAATGAAGCATATTTTAAAGTCGAGACTTGGTTCTCTGACGTGTGAGTGCAGGTGCTGTCACTGGGCTCTCCAGCAGCAGGTCAGCTGCATCCCCACAGTTGAAATTTGGCAGCATGTGGAAGCACAGCCAGTTACCTTACCTACTGGTAACACACACCAGGGGAAGAGGAGGGCAGCAGGAGGTAGTTCTTTGTCCCATTTCCCCAGCTTCCTGAAGGAGCCTTTGAATTATTAAGGGTTAATTGTTCTTTAAGTAGTTATGAGAGAGGATCTTGGTTGGTAGCCGGCTAGGGTCACGCCAGAGCAGGCTCTGTGGACACTTCCAGAGAGCAATGTGGTCCTTTGAACACAATTGCTAATTACTGTGGGAAATTTTGTATCTCTCAGTTAGCCAAAGAACTTCCTTTAAAATTGCATTATTCTTTTGTTTGCCCTAATCAAAGTCTTACTTCTGCTGAAACTGGAGACAAAACCTGGGAGGTAAGAGGGGAATGGGGTGATTACAGGACAAAAAGTTTTTGTATGACCTTAAGGTAAGGCTAAAAATCTGATGCAATGAAAGGGATGCTTTAAAAGAGAGTTAGAACAGGGATTACAGAAAGGAAGTGATCCAGCAGGGCAAACAACCTCCAGCCTTTACTGTCTGCTGATGTTGGATTGTGCTGAAGAAGAGACAATTAGAGGTTGTGACAAGAGGACACAGCTTGTGCAGAGAGGGAAGCAGGAACCTGGGGAGTATAGAGGAACACATGACAGCTGATACCATCTGAATAGATGGGGTAGTTAAATACAGTAGTAGGGATTGCTAATGTGAACATAATCAAGTTAAACAGTGCTTTACTACATCTTATGGTGGCATTTGTAAGTAATTTTTCACATTACTGTGATAGGAATAGTAGGTGAATGTTGTGGCAGTATGAATATAGAATACTCATTTCTGTGGGGATTTTTCATTATGTTTGGGATGTTTCTTGTTTGTACCTGTGTAGTTTTGATTTGTTGCTTTTTGAGAAAATCAGGGGCAAGGGGATAACTTTGAACAAAACAAGAGTTCTTGAGCATTAAAACAATTGTTAGTATGCCTTAAAAATCTTACTACTCATTCTTTATATAGATGAGTCACTAAATAATTCTCCAGGTTACCAGGCTGCAACAGTGTGATAGTTATAATGTGACTGGGACTGAAAAATCTGGTTATCAGATCAAGGAAAAGAAAAATCTTGTGAATGTCTCCTGTTGATGTGGAATTTCAGTTTTCACTATGAGAAGCTGTACTTGGAAACCAAGGCTGATGCTGCATGTGTCTCCTGTGTCATGCAACCACAGCAGTAGCTTCAGCACCTACACTTAGGTTGTTTTTTTTTTCTTCCCTCTCCCGTGTGTCCTCAATGACATTCTTTTTACAGTTTCCTGAGGTCCTCCTTTCATTTCCAGGCACCTTCACAGTAATATTTTCAGCTCAGCCTTGTGACTGTATGCCCAGCTCTTGCATGTCACATGTAATATACTTCATTTCCCTTATAGTGACTTGAGAGATGTATTGTTTTTGAAACCTCACTACTGTCAAATTGTTTGAAATTAACTCTGAGTTGTTGAAGGGGGAGTTGAGTGATCGACAGCCTGTTCAGATGGTGAAGCTGACATACTGATAGCTTTGTTCTCCAAACAGAAATGCAGCAATGACTGTGCTGTGCTCCCTGCTTGGGGACCCAGAGACTGTAGCACCTTTGCTGATGTTCATGGTTTGTTATATGTTGTTCTTGTGTCAGATTCTCCATCCCACTTGTTTTAGTTTTAAAAATCCCTAGATTTCTGTAGCTTTGTTCCACAACAAAAGAGGACTGTGTGGAAGAGCTCAGAGCAGGTGCAAAAGTAGATTTGGGAGACACGATTCAAGAAGGAATTATACTTGCATATGTTAGGATACCATTAAGATAGGTTGAGTAAGAACACAGTGGCGGAAAAGGAGTATGTAAAAGATGAGAGGGGAAGCAGATGATGGCATAAAGGATGAATTTTAAGTTTAAAGGAGTAGAGGGAAGTACTTAGGCCTTTTTAGTTGCTGCTAAGTAATGAATTGCCTAGTGCTGACTCTACAAGTTTATTACTTTGTGCTGAAGTAAATGAGTCACATAGTTCTTCCCTTCTGAAGTTTTCTTTGTTCTCTTCCTCCACTTGTTTTTTCTCTTAAACTCTTTTCTCTTGGTAGGTTTGCCAGTGTTGCCATAATGAGTGCTATGGATTGCTTCTCTCTCCACTTTGTATCCTAAGCTTGTTTTGTTATTCATTTTTTTTTCATACTGCAGCATTTCTGCTCTCTTAACTACCTTTCCCTCTGTTTTTTCATCACATATTCTCACCCTCCTTTTTACTAAAGGAGCACACCATGTTATTGCACTCTTTTGGTCTTCATGTTCCCTTTCTCACCTCTCTCAGCCCTTTGAGATACAACACAAAATTTATACAAATTCCCCAAATTAGAGGTAGATGCTTCTGCTCAGGATCAGAGTTCATTACAGTTCCTGCAAACCATTCCTCCAAAGGAGGAACAGAAACTGTTGGTTTAACCCTGTATTGAGTTCCTCTGAAGGGTCTGTTCCAGTTGGTCCAGCATCTCAGCCCACCCTCCCTGCAAGTTATGGATTTTCTGCAGGGCCTGCTTGGTGACTTAATAACCAACACAGCCCCAGGCTGCACGTGTGTGTGGCCAGCTTGGGGTTATTTTCAGTTTTGTCTTCAGAAGGTTTGTAGCCTTGCTATGGAAGGGCTTCCAGCACACAGGAATAGCTGCCGCTCCATCTCAGATGCTGCTGAATGGTCTTCGTACACTCCCAGGAAAATGCGTTCCGGAGAAGTGCTCCCTTGACTCCCATCATTACAGAGGATGCATTATCTCTTCCTGCCCATATGAGGGAAAGCATGAGGTGTTCTTTCCCTCTTTCCCTCAACTCCCAAGGATTTCAATTATAAGTAATGGCACCAATATTATTATACAAACATCAACCTCTATGACTAACCAGGATGCTGCAGAACTTTTTATCTTGCTGATTTTCCTGACTCTTACTGCAAGAAACTTCTGTAATGAAGATAGAGTAAATTTATTTGTTGTTTATTCTGTCTCTAATGTAGTTAAGATTTTTAGATAGACTATGTAAAGTAACTTTTATATTAACATTACATCCTGTAGTGATGATAGATATGAGTGTTCTGTTCCCCTGACTGATGCAGAAAAAAACAAAATATTTTTTACTTGTCTTCCTTATTACTCTTTTTTTGCATGTGCTTTTGTTAGGGTTTGTTTTTGGTTTTGGTTTTTTCCTGGGATTTTTTGTTCGTTTGCTTTTAATTTGATACTAAAATATAGGGTTAGTTGGTGACTTAAGGAGGCTTCTTTCAAATTCTAGTTTGTGAACTGTCTGTCTGACAGGCCATCTGTTTCTCACTCCCCCTTAAGAAGGCTGACTTGGGATGCATTCTCTCTAGTTTCCGTGCTGGAATACAGACTTTTTTATTAAGAAGTGAGTTTCTAGGTATGATGACCTGAAATGTCCATGTATTAAGAGTCATCAGTTTGACTAATGGCACACCATGGCTACAGATCATCCTAAGCACCTCTTCAAAGTGTCATTTTTCCAGCTCAGTTGATTTCTGACATCTCTCACTTTATCAGCCATTGAAGTGGAAATTTCATCACTCTTTTATGCTTTTTGAGTTTTTCTTAGTATTTGTTTGTAATAGGTTTTATGGGTGATTAGTTATGAGGATTGTGAATGTTTTTTTTGTGGACAGAAGATTTTTCTTAATTTTTGCATATTGTATATAGCTTTGTAATCTACTTGTTAACATGTATCAGTTGTATTTTGCTTTGTTCTTCTGCTATTAAGAGGCTATTAAAGACTATACCTAGTACAATTTGTAACTAATGCAATATTTACATTCATTTAATCTGGTCAACAATTACAGATACAAAGGAAATTATTATTAAATTAAAATAATGGCATTTGCAGACATGTATCTATTGAACAGCACTACTTAGATGCTATTTTCAGCAGCTGTTGTCAATGCTGAGAATAGGCACTGTCTTAGCTCGCAGCCTGTAAAATCCTCTGCTCTTACGGCAGACAGAAGTTCAAAACTGCTTCTTCTCCCAAAAATCCTAGGGTTCTTATACTGCTTGTATTTATGTAGAATCATGAAAGGAGATTTGATCCCCATCTCTGCAAGTGTTCAGACTGTGCTTTTACCTAGGAGTCAGTGTAGTCAGTGTAGAGGATCAATGACTCTTCATTTGTAATAATGGTAATTAATAACAAAAATAACAGTAATTCACTAATAATGTAGGTCTCTGCAGCTAGGAATACTATGATTCTTTGGAATGCCTAAGTTTTTAGATTTAGATGTTGGGAGTAGGGTTTCTGATATGAAATGTAAGTTCCTTCCCTGCCTCAGTTCTGCTGGCCTTGGGGAGGGGAGAAGGGCTCTGATCCAACAGCATCTTGCTTTCCTTGCTGCTGCTTCTCCTTGAGACTGAGGAGGAGAGATGTCATTTGTGCTTCCTTGTAACAGTATTTCAAACTCTCTTACTGTTCCTCTGTAACAAAGAAATGTACAAATTCTATCTTTCCATTTTTGAATATTTTCTATTCCAGCTCTGTATATATCAATGACTCTCATTATTCTTAGAACTAATTCCAGTTTTGCTTTGTATGTTTGGAGATGTCTAAAATGGATATAGATGTTGAAAAGGACTGTAATACACACTATAGCTGGTGCATAAATCAACCCAAGCAGTGACATCATCTTTTCTATACAATTATCTTGTCATTTTGGCAACAAACATATTTTATTTCTTACCTGTTTACTATTTCATGCCTCTATAGATTTTTAGATATCGAAGGACATAAAATACTGAAGTATATTTAGACTTCTTAGTCAGGCACCTTGGTATTCATTGAATCGGGTTTAATGCTGGGAGAAGTTTCTCTGAGTGAGAGATGGGGAGGGAGCAATGTGTACCTTAGGCACGATTGCCATGCTGCTGCCAAACTGTAACCCTTTGAGGAACTCAGAGCTGGAGGTGCTGAATGAAATGCAGTCATTTCCCATAACATTTTAAATGCCTGCAGCCACACTGAGGTTGTACCAGGGTGTTTTGGATAACACTGTAGCATGACCATAATGCCTTCTTTACATCTTGCCAATTAAAATATGTCTGTAGTACTTTTCTGTGTTGCAGTGTAGAACTTAAATATCAAAGGGTTTTTTATTGTAAAAAAGTGAAGTAACTGTGCTTTTTTGGGTAGTTTTTTTTTCATTTTTACTATGCTGGCTTTATTTCATGTTGCAATAGATGATTAAGAGGAACTGATGAAAGGCTGTCCTGGGAAATCTTAAATGCAATGTAAAACTTCTAACAGACATCAGTCAGCTTTGTCTGTGTCTGAGACATCAGTCACTGAAGCTCCTGTGGTAGCTTTGACACTCGTGTGTGAATGTGCCTCATGCTCCATTTTAGCATTTACACTTGGTGTCTCTACAACACTTGGAGTAAAAGAAGGAATTTTGATTGTTTATTTGTTTTAATTATTAATTGTACGTAATTTATCAGACTTGGTAATTAAATATAGTGCTAAAATGTGTTAATGATGTCAGAGGTATACAATGTAGCCTGACACATAAGGGAATCAGCTCTTTGATCGCAATGACCTGATCAGAACAACCTTCTTTCCTTCTAAATTAAGTTGAAAGAAATATATAAGTATTAATTTTAAAACGGGCATCTTCTCTTTATGGTTTCAAGCTGTTTTTAAAATTTGGAGTGACCCTGGGAAAGCAGGGTCTGAGTCTGCAGTCAGCTGAGCCACGTACAGAAACGGGCTGAGCATGACTGTATAAGAGCTGACGTGTCAGCCTGGTGATTAGTGAACACCCTCCTGTGTAATTCAGCCAGGAGCCCCTAACCTCTGAGGGATCACTGAAAAGGTCATGGGAGATCCCAATGCTCAGTGACACAGATGAGCATCCTCAGTTTTTATACTTCCAAAAGTGTTAGACAGAAACTTGAAGTAGTGGCATGCACCAGGGAAATCTTTTTTTTATTTTATGCAGGCCATTTTACATCAGCATTGCAATCCAACATGTAGCAGTACAGAGCACGGCTGAACTGACATCCCTTTGTGAGTGTGTTGGTAGTTCAGTAGCTTTGTAAATATTGCTCTATGAAAATTACTTCATTTAGCTGGAGTGAAGCAACCTGATAGACCATAAATATTGACATATGGGCAGAAATTCCTTGCAGATGAAGGCAAGTGTTTTTATAATACATCAAAAAATAAATTTGATTTTCTTTGGTTTAAGGTTTTAATCTGATTTTGTAAATTAGTTGCTGTGCATTCGGCTATCCCCAACAAAACCCTGAGATGCAGCTTTAATGTTAAAGGAAACGGAAGAGAAGAAAAAGGAAATATGTTCAAATTTGTGCACAGTGATTCACTTGAATCTGTGAAGATTTGAGTGGAAATCTTGTTGATATTTTGGCTACAGTGATCTTTAAAAGAAAGGGGATGAGCAGATGCAGTAAATGACAGTTTGGATTTTTATATTAAAATAATTTCCTCAATAATTGAAAATATTTCAGTTGGGGGGTGAGGGCTGTTTTCTAGGGAAGAAGGGGGATTCATAATGGGACAAGTTAAGATCTAGTAAAGCCATCTGCAAGTCTTCTTTTGTTTGACTTGTCACTGCTGACTTACCCTACTTAAACATTAATACTGATATTTGTTTCTGTGTTCTGCAAATATGTTGGTGTTCTCCCTTTCTGCTTGTTGTTTGATCACAGTAAAGAGAATTTATTTGTAGACAGATCTTTAAGATAGCTTTTATTCTGTCTTCTTTTAGATATGTGTATAAATTCACTGATGAAATAATTTCAAAGACACAAGCCTGAGGATGTTAAGTGTTTCCTAAGGCTTGCTGAGAGATACTATTAATTTTTAAAGTTAAAGGCTACTGAAAGTAAACAGGTGTTTTGTATAATGCCAGACTCAAAAAGATCGTGTTCTTAAAACCTAAAAGGTTTGTTTTGTTGTTTGTTCCATTTTTTTCCAAAATACCCACAAATAATCCAGTAGTCGTCATTATTCTGGCAAGGGTAATCACTGCTGAAGTATCTCCAAAATGCAGTCCCATTAAACAGCTTGTATTTTTTTAACCTTTTCATTCTTTGCCTGGAGAGGCAATAGATAACCCAGAGAACTGCTTTTTGAAGTTTTATTGAATTAATTGACTTCCGTGGGAAGCAGATCAGTACTTCATGGTACAGCATAGATTAAATCTTTGAGGATTTTAGCTTGGTATAGTAACAAAGTATTGTGCAAACAGAGTTCGGTTTGTTGGTTTGGCTTTTGTTGTGCTTTTGTTTGTTTGTTTGTTTTTAACATTATAAAGGATTTTGGATACTTAGATAAAAGTAAAAATAATCTATTCTTTAATGAAGAATAGTGAATGTGTATGTCAGTTTTCCCATGGTGCAGTTTAGAGACACTAGGAATTAGTGGCCCTTTAAAGTCTTGATGTGCTTAGATGAAAGGGGAGAGAGGCTTTACACTGCAAAAGAATTCCCATGTGTATTTGTTAACAATGATTTTTAAAATCACAATTCAGTTTAGTGTTAATAAAACACAGAGTTTGTAATATGTCTAGAAAACTGATTTTGCCTGGAAAGTACTTGCATTCATTAGTCGATCAAATGTTTTAAAATCTGAGTATTTCATGTAAGTTAGAAAGATGTGCTACCTGGGCATGCAAACATCTAAACAGTCATAAATTTAATAAACTGTTCTGTTATAAAACTTTTTTTTTTTTGGCATATAAAAGTAGAAGAGTTTTTGCTTAAATGGAAGGCTTTGGAGCTTTATCTTTGAGTCTAAACTGAGCTTCACGTAGGCCGAGAAATGCAAAAACCTTTTTCGAAGATTTCAAAACAGGATGATAAAGGACTGGCTCTCATTCACAAACTTGAATTATGGCTCTGTAGGAAATGAAATACTTTCTAAAAATCTTTTAAGGAGTGACAACTAATTAGTTTGATATTAAGTGTTTAAATAAATGAAGTCATAAAGCAACCTTGTTGCTGAAAAGAGTGCAAATTGAGTTTGCTGTTGCTTTGTGATATGTGTTGTAAACTGTCATTTTACATGACAAAGGACTTGGCAGTACGCAGCAAAATAATCTGGTGTTTAGTTTTTCTTAGTTTTGCTTTTTTTTTTACAGTTAAGTGCTCCAAATTGAGGGGAGCACCGAGGAGAAAGTTCTCACTGAATCAAAGGAGGGAACCCAAGTATATACAGCATTAAACAAGAAATATAAAGGCCTCAGTTAGCAGGTGCAGTTGCAAAATATTAAAACCATCTGAACTGTTCTTCATTTAGATGCTTTGTTAGCTGTTTAAAGATACAAATTATAGTCTTTATTTTATTTTAGCTCTTCTCTTTAAAAAACAGAAGAGCTATTCATATTAAATATATAATATTTTAAAAATATCCAGTCTTTCTTTCTGTCAGAAATATAGATGTTTTGGTTAAGGGTGCAGGACCCAAGAAATAAAACTGAGATGTCTTGTTTTGAAAACTGAGAAGTCTGGTTTTGGAATTGGAATGAAATATTAAGGAAAAATAAAGAGCAATAGAAATACGATTCTTACTGTAATATTCCGTAAAAACTTGAGGGGGAAAAAGCTATTTCTGACTGTCATTTACAAATCAAATATTTTCTTGCCTTCTAGCACAGCTTACATAGAATATACTGGCTTTGGTAAACCTTCCTGCACATCACCTGTGCTGGTTTTGTAGCTTGTTGTGAAATTATGTGTACATGTTCTGTGATGAGAATAATTTTCTTAGAATAGAAATTACAATAAAAATTTATAGAAGTCTAAAACGATTTTAAAAAGTATAAAACCCCAACCCTTACAACCACAAGTTTCCAACAAGCAGAAGAAAGCCAGGTTTGCCATTAAAGCATGCAGGCTTCTCAGAAAAAGAAAAAAACCAGCTTACCTACAGATAGACCTTAGGCAACTGTATTCTTAAAGCTGAAAAACAACTATTTTTCCAATCTGTTCTCTGCTCCAATCACTGTCTGCTTTTGATCTTCTAATCTGTTGTGTAAAAATGAGTAGTATTGTGTTGATGTTTTTCACAAGAATTTCTTTGCTAATGTTTTAGATCAGGGTAGCTTGTGCCTGGAACTGTGGAAAGTCTTGCAGATGTGCACAGGAGTGCTTCTCTCACCCATTGCTGAGCAGATCTTTCTTTCTTTCTTTCTGTTCCAGACAGTTAGGGAGCAATTACAGCAATTAAAGATCATTGTAACACATCAGTGGTTGTCTTTCTAATTTTGTTATAGGTGAATGTAAGCTGAATGTAGAGAAGACTTCCAAATAAGCTGGACTGATGTGCGCCGAGAAGGAATGAAGTATGGATGTGAAGGAACGTAGGCCTTATTGCTCCCTAACAAAGAGCAGACGGGACAAGGAACGTCGCTATACAAATTCTTCTGCAGAAAATGAGGAGTGCAGAGTGCCTACTCAGAAGTCTTACAGCTCCAGTGAAACCTTGAAAGCTTTTGATCATGATTCCTCTAGGTTGCTGTATGGAAACCGGGTAAAAGATTTGGTCCACAGAGAAGCAGATGAGTATACCAGACAAGGTAGGCAAGATGTTTGAATTCAGAGTATGTAATTCATTAGTTCCAGGGTATTCTTGCTGCAGGAAGAATATGTTAATATACCATTTTCATCAGTTTTGGTAATACTCTACACACATAGTACACTTCCCTTGTATCTCCCTAAATGTTTTACAAAGATGGGGAAGCATTGTGTACCATCTTTGGCATAAGTAATATATGATGCACAGGAAGTAAATATCCTGTGTTGGGCAATGGGTCAGTGACAATATTGCAGAGTCAAGTGTGAAGCATTCAGGCCTTACAATTTAAAAACTAGACCCCCAGTTACTCAGCTCATTAATAGATTGCCCAATTACAGTTTGCCATTCCAGTATCTCTAAAATGTAAATAGTTTAAAAATTAAAAATAAACAAATACAGTGTTCCAAGAAGGCAAAGCCCTACGAATAAGTTCGTGGAAGCATACCATGTATGGATGAGCATACAGATAATGCATTAGCTCAGTGCTTTTATATTTTAGCTTACTAAGGCAGTAACAGAGCACTATAGAGTGAGTAAAGTAAATTAGTTCACAATTTGTGCATTTGGGTGTGTTGGATGGTTTTTTTAGTGGTTATCCCTGATAGTATAACCAGATGGTAACAGGTTGCTAAAGCTCACTGTTGAATTTTTGAGTTCAGGACTGGAGTGACATGAGAAGTCTAAATATCCATCGAGATTCTCAGAACTTGACTGAATATGGTCCTCCTGCACCTTGATGTAGCTGACTGTGCTTGAGCAGATGGCTTGGGCTAGATGATCTCAAGAGGTCCCTTTGGATCTCAAAGATTGTGAGTGATTGGACTCGGCTCCAATTAGGGTTCAGCACTTAGGCATCACTTTTGGATTCAAAACTGGTGTCTGGAATTGATACTTCTGTATTTCCACAACTAAGCTACTTAAGGTAAGGAGGGAAAAAAATGTTATGAAATATATAAAGTACTGCAGCCCAGCTATCTAAAAGGATAAAGCCTAGGCCAAGAGCTGTGTGAACCTATAACTCGGTCTTCTGTTGAAAGCTATCTCCTCTTTTATGGGGAAACAAAAGTAGATTTAGAAATCTTCCACCTGGTGAGAAAGTCCTTAGTTTTAATTTTAGAATATCTAAATGATATTCTCCATTGATGTTTTTTCTCCGTTCCATTTAGAATAACTTTACATTAAAATTAGAGCTGGGCAGATGGTGTTGACTTCTTTGCCTACTAATGTTTGCAAGGGAAATAAAAATATTTCTCTTATGCTCATGTAACTGAGGCTTACTGCTACTCTACTCTACTTTCTGCTGTTTATTTTTGGTTTCAGTGATGTGTTGAAACTTCAGGTTACCACTATTTTCTAGTTTTTAAGTCATTAGTCACCTTTGCATCATTACTTTAATGAGGTAAAATCAAGAGGAAATTTTCCAAACCTCTACTGTAGGCACTTTCTTAGTACTAGTGATGCAATTATGTCAGAACAGGCACCATTTATTTAATGAATTCATAAACTATTGCCCGACTAGGATATTATTCTTTTTTAAATAGCAGTAACAAACTGGAAGAAGTTATGTGGTCTGGCATGTCACATATGATGGTGCACTGGGGCTTCATCTTTATTCCTTTTCACTTTCTTCAGAAAAGCACCCAGTGTTTAGCTAATACATACTGCCCAATATGCAATAAATTGTGTGTCTTCAGGCCTAAAAAGGCAGTCTAGAATGGATAATGCCCTCTTCACCTTTCAGTGGTCTCAGCACTGTCTTCTGTGCCCATTTAATTTCCCTCATTTCCTTTCGCTTCTTTTTGTATGGCTTATTGCCTTCCCGTACTGCATACTGGTTTGGCCCCTTTGGGGACTTACGTGCAGGTTTGATAGGGTCAGGTAATAAAGGGCTTGTTTTAGGTAGGGTATTCCTTTGATTCATCCTTGACTGAGAATTTACAGCTTCTGGCATTTGAGGTATTTTGTGGAAAAGGTCTTCAAGGTCATTTCAAAGGTTTTTAAATAATGTATAAAAGATGCTTCCCTGTGGGTTATTTTTTTCCCCTCTGTCTAGAAATAGTGTGAGATACGTGGCTTTGTTGACAGTATAATTGACAACCTCCTAATTCAACAGGAAATTATTCTGTAAATAAAAGGCAACCTTAATAAATATGTTTAATTGGGAATGAATTAAAAAAATTAATCATGACCAGTGTTTCAGCTTCTGCTCTGAAAATGTAAAATAACAATATGAAATTTCCAGTGTCAGCTGGAAAGTTACTGGAGCAGTTATGCAAGATCCTCAAGTCTCTCAAATGTGGAGGAATTAAAATGATAAAATCATAGACTCTTCTGAGTTAGAAGAGACCCATCAGGATCACTGAGTTACACTCCTGGCCCTGTGGAGGACACCCCAAGAGTCACACCATGTACCTGAGAGCATTGCCCAAATGCTTCTTGAACTCTGTCAGGCTTGATGCTGTGACCACTTCCCTGCGGAGCCTGCTCCGGTGCCCAACCACCCTCTGGGTGAAGAGCCTTTTCCTGATATCCAGCCTAAACCTCCCCTGACACAGCTTCAGGCCATGCCCTTGGGTCCTGTCACTGGTCACCACAGAGCAGAGATCAGTGCCTGCCCTTCCTCTTGCCTCCCAAGGATGCTGTAACTGCAATGAGGTCTCCCCTCAGTCTCCTCCAGGCTGACGAAACCAAGTGACCTGAGCTTGTCCTTATATGGCTTCCCCTCAAGGCCCTTCAGCCATCCTCGTTGCCCTCCTCTGGACGCTCTCCAACAGTTTAATGTCTTGCTTACATTGCAGTGCCCAAAACTGCACACAGGGTTCAAGGTGAGGCCGCCCCAGTGCAGAGCAGAGCTGGACAATCCCCTCCTTTGCCCAGCTGGCCGTGCTGCGCCTGATGCTGGACACATTGGCCCTCCTGGCTGCCGGGGCACTGCTGACTCACATTTAAAATGTCAGTATATTTTTTATGCCTGATATTTTAGGGTAAATCCCTGGAAAGCTTTCTGCTGGTGAATCAGAACTTTCCCGTCTCTTCTGCCTGAGTTGTTTCAGTACAGGTTTTTGTCCTTCCTCTTTTCCAAAATCCAGTGGTAGGAATTCAGAAAGGAATGCTGCTGTTGGAGATAGGTGTGCTTTATTTAGTGGTAACTTTATTCCATGAGATCTTCTCTTGTGAAGAGGAGATTCTCCGATTGTCTGTTCCAGTCTCATGGTATTTTTCCTCATGAGTTGAATTTCTGCAGCTGTAGATCAATTACATAAATAGAAATATGAGCCCAAAAATATATGTGTTTGTCATTATAATTCTCAAAACAGCATTTAAAACATATTGTAAAGTATTTGAATGTGAAATTATTATATAACTGGGGGCTATCTTGCTACTTTTGAAACCCAACTGACAGGACTAGAAGAGCAAGTAAGCTTTTTTAGGAAATTGGAACTACATCTAGGCAACATGTGTTCAATTAACGTCCATGAGAGATAAGACCTAGTGCAGTCTCCTTTTTTTTCTCAAGCCCCTTCACCTGTTGCAAAACTGGCTTTGTTTTAAAAATTTTAGATGAGGATTATTTAGCCTACTATTTTTAGAGCTTTTAAATTAGTAATTTATTTTCTCTTTGTTTATAAACCTCCCAGGAGAGCCATGTAAGTGAGGGCCATGGGTTTTTTTTTTTTCCTTAAAAGTAGTTTTAAGAGAGATACTCAATTTTGTATTACATCTTTTGAGAAGATACCTAGTCTCATGCTTGACAATGGCTGAAGCTCCATGGAAGACTATTTACTTTAAAGGTGTGATGATACGATAGTTGCTTGTTTATCTGTTAGGGAAGAAGATGAAACCTGTTTTCTTATACTTTGAAATATCCAGCTATATAGAGCAGCCTGATTTAAATGAGCTTCTCTAGTTGGTTTAAATGTACTTCTCTAATTGAATTCAGCAACCTAAGTTAAATTCTTCTAAGTTCGACAGGGGCCATTGGTGAGGGGTTGTAACTAGATGATTTTTAAGGTCCCTTCCAACCCAAACCATTCTGTGACTGATTCTGTGACTGTGTATTGCATAGTACCCAACTCTCTTACTCAATTCGGGATTAAAGCTGACAGTATGAAGTTGAGTTTCTCTGTTTTACAGAGAAAAGTTCCTGTGCTTAGAAAATTTGTATCACTTCCTGTGTGAACTGATATTAAGTATACAGGAGACTGCTATGCAGAAGTATCTGAAAGTGTGGCGTGACTACAGTGTGGATGGGAAGGATGGCAAAAATACAGAAAGTAAACAGTGTTTTTAAAATTGCATTTGGAGAAAAAATTGAAGTAATATTTTAACAACATTAATATAATTTAAAAGAGATCATGAATCAAACCTGGACTCAAAAGAACTGAAGAACTTTGTAGTAATTTAGTAAGAAAAATGCAGGTACGCAAAAACTGTGTTTTATTTACCATCGGATACACATTAAAGGGAAGAGAGGAATATTAAATACCTCTCAAGTAGTCATTGTTCCATTTCAAAGAATTCTGTAATTTTAGAACAGTGTAGTGGTCCCACAGAGAGATCCGTGCAGTGTGTCAGTGAGATTTTGCACAGGAGCAGAGGCTGACCCACAAGCATGGGTGGCAGAATGCAGTGCAGGTCTGTGCGTGTTCATCTTTTCTTACAAAGTAGTCACAGCACTGTGACTACTTCACAGCAAAAAAATTGTGTAAATTGAAAAATTGTAGGATGTCTTTTTCTATTAGAAGACCCAAAGAGGTAGTGCAGGTTTTGTTAAATTTTGACTTTTGGAAGTTTGAGTCAAACATGATTTAGACTGCAGGTAAAGATATTCTGTCTTTTTAGATGGCAGTGAGAACGACTTCATTGTGTTTATCAATCAGAACTGTTCACTGTCAGCCAAGTCTCAAGATCAATTTATTTTCATTCTGTTCCTTCCAGTTTTGCAGGAGAAACTATTCCTATGCCCAGTTTTGTACCTTTACTCTTCTGGAATACTTAAGTACCTAAATTAGATTAAATGCCCTAATAACTCCTTGAAGCTTCTAGAAGAGAGGCTGACTGTACAAAATAAGTAAAGAAAAAGAATTCCTTTGCTTTACAGTGTGCTGGACGACTCATACCAGTGTGCTAGAAAGTAATGCCATGTGCAGTATGTTGCAGTGTGTGGGTATATCACGGCTACTGTTCAACTGCTATTCCTATAAAAATTAGATTTAGGTGCTAGAAAAATATCACCATTCAGCGAAAAAGGGACCTGAAACAGTGATATATATGCTTTGACAATTTTATTTTATTATAGAAGATATTAAACACTGTCAAGGATATACTTTTAAGACCTTAGAAACCAGTACCTTAATTGCAACTACTGTCCTAATGTAATATGACTCCAAAGCCTATCGCTTTAAATACTAGCTGCCCAAAATGAGTTATTTGGATAGCAAAATGTTTAATCTTTTTAGTCACCATAAATGTCAACTGTAGGATGAAAGGATTTAAATGGTCATGTTTTTAAACCTAAAGTTTGGGTACTTTTACCTGTCCAAAGCAGTGGAAGGATAGATACCTGAGAATGTTTTTGACTTTCCACTACCTGGATTTTATTGATGAGCTGATTTTGCCTATTGGATAGACAAGTGCTTCTCAATAGAACTGAAAGCTTGCTTTGCAGGGTATTTATATGAAGATATGAAATAATATATTAGTGACTTTGTGATCTCCCAGTGAGCAAATTAATTACCATTCAGTGACATGGCAAGCACTGTCTCTCAAAATAAAAGGCAGATATTAGAATTAGTGTTTTATGTTTCCTGGCTGCAGTGCAAGATGTGTCCTGATTGTCATCCTGACAGATCCTTTTTTGTTATGCTAAAACATGGCCACCTGCAGTGTCTGCCTGATTTCAGTGGGTAACTTTTGTAAGCAGCATACGGTGCCAGTATGTTCTGGATAATTTTGTGGCCTTGAGCTATGCACATAACCTTCTGCCAGAGGTGTTTTTTCTTTTTTACCTTGTGTAATACAGGAATAATAACACCTACCTACCTCACAGGCATTTTGGGAAGATTAATTAGTTTATGTTTGCAAAATGCTTTGAAGATGAAAAGCACTGTAAGTGCTAAGTAGTATTATAATCTCTCACTGCTATACTAGTAACTTCTGAAAGCAACAATAAGAAGTTAATTGGTTTTCAGGTTCCAGGTGATAAGGATCTGTTGACTTTTAAAGTTATTCTATTAGCTGCAAAGTAGTATGAAGAAAAACATTTCACTTTTATTTGATTAGGAGTATATTTAGCTCACAGTCAGTGATATGCACACATGCTCTAAAGTATTCATCTAGGTGAAATTAGCCCCTTGTGGATCATGGCCTGTAGGGTGAGCTACAGATCTAGAGACAAAGGATAATTGTGATTCTCCAGGGAGAAATCAACCTTGGTTATTGGCAGCAGACTGCTTGTTCAGGCAGTTCTACACAGCCACTTCAAGTCCGTACAGTAGAAACCTTGTCTTCAATGAGTTCAGTTGCAAAATAGGAGAGCAAAGTTCTTGACCATAATGATTAGGGATTTATAAGGTAAGCAAGAGGCCTTCAGAAGGATTTTCAACCTCATGGAGAGGAAGATACTGTAGAGGGTCTGTAACTGCTCTTATATCTTTCCATAGCTCATATACTGAGAGATGTATGTCCTGCTTCTGTTTGTAATAAAAACTAAACGATGGACTAGGGAGATGAATGGATCCCATGGACGGCTACGAAAGATGACTTCAGTATGTTAACATCTACAGAGAGGATAAAGCTAGAAAAGTATGTAGTCAGAGATGGGGTGAGGGGAGGAGTGAAAGAGGCTGAGGAGTCCTGTCTCTCCTGTCTGTTGATTTAGTGCTTAGGGCTGAGAGTCAGGGCTGGAGGCCAAACTGTGAGTGATTGCTTATTCCATCACTGGCAAATAAATGCATAAAGTGAAGCAGAGATGTAAAATGGGAGTAATTTCTCAGAAAGTTCCTTGATGCTTTCTGAAATTAGTTTGTAAAGTGTCAACTTACGGGCTTGAGAGCTAGTACTGGTGTTACTGAGCTTATTAAAGCCAAAAGAGGAAATGGCAGAGCCAAGGGAACACATTTGCTTCAAGCTTTGTTTTTCTGCCTTTTTTTCTTTTTTTTGTAGTGCCATAAATACTTCTGAGTGGTAAATCTTTTCATATCTTCAGCATAATGGACATTTTGCTAGAACATCTAAATTAAAGCATTGCTACACTACATTTATTGTGGGGGTTTACAGAGTGGAAAGCCTTTTGGGGGATTATGATGGGAAGTGTGAGTGATAGAGTGTAGTGGTTTTGTTCGCATCTTTTACCTTCTGTGAGATAAGAGTTAGGAAGAATGCAAAACAGGCTCTAAGCTTTAAAGAATATAAAGAAGTTTACTACTAACAGAATTAAAAGTAAAAAGAAATAATAAGAAATTAAAGCAAAACTCCCTTTTCCTCCAGCACCTCCCATTTTTACCCAAGTTGCACAAAGGATAACAAACTATAATTTTGGTCAGTGTTACAGTTCTTAAAAGTCTCTCTACTATTTAAGGAAAAAAGGTTTTCTTTTGCTTCACATGGTTTCCAAACTGCTCAAAGGGCAACAGACCTGCCCAAAAATTCTGCTGCCGTGCGAAATATCTGTCCCGTGAATCTTGCAGTCTTCCTACAACTGCCAGCATGCGCTACACATGGGGTGTTCTTTTTAAAGATAAGCAAATTCTAGCTTAAAAGCAACTGCTGTCTTCTTCACAAAACCTCTAAAAGTCTCTCATAGCTCTGAGGTGACCCGGCATGGTCGTGTTTCTTTTTCCACAGGCTGCACACAAAATTCTCATCCCCCCATGTCTTTAAGTGGATTAAAGAGAAAAGGACAGTTTGTGATATTATAGTTTTTACCACGGCCTGCAAAAAATATTTTTAAGCTTCGCGCTGGGCACGCGACTGCCATCTTTTCCTGTCACCATCTTCAGCTCCATCTCACATGAGTTACTTTCTCTTTCCTTCTGACCTTGAATTCGCCATGATTTTCTTTGGGCTTTATGTTGGAGAAACAGCCTCTTTCCCTTTATGCTGCTGGCTCCTGAGCTCGACTCCAGCTGCATTGGTTGCAGGAAGCTCTGTCGGCTCCCGCCGGGGCTGCGTGGGGCTGCGTGAGGGGGAGGGAGGCTCTGCAGTCCTTGGGAGCCGCTCCGGGTGGTATCGGCCGTGCAGCAGCTTTATGGCTGTTCCCGAGCTGCCCGCGGCTCTGAGGGGTTCTCCTGCAGCTGCCTGGGGTCCGTGCCCCGGGGCCAAGGGAGGGGAGGCCCGGGGCCGTTCCAAGAGACAGAGCCCGGGGCCCATTGCTCCCCTCCTCCCTTCAGGAGGCTCGAACACCAAAGCAAAGTTCCCACATCTCCATGCGGTTTAAATATGTATATTTCGAGATGTGTTATTGGTCCAAACGACTGTCCATCAACTCAGGTTCAAACCACCACATAGAGGGAATAAGAGGTTTTAATTTCTGCAGAATTGTTTGGGTCCATATTCTGCGTTGTTGCTTGCGTTTAGCTACAGCGATGGTCTGGGCACTTTGTTCTGTCCATGCACTGAAGAGTCAATTCCCATACCTGTGGAATACTTCTGTATGAAATTCCACAAACTGAAATGTATACACAGCTTCTAATAGGTGCGTTGAGTTTTCACTTTGTACCAGTTCATAGCCTGTAGAACTAATCAAATTTTCTACTCTGCTGAGAGACATATCCCTCTGGGTCCATCTGCTCTCTTTCCCTCATGGAAAGACATAAATAATAGTAGAGTTTTCTCACCTCCCTGTGTGGAGGAATAGCAGTAAACCTGAGCTCCAGTCTGCATGCATATCTTCATGCTGCCTCCTTCCTCCTCACCTTTCTTCCCCATTTCAAGCTGTATGTCATGTCATTAGCATCTTACTGACTTTAATGTGGCAGTTCATACCTGTCAGATCTGTCTTTGTAGGCTCTTTGCACACTGGATATCCATCATCTCTACACTGCTTACCCTTGGGTCATATTTTCTTCACATCTATCAAATTTAGGCTTTTTGTAATTCTTATTTTGTAATAAATGGGTGCTCGAATGTTGATGTTTTGGTCCCAGGATCCAAAGATTAAGACAGAGGCCTAAAATGTTTATACTGTCATTCTGCTCATGATCAAGACGTTGTGTTCTTTGCTACTCACAGAGTTGTATTTCTTTTCTAAATCCACAAATCCTTCTTTTTTTCCCTCTTGCAGCCCGTGATTGGTACAGCTGTGCTGGTTTTTCTTAATTTAGTTTGTATATTATATAATCATAGTCATAAAATGAGATTTTAATATAAAATCCCCAAATTTGGAACCATAATGTTTAAATTATTTATTCATTTACTGGAACACATTTGCTTCGCAGCTTTGAATTGTGCAGTTGTGAAATTATCTTCAGCTGGCTTTAATCATACTCTGTGGTAACTTCAGAGGGGCTTGATGAACAGCCCTTTATCCTTATGCTGGTTTAAGAAGTGCTTCTTATATTCTAGTCTGAGGATTAGGACTGTAGATCCCCTGCCACCTCACACCTAACAGGGAATAAAATAAATGAGTTTCCCATGCTGCACAGGATGGACTGCATGTTTGAACCATAATTTGGAAGACCAGTGACAAGAAGATGACTGTGTTTCATTCACATAAATTCTTCCCTATATCAGAAAATAAAAACTTTCCGAGGCTATTTTTTCAATCAATGTCTCCTTGTGATTCTATAGTAATAAAAATACATATAAAATTTGAAATACTTTATTTCTCACAAATATGCAAATATAGATGTGTGATTTTTTTTACTTTTTTTCCCAAAGAATTGAGTTGGATTTTGAGTCTTACATAAAGCTCTTCTGTCAAGAGTAGCACAATAAGTAGAGCTCAGAGAACTCACAGTATTTGGCACTAACCTTTTCAGAAGTCACCAAGACCATGATTTATGTCCCCACATGCTCTTAAAAGTCCATAAGGAATGTGAGAATTGTGTGATTAATGTTTGCTGAGAATAACGAGCATTTGAAAATTATATGCACACTTGATGAGTTTTAATATATTTCAATGTTCTTTGTTATTATGTAGTTTACTGGATATATTAGAGAAGCAACTGTCTTTCATATGAATCTTACAGCTCCTCTCTAAATCAGGTAATGACAAGAAAAGGAGGTTAAGATGGAAAAGTGAATAGAGCGGAAAGGACAAGGAAAAGAGATTAAAAGGTGACAAGGATGATGGTTGTGATGAGTGAAAAGGAAAACACAGGAATTAAGAATGGGAGGAAAATGTGATACAGTGGATTAGGATGGTTTAAATTTCACAGATAATTTTCACAAAAGCAAAAGGGAAAATCAGGCTGAAGTAATAACAACAAAACACTACACCAAATCAGAAAGAAAATGTTAACACAGGCAAAGCTCATTACTTGTCAATCTTCACTGCAATTTCTTGCATCCTAGCAAACAGACTTCTGCACGTACAGCTTGGAAAACTCCCTTTTACTAAATAGACTGTGAAGTTCGTGTGACAGAATGGATGTATCACATCTATTTGTCATTCTCTCTTTTGTGTAATTGCATTCTACCCACCTAACATTCTGACTTCTGGAGACAATCTTTGTACACTTCTTGTCAGGATTTTCTAGAGCATCCGAGGTATTTCTTCTGCTATTTTTAAAAAAATCTTTACTCTTTAGTTTTCAGCAAATTTGTTGTATATTTATTTCCGTGTTCTTCCTCTCGAGACCTTCCTTTACAAAGGTTGTAAGTGTGAGTGCCACATAAAAAGCTTCAACAGGAAAAATGTATCGCCTATATAGTGTCTAAATATGAAATAAAAAGGAAGTAAGTATTTGCTATCAGAGTAGCAGGAAAAAATTATGGTCCCTACAGGAACACTTTGATACCAGTGTTGCTTATACAGTAAGCTTATATAATAAATGTTCTGTTATTGAGGACATATATATATGCAGTAATCTGCAGACAGAAAATAAAAACTAGAGTAAGATCTTTTTCCTCATTTGCTTTCTAAATAAATGAAACTACTTTTACTTAAATAAAATGGGATTAAATAGCAAGTCAAGGAAATGTAAAGGAGAAGAAAGTTTTGTATTTTTGTCCTGCATTATCACGTAGTGATTATAGGGAAAATGTGCTTGATTTTTGAATGCAACAAACATGTTCTAGGCAGGCAGAAGAAGGTAAAATACAAGGAAGAATAGGTTAGAAAGGGGACTGACAAGTAATGAATGATGCAGAGACAGCAGATATAGCATGAAACATTATCAAGAGCCAAACTGAACAGATGAGTATGATCTTGGATGTGTTTGGGACCTCTGCCTTTTTGTCCTGTTAGGACAAAACCAAAGTCATCAAAGGCACTCACACCGTAATTCCTCTGGTTTAGAAGCTAGGGGCGTTGGGTGTATTTTTATGCTAACTAGGCAGGTGCTTTGGAGGCTTTTCAGGTTTGTTGGTTTTTTTTTTTTTCTATGGTCTATTGTTGCTAAAACCTGACTTGTCAATTTATCAGTGGTTAATGAATTAGTAGGGACAGTGCTGATGGCTGGAGATGCTGACAAATTTTCTTTCGGCAACTTTTGTTCGTTGCTTCTGTTTGATTCTTTCACCTTTTCATGGCTTTTAAGATAATATCTTTGTGTTTATATTTAGTATAGATCCAACTTAAAGCAGACACTGACAACCGAAGAATCATGGGACCTTTACTTTTGTTTAGTAGTCCTCTTCAAAACCCATTTCCACAGATAACATTTCCAACTTGAAGCTTAACTTATTATGGAGGTCATTGAAGGACTTCCCAAAATTAGGCCAGGGAAACAAATGTAGCACAAGTGCAGCAAGTTTCCATTTAATTCCAGCCTTTAACTTACGGCTTTGTAAAGAACTACACCAATCTCTGCATGCATATATCAAAATTTCTTGTAGCAGTATTTGATTAAACT